>CM044437.1:63979052-64013322 GCA_024363595.1 Xenopus borealis
TCGTGTGTCACTGCTCTCCATCAACTCTTCACTCAATGACAGATGAACAAGAGCTGGCTTGTGGGTAAATTATGTGTTCCATTTTCCACAAAGCCATTTCACATATTCCACATATGTATGCATTTTGGCAAGATTATTGATTAGCTACAGTCTTCCTATAAAAAAAGCACTATGCATCTTGGGACTTGTAGTTTACTTCAATTAAGTGACAGGGATTGTTATTTATGGTACCTGATTGGCTTAGAAGTTGGATATGTGTTAAGTAATTAACTAATAAGGAAGGGAGGGGCATGTCTCCTACAAAGCAGGTGATGAATTTGTGCATTACAATGCCTCTCAGTTACTGGGGGTGCTCTGCTTTATTCAACCAGGAAGGTTTCAGATCTCATTATCATCATTATTGCAGCATTCCTGATCCTCATCAATATCTGGTATTGATGAGGATCTGGAACCCCAGATTGAGGGGTATGTTGGGAGATGGAGGGATAACCAACCAAAGAGAACAGGAGTGTGTGAGAGCTTCATCAATGTACACTTTAGTTGTAAGCTTACCAAACCACAGAAATAGTTAGTTTCTAGCATCAAGGGTTTGCAAGGCCAAAGAAGGCCACATATTTTGTTGGGCCCTTAACAACTAAGTCTAATTTTGTGTTTGTCATTCTTTGTGATATTTTCACTTACTTTTCAAAGCATGTTATTTTGCTGGGATTGTTGCCATTTACTTACACTTTGAACATATAAGTCCCCCATTGTAATAATGATTACTAATCAATCAAATGATAATAAGGTAGCGTATTTGTAGTACAGATGAAGCCACTTTGGTTTGTGTGTTTGACATAGAATAACTAAACTCAGATATCCCACTTTTCCCATTTAACACAGAAAATTTTGTCATAGAATCCCATCTAATTAAAGTGTTCACCATTGTGAACAATGGTGCTTTGGTATGCTAATGAAAAGGTTAAATGCATTAAATGAGTTAAGATGACTTTAAATAACACAGTTTCTTCAATTAGTCCCGAGTCATGACACATTTAACACACAAATCCAAGTGGCTTCATCTGTATATCAACCCAACAATAGCTGTGAAATCCACTAATACCTAGGTCTCTTGTTTTGCCTTAAATAGCACAAAAATGGTTTGGCAACAAGAAACCTTGTGTACAAAACAAGAATATAACAATCAATATGATATACAAATAACACTTGTCAATGTATGACAATATGGGCTGTTTGAAGGTATCAACACGTATGAGGTTAGTGCTGGCCAGGTAATGAGCTTGACAGCCAACAATAGTTGCAAGTGCAAAAGTAAAAATCAATGTTTTGTGCCTTTAAGGTAAAACATACACCTGTGCCTTGCTATTTAAGTAGTACAGGCTGGAGGAGGTAGTAGGCATTAACACATATTATGCGTGCTGGGTAGCCAAAGTAACCAACAATACCTGTTAATACAAAGAACTAACACTTTGTGCCTTTAACCCTTTAAATGCCAAGAACATATCGCCTACATTCTTGCTTAAAAAGGCTCTAAGTGCCAAGAACGTAGCAGCTACCGTCTCTGTTTAAAGGGCTGTCTCTCTGCACTTCTGGCAAAATCGAAGTGGAGAGAGACTCTCCCGGCTGCTCAACACCCTAGACAATGAGCCGAGGGGGCTGACACGCGGGTCCTGTGATGCAATTTTTGCAGGACAAAACTTCTTACCTCCTCGTGTGTGCTACATGCTGCTCCTTCATGGACCCAACCCCGTGTGAAGCTCCGCCCATGCAATTCCTGCTGCTGATCTATTCAATCCTGGACTCTGCAGATCTGTTTCAAATCCCTTCTCCAAGAAACGTTAAGTGCCCTTCTTTTTACACAATTAGACACACACACATACATGCAATTACACATACATGCATGCATTTACACGTACACAGTATACACATAACCAATGGTAGATTTTTTTTAAATTTTCTGGCTTTTTTTGTATTTTACAGAGTCAGATACACATATACATACTTTAACACTTCTTAGAGCTGTACACACATGTATACACAAAAACATACTTTTTTTTAGTTCTTCATTTTATCTTGTTATTCCCCTAAAAACTGTTGATTTCGCAGTGTGACTATTGGATCAAGCATTCTGACACCTAACCACATTGTTGGATCAGTTATTTTGTTATTTTATTGATTTGCCTAATTGTATTTGATTTTTGTGATTTTTATGCTGCATTGTTGTTCCTTTAATTTTTTTAGCGTCATTTGCACTTTGATCATTTGGAGTACAAACACATTTTTATCAATTTTGGATTTGTCAGAATATGTACACTGTAAGGGGTCTTTGTTCACAGAAGGAAAATCAGAAGCAGAGAAACTTCATGTGCACTATTTATATTTGTGATCCACACATGCCAGCTGCTTTAGTATATCTATGCATATTGGGCATCAAACTGTTCAGTAAACCCTTGATGTAAATATTTAGGGTGTTTTACAATTATTTATGAGAAATTGGGTGAGATAAATGCGGCCAATTGCAATGTTTTTAGGTAATTTTCAGAAATGACATAAAAACCTCTGCCTTTAGCTGAGCTTTGCAGTATGGTAGTTTGGAGGAGAAAGGCATAATTACCTATTTTGGATTTGCTGTTTTGGGGGATCTTTGTGCTGTTAGGAGGGTCTTGTGGCAAATAATACTTTGTACTTTGTTCATAGAAGCCAAATCGGCAGCAGGAGAAAATTCAAATACACTATTTTTATTTGGGGTCTACACATGTCAGCTGCTTTGGTATAGCTACTGGTCAGTAGACCCTTTGCATCAATATTTATGGTGTTTTATAATTGTATGTAAGAACTTGGGTGAGATAAATGCAGCCTATTGCTATATTTTTAGTTGATTTTCTGAAAATTCATAAAAACTGCTAACTTTAGTATAGCTTTGCTGTGTGGTTTGGAGTAGAAAGACACAATTACTCATTTTGGATTCATCAGAATATGTACTTTCCAAAAATACATGGTTTTGGGGTGTCTTTCTTCTGTTAGGAGGGGCTTGTGGCAAATAATACACTGTAGGGGTCTTTGTTCACAAAGACAAATCGGCAGTGGAGAAAATTCATGTGCACTATGCCCGCTGCTTTGGTATATCTATGCATACTGGGCATCAAACTGTTCAGTAGACCCTTTGCATCAATATTTGGTATGTTTTACAATTGTATGTAAGAAAATGGTTGGGAAAAATGTGTCCAATTGCAATATTTTTAGGCAATTTTCAGAAATGTCATAAAAACTGCTGCCTTTAGTGCAGCTTTGCAGTACAGTGGTTTGGATTAGAAAGATTGGATTCATCAGAATGTATACTTTCCAAAAATATATGTTGTTTAGGGGTCACCATAACGTTTTGTAGCTTTTATCCCATATAAATGTGGCAATTAGTGTAAATGTAAAAATATGCAGAAGGTAGAGTCTGGGGTCTTTACATGACATGTACTTCTATAACCCTACGTACATTGGGCATCAAACTAAAGACCCCAGAATTTCATATTTGGGGTGATTCTTAATCCTATGTAAGAAATAAGGTGCTGCAAGGTGGAAGTTTTGAGGTGATTTTTGGAAATGTCACTAAAATTTCCTAATTTAGGAAAGGTTTATGACTTGATGCTTTGGAGCAGAAATACATAAATATATGGTTTTCTGGGGTTTTCTAACTTTGCCCCCCTGAAAATGTTAGAAATGTGTTGATTTTGCAGTATCTAAAATGTCAGACCATATGGGGGTTTTAGTTTTTGGGCTCCTATATGCCACGTGCTTGGGTACACCTATATGAATTGGACATAAAACTGTTCAGAGGACCCCAGGCTTTCGTATTTGGGTTGATTCATCTTGATACCTAAAAGTGATTGTGAAAATATGATGCTGCAAGTTGGAAATTCTACTGTGATTTTTGGAAATGATAGTAAAATCGCTAAATTCAAGAAAGGTTTGCGGCTTGGTGGTATGGAGTAGAAAGACATGAATACCCATTTTGGAATCAGGGGAATGTATACTTCCCAAAATATATGGTTTTCTGGGGTGAACTTACTTTTTTCTATCTTTGCTCCCCACAAAATTATGTAAATGTGTTGATTTTGCAGTATCTGGAATTACAGAACTGATAGCTCAAATGGGGTGTCTGTATTTTGGGGCCCCCTATATGTAAACCAATGCATATTGGGAATCAAACTGTTCAGTGGACTCCTGGCAGTCATATTTAGGGTGTTTTACATTGGTAACTAATGGTGTGTGGGAGATACAATGCTGAGGTAATTTTTTTTTAAAAATCACCAATTTCTATAAAAAAAATTATAAATTTAAGATAGAATTGCAACTTGGTAGTTTGGCACCCAGTGCTATATTTACCCATTTTTGATTCTCCAGGATCTGTTCTTTCTAATAAATTATAGTTTTCTAGGGTAAACCTATCATTTGTATAATGTTTGGCCTTGAAATCATTTTGTGGAGCGGAGCTTTTGAAATGTGGTAGTGTACTGCTTAGAGATTTTGATCTATACAAGTGAGAAATGTCCATAAAACTATATATATTTTGTATTATCACATTCAGGAGACATAGAACTTTTCAAATCTGCTGTGTTCTCATACATAAAATAAAGTTTCTGATATATGTGTTTGTAATATTTGAAATATGATTTTTGTTTTCATTTTATTAGACATTAGAAGCCTATATTTTTTTGGAATCACCCCAAAAATTCGAGCATATTTTGAAATTTCAGGTTGTCCCAAAAAAAAACAATATATTGTTTTCCTGGGTAAACTAAAAGACCTCCCCAGGAAAGGCCCTTAAAGTGAAAGTAGTAGTGCTTCTGAAGCAAACACTGCAGTTTTACCAGTGCAGGGCAACACTGCATTATATTTTTATTACTTTAAAACAATTTAATTTTGTGATGTTACTGGTCCTTTAAGCAGCACAGGAGCAAGAGGTAGTAGGCATTAGCACATATTATGAGTGCTGGGTAGCCAAAGTAGACTATAGGTAGCCAACAATACTTGTAAGTGCAAAGCACAAGGCACACTTTTTTCACTTGAAAGTGTTGACAGTTGCATGTACATGAATGCACATAACATGTTAAGGTGGCCATACACGGAGAGATCCGCTCGTTCGGTGATGTTGCCAAATGAGCGTGTATGGCCACCTTAAAACACATACATACAGAGCTTGATTATTATCTGTTACCTTTGAAGTAACACTGCACTAGTGATAAATACACAATAAAAATTGTAGTCATATGCTTGCAGTAATTGGGATTCATTGACTGTTATATGCAACATTTTTTAACCAAGTAAATGTGTTAGGCACATCACCAAAGAAATATGTTAGAGCAAATGTACATTTAGATGTTTGTAAATGCTTTTTCAGATATTATTGGACAGGGCAGCGATGGATGTTAGATATGGCACACCTTTGTGCTGAAAACATCAAAGTATACAAATATGTTAGAGCATATGCACTTAGATGTTTTTAAGTGCTTTTCCAGATCTTATTGAAAAGGGTGCCAATAGATATTAAAATAGCACCCCTCAGTAATGAGAATGGAGCATGGTAGAAACAAAGGGATATGTTGTTTGTGAGTAAGTCCCATTGCTGGGTAATAGACAAAATCATACCTGAAGCATGATTAGGGTAAAGTCTGTGGTCAGGAGAAAATAGACAAAGAGACAAGTGTCTGTTGAAAAGTGACATAGACTGGATCTAGGGACATTTGCACTTCTCCCCTGGACAGGACCTTGTCCCCTTCCAGGCACCCTTACCCTCCACTGTTGAAGAGCTTCAAGGGGTGGAGGAGGAGCAGCAGATTGACTAGGGACTTCACCCTCAGTAGAGACCTCTGGTCGGTGAGGCTGAGCTGCCAACACTGCCACCAGGTCTTGGAATCCACAATGGATGCCCAAGCTGATCTCACACATCTCACCATGCATTTGGGCCATCCACGTCTCATCCAGAGATCCTCGCAGCACTGTTGCTGAAACATTTGCTGCATTACAGCCAACATAATCTCAATGAGCCCCGGTTGCCCAGTAGGTCTCTCACTCAGTCGCCATCCTTCCTCCTGTGGTTGTCACACAATTACTGCAGCAGCAGTGGCAGCAGCATGACCTTCAAGAAGAATCAAATATAAATATAGATAGATATATTCGGCATGTGTATAACCCCAACAAATGGTTGTGAAGGAAGTTGGCAAAGCTAATATTCCAAGTTAGGTTTTTGGTGGGTGTTTGGGGTGGTGGCAAAAACATGCCGTGCCAAATAAGTCATCAGTGTCCTGCCTTAACTACTACCGTCCTGTGGCACTAACCCCCATCATCAAGAAGTGCTTTGATATGCTTGTCAAGAAACACATCAAAACCCTGCTGCCACCATCACTGGACTCCCTTCATTTTACATACTGCAAAAATCGCTCAATAGATGATGCAATAGCCACAACCCTCCATCTGGCTCTCTCTCATCTGGACAAAAAAAAAGACACCTACGTTCGAATGCTGTTCATAGACTTCAGTTCAGCATTCAACACTATCATTCCTAGCATCTGATAGAAAATCTGAGCCTGCTTGGACTGAACACCTGCAAGTTATACACTAAATGGCAGTGTGTTGGGAGTTTCCTTAAGTGAGAAGGATCTTTGGGGTTTTTATAGATAACCAGTTGTCTAATTCTGGGCAGTGTCATTCTGTAGCTACTAAAGCAAATAAAGTTCTGTCCTGCATAAAAAAGGCATAAACTCAAAGGATGAAAACATAATTATGCCTTTATAGATCCCTAGTAAGATCTCATCTGGAATATGCAGTGCAGTTTTGGACTCCAGTCCTTAGGAGGGATGTAAATGAGCTGGAAAGAGTGCAGAGATGTGCAACTAAACTGGTTAGAGGTATAGAAGACTTAAATTATGAGGGTAGACTGTCGAGGTTAGGGTTGTTTTCTCTAGAAAAAAGGCGTTTGCGAGGGGACATGATTACACTTTACAAATACTTTAGAGGATATTATAGACAAATATCAGGGGACCTTTTTACACATAAAGAGAATCAACGCACCAGAGACCACCCCTTCAGACTAGACTTTCATTTGAAGCAGCGTAGGTGGTTCTTCACAGTGAGGATAGTGAGGTTGTGGAATGCACTGCCGGGTGATGTTGTGATGGCTGATTCTGTTGAATGCTTTCAAAAGGGGCTTGGATGATTTTTTGGACAGACATAATATCAAAGGCTATTTTGATACTAAACTCTACAGTTATTATAGCTATGGGCATAGATGGTTTGTGTGAAAGAGTGTAGGGTGTGTGTGTGTGTGTGTGTGTGTGTGTGTGAGTGTGTGTGTGTGTATGCTGGGTTTTAATTTGGAGTTGAACTTGATGGACTTTGTCTTTTTTCAACCCAATGTAACTATGTAACTATGTAACCTCCCTCTGCAGTTAGGTTCTGGACTTCCTGACTGACAGACCTCAGTCAGTCAGGATTGGAAACATAATCTCCAGAACCCCCACACTGAGCACCGGAACCCCTCAAAGCTGTGTGCTTAGTCCTCTACTATTCACTCTGCTGACATGACTGTGCAAATCACATCATAAAGTTCACTGTTGACACGACCATGGTGGGCCTCATCAGCAATAATGATAAGTCCCCATACAGAGAGGAGGTGCAGCACTTAACAGACTGGTGCAGAGTCAACAACATGTCTATCAATGTAGACAAAACAAAGGAAATGGTTGTTGACTTTAGGAAAACTAGGAGTGACCACCTGCCCCTGTATATCCATGGCTTTAATGTGGAGATTGTCAAAAGCACCAAATTCCTTGGTGTCCAACCGGCAGAGAACTTACAACACCAGCTACTTAGCCAAGAAAGTCCAACAGCGCCTCTACTTCTTGCACAAGCTGAAATCCCACCTCCTACCATCCATACCCACAAGCTTCTACAGAGGGACTATCAAGAGCATCTTGAGCAGCTGTATCACTGTCTGGGCTGGGAACTGCACTGTCATGGATCACAAGACCCTACAGAGGATAGTGAAGACTGCAGAGAAGATCATAGGGGTCTCTCTTCCTTCCATCACAGACATTTACACCAATCGCTGCATATGTAAAGCCACCAGCATTGTGGCTGATCAAACACACCCCTCACACTCACTGTTCATACTCCTGCCATCTGGAAAAAGATAAAGCATTAGGGCCCTCACTACCAGACTGTGTTATAGTTTCTTCCCCAAGCCATAAGGCTCCTGAATACTCAGGGACTGGACAGATCTCCCCCCCCCCACACACACACACACACACACACTCCATCTGACCTTATAATATACCACAACATTACACAGCCACTGTACAGCCACTGTATGCCATTGTAAAAAACAAAAAGCAATTTATACAATCTTACTACTATCATATCACATTCATTCTGACATTTAGCATTATTTACTTTACATATTACACCTTGTCCTGTCCCTGCACTATGCGATCCTGTCTTGCAGTAGTTGCCCACTTCTGCACTTGCACTTTTTGTCTGTTGTCTGGTACTTCTATGTTGTGTGTAGCACCATGGTTCTACAGGAATGTTGTTTCACTTCACTGTGTACTGTACAAACATATATGAATGAAATTACAATAAACTTGACTTGAAGTGAAAATTTAACATCAATATATAGCTTGGAAAAACTGGAGAAATTTTTGAAAAATTACTGTTTTTGTTTTTCTTGTTTTAAGGGAGGAAATTAAATACAAATAAGCAAAAATTCTAAGAAATCATTCATTTGATAAGTTGCAGTTTCTGATTAATATTGAAGATGTACTACACTTCGAATAAAAAATTATTATGCATAAGACATTAAGTAAATGTGCTTTGCATCTTTGGTGACACACACAGACAAATAAAGGAAGGGGTTAGTAGTTTTAAATATTGATCTCATGTCTGGGGAGCACCACAGGAATGGTAAGTGGGTGTTTGCTGTTCATCTTGGGGTGTTCTGTAGTGTGAAATATAACTTTAGTAATGATCTAAACAAGTTGAGGAAGCAACAACATTGAGCAAAATCATTGAACATACCTGAACCTTGAGCTTCTTGGCTCCATTACTCTCTTCAGCCTCATTCTCTTCCTGGGGCTGCTGAGTCGCGTCATCCTGGTCCTGGTCTCTGTCTGAGCTGTGCCGTGATATTTGCAGTGGGACTGCAATGGTGAATACATTTTAAAATGAATAAATAAATAAAAAACAGAATCATATGGAATTGCAAGTGTATTTGGCTAGTAGTCTGGTGTAGAGACTCCCCACATGCTACAAAACTATTTAATTTTTTATTCCAAATACTAGGAATGGCAGAGCAAGGTAGATGGAATGGTTAAACTTAAATCTGGAATGGCAGATCAAGGGAGATGGAATGGTTAAACATAAATACAGGACACAAAGGCATGATTTGCATGTATTGCTTGATACTTCACTTTTGCACATTGAAGTTAATGCAGTTTCTAAAGATTTGTTCTATAGTGGGGAAATGGTTAATAAAGAATTGCTTGTCATTTTGTCATACCGCCTAACATTTTGGAAACAAAAAGAGGAACAAAAAAGTTGCCGTGCATAGCAAGGGAAATTTGTTTTGACCATGCCCATTTTGCCATGTTCATTTTACAAAATTTGGCAGGCTATGAAATTTTGAACATATTTCTGTGATTATTTTTCCATTATTACAGTTTTGCTAATGAAGGTGAATTGCCTTTAGGGTAGTGACACACGGGCAGATTCGGGGAGAGTTAGTCACCTGGTGACTAGTTGCCTCTTGCTGAACTGCCTTCCCGTGCCATACCACTGGCTTTAATGTAAAATCGATATTGGTATGACACTCATGGTGCTTTGTTTTCCGAAGTCGCATGAAGTTGCCTCACGATTACAGAGTATCTTATTTAATCCTCCTTGCAGTTCTGGGCTCTCTGCCAAAAGCCAATTAATTTTCTGGCTGTTCAGTGCAGAGAAAAATGGGACTTTCCAGTACAAATGAGGGACTGACCCTCTAAAAATGGGACAATTGGGAGGTATGATTTTGTAGATGTTAAAGTTGTACATAAACAAACAACAATACAGTAAAGAAAAGATCAAGGAACTCAAAACAGGAGTAATATTTAGGCAAATTAGTGAACTAAAGGGGAAATGATACATTTATCCAAATTATGGGGATGTGGAAAAAAACGTAAGATAATTTTTGTTTTTGCCTGGCAGTATTTATGCAATGGGACTCAATCCCAAACAGCACATCCCGTCATGCTAGGATTTCATCCACCAGTGCCCCATTATCGTTACATGCTTTATGAGGCAGTGGGTGCCTCTTCCTCACTGCTGGGCACCCTCCATGGCCTGGGGTCATACTCCATGCCCTGAGTGGGTTGCTTGTGTCCTGTGCTTCTTCCTTCTTGCACTCATATTATTTTGTCAGCAGTATACTATTTCCATTATTTGTGTTTAACATTGACTTTAAAAAGTTTATCTTCTAGACTTGTTAATTTGCTTTGTCATAAATATATACAGTATAGTCATAGTATTCATGAATATATATATATATATATAGATAGATAGACAGATAGATAGATTAATATAATATAATATAATATATACAGTATATGCTGTATTTTGTTGTTTCCCTTAATTTAGATTCTTTTAAACAACATGTAATTAGTGTTTTAGAATAGTTCGAAATCACACTTTGGCAGAAAAGAAATTGATTAAAGATCTACAAAGTAACAATAATATTGTAACCAGCGGATAAAGGAGTTGAAACAATTGTATTGGCAAAAAGGTATTATTTCAATTAAATAACCAGGCAATTAAAGGATGAGGCTACAGGGCAGATTTATGAAAGGTCGAGGTATAAGCTTGATCTCAACTTAAATAAGTGTGATTTGTCAGCATCAAAAAGCTTGCATGTTCATGTAGAAGTCAAGGGAAATTGTCCTAGCAACATTTTGTTGTTTTTCTGTTTGAGTCTTTTGAATTTTTAGATTTCTCTTTAGAGTTTGTAGACCCAGTGTGTAAGAAGCCTCTGAGAGAATGCAGGCTATGTCACAAAAAGTGTAAGTATATAGTAAACAAAATTATTAATTTAAATTTAATCTATGTGCTGTGTTGCTAGGTGTCAGATATCTTTGAATTGTAATCCTTTAAAATATCTATGCTTCAAATGTGGAAGATGGAATGGGATATTAGTGTGAAGGGGACATAAATTTAACAGAGAGCAGATAGTTGAAAGATGTGTATTCTGGAGCAATACTTGCCACTCAAGGTAATACTTCTAATAATAATCCTGTATAAATTACTAAATGACTGTTAATGTTAACAAATTACCAGTCAATGAATAGATTTATGAAAAGATACCATCTTGCATCTGACATTCAGGACTACTACAGTATTTATTATATTTAGTAGCTTTCTTTCAAGCTTTTAGATATGGTGATTGGTTAGTTAACTGTCTAGGTCTGCAAGAATGATTAATTAATTAATTCATGAGCCAATTGTATGCAGTTTAATGAAAAACAATCATGGATCATATTTAAACAACATAGATCTGACTTTAAAGCAGTGCAATATGTCATACCATAAACTAAAATTAGACCTGGATGCAGATTTACTAAATTCACAAGAAGAATTCAAAGTTTGATCAAATTTTCAAAAACATTAATTAGTTCGAATTTTGTAATGTTTTTGAAGACCACTTCGACCAGTGAATTTTGTAAATTCGATCATTCAACTGTCGAAGTACTCCCCCTTTAAATTTTTATTCAACCACCTAGTTCGCCAGATCCAAGCTACCGAATTGGGTTTTGTTATTTTTGATCGAATCAAAAACATTCGATCGATCGAAAAAATCGATCGATTCAAACAATTAATTGATCGATCAAATTTTTTCCTATTTGATCGTTTGACCAATCGATTTGCGGTAAAATACTTCGAATTTGATATTCGAAATCGAAGGATTTTACTTCACATCCTATTCACATGGTTGAATTTTTTTCAATTCAAAATTCAACCATTGATAAATCTGCCCCCTATTCTTTTAATCATTATTGTAACTCCCCGAAAAATAAAACAGTAAATTTCTATGGGTTGTAATGTCTGTAATTTTCCTGGATTTGCTCAAATAGTGGCTAACGTACTGTCCAAGAGCAAGAGTATATATACAGACTGTCAGTGGACTGGTCTGTTCTGGATTCAGAAGAATTTAATTTGTTTGTTGCAAATGCTGTGTATTCACTGCTGTGAGTAAATCACAGGAAAATACCTACCTGAAGTTACTATAGGTCAAAGTCTCTTACTTTAAAAAGTCATTGCCACTGCAGGTATAAATATATATGTGTGTGTATACAGGGCCACCATCAGTGGGAGGACTAAGGGGACTGTTGTCCTGGGCCGGGGAGTTTTGGGGGTAAATTTATCAAAGAGTGAAGTTCTGCCACTAGAGGGAAATTCCGCCGCTCTCCATTCATTTCTATGGGATTTTTAAAGGCCTATTTATCAATGGGTGAAGTGAAAGTTCACCCGTTGATAAATACGCCTTTAAAAATCCCATAGAAATGAATGGAGAGCGGCGGAATTTCCCTCTAGTGGTGGAACTTCACTCTTAACTTCACTCTTTGATAAATATACCCCTTGGCTCTTAAGGGAGGCCCGGGCCATGCCTATCTTACTTGTATTATCCGGCCGGGCTCCCTCCTCCTCAGTGCATGGAGACTGAGAATCCACACTGCAGCAGCACGTATTTACTTGCTCCCTTTGGCTCAACATTGAATGGTCAAACCCGCCCTCAATTCTGATTAGCACAGCCTGCCCGTGACCTGGATTGGCCCTGCCCACTTCCAACTCACACTGACCCAGACTTCCTCCTGCTGACTGTTCTGGCCTGCCCCAAACCCGAATTGGCCCCGCTCAGCACAACCTTCATTAGCCCAATCTGCCTCCTACACGAGATGCTTTGGATGTTATTGGATAACGTCTCCTAGCATCCCAGCATGACAGCTATCAACAACATCTATAAAACTGTAAGTTTGACTGACCTGCTACTAGGCACATGAGGCAAATGCACTGTATGATACTGCTGTCTACTTCCACTGGTCTCTCCAACACGCATAGAGTTTGTTCTTTGTTGCAGGGGTAGGGATGGAGAACATTGGTGGAAGTTTAAAAGCAAAAGTACACTGGCTCACAAAGCAAATCCAAGCTGGGCAAACACAGCAAGTTTATTGAGAAGTGCAATGTTTCGGCAGCGCTGGGCCACCCGACCAGACGCCCTAGACAGCCTGGACAGTCAGGAAACCGCAAGCACATGCTCTATGTGACTGCATGCCTGAAACAAAGATGAGACGACGGGGGACCGGACTAGGGGTAGGTGAGGCAGAGAAGGTTTGTGCCTGGCGCCCCCCCTGCTTTTCACCCTACACATGTGCCTACTCTGCCTACCCCTAGTTCCAGCCCTGTGTTTCGGTGTTACACCCCTTTTTCAAGCATAAGTGGGAATGGTCTGTTTTAAGAATAGAAACTAGAGATTCAAGTGTCTTGAAACCCCTTTCAGACCAATAATATTATATAAAATATTATGTATGACCATAAATCTTTTCTACAACCAGTTTCAGCACTGTATAGCAGATTTAGTAACACCTTTTTGCAGGGCTTTATCTATATATCTATCTGACTATTCATCCATCTATATCTATCATCCACCTCTATACTCTATAGGCCCCTGCCACCAATGTTTTTTTTTTTAATTATTCTTTGGGGCCCCAATTTTTTACTCGTAAGGGGGCCCTGGCACCAGTTTTTTTTAAATAAACTTTTATGGGGGGCCCTGACACCATTTTTTTTGTCTAACCTTTAGGGATGGCCTGGTCACCAATTTTTTTTTAACTTGGAAGGTGGCCCTGACCACCAATTAAAAAAAAAAAAAAAAACTTTTATGGGTGGGAGGTTCTCTTTTTTTAGCACTGATGTCTGTGTGGTATTTTAACTGTAGTGTGGAGTGGGTGGGATCTGGGTGGTGCTTGAGGGCAGGATGGGGGCCCTTTATTAGAGTATAAAAAATTCACAAACATTTGAAATTTGACCTTTGATAAATATCCCCCTAAGCCATTAGGAAAAACAATTGAGGTTGATTTTATTTTCTTTGGAAAAAGATGCATACTGTATTTGAGGGAACATGATTACATTATACAGATACTTTGAAGGGCTTGAACAGAATGCAGATAATTTTTTTTCACAGAAAGTTTTCTGCTAAATAACCAAAGCACCTGCTTTTAGGCAAAAATATGTTTAAAGTGCTGTAAATTGTCTCCTACTGCCCCTCCTATCACAGACACTGGGGAAGGAAATGTGCAAGTGCAGGACAAATGCAACAGAGACGTGCAGGGAACTGGGATATAGCCATGGTCTGTGAAAAAGCCAAAATAATAGGGGGTTAAAAAAAGCAATCAATTTATATAAATAACAAAACAGGTCAATGCAAAAATCCAGATTAACAAATACAATCTATTTATGTCCATGACAAACTAATATCATCCAACTATTACTTTATTTCAGGTGCAGATTTATTAAGGTTAGAGTTGTGTTTCCCCCAAAAATTGTGTTTTCCATGAAAGTTTGAGTTTTGACTTGTTTTCTTGCTACAAACGCACATCCAAAAAGACACCTTTTAAAACCTGACAAGGTTATGTAGGATTCAGTGGCAGAGGTCCCTTGCACCATTTGAAGATTTTAATAGCCTGCATGATGGTCAAATGTTTCATCAGAGCGTTTTGACTGAAAAGTCAAATGATTGGAGCGATTCATGCTTTCAAGTTTTTCAAGTTTTTGGGTTATGCAATTCGAACTCACATAATCAAGTTTTTTCCATTCAAGTTTTTTCTTAAATAATACCATTTGATTTGTGAGTTCATTCGAGGTATAAAATAAACTCTTAACATTCAGCCTTTTATAAATAACCCTCTGACTTGTAATGTGTGATAGTTGTTACAGTTAAAAGTAATGGCGATTCTCTTACATAGCCAACTGTTACCTTACCTAACCTGATACAACAGATAAGGGATATAGCTATATGAGTGACTTTAAAATAAAATACGAAACTTCCAGTGCACTGAATGATAGCCTCTCACAAACTACAGTAACAGCTCTGACAGACAAATTCCTCTTTAAATGGGCAAATGAAAAGTTATTGGGGGTCATTTATAAACTTCGCGCAGGGCAGATTGGTTCGCGGAGTGAATATATTTGCCCTGTGCCTGGTTATATTTATAAAGCTGAATAAGAGTGTGCAAATTCGCAAAACAGATTTGCAAATTTGTTTTTCACATTGCGAATGTCTATAGGAGCTTTTTAAATATGGCAAAAATCACAAATTGCAAACACTCTGCGCCACAACATTGGTGGCGGAGAAAATATTTGCTAAATTGTTTTGCAAATTGTGAATTTCAGTTACTTTTAACGCTATTTTCACGCAAAAAAACCTCGCAAAGTGCCTGTACTCACGCAAAGACCCATCTTGTTTGCGAGTTGTTTGCGAAAATTCATTCACAATGCGAATTTGCAAAAAACGGAAAGACCAGCACAGTAGTGCAATATTGTAGCATTCAGGAAAAAGCATGGGCAAACTACCATTTGCGAACAATTATGCGCTGCGCGAACTTTATAAATGACACCCAGTGTGTTTAGGAATTATGCTTTCACCTTATGTAGAAAACTGGGCTTATGTGAATTATTCTTCTATCCTTCAGGTAATTAAAAAAAGACTATACAGTATGGTCTAACAAAACTTTATCTTGGTTTGGCAGAGTGAACGGTCTTAAAATGTACACCCTTCCAAAGCTTTTATACATTATTCAGATGCTCCCACTTCACCTTCCTGAGGACTTTTTTTACAACCTTAAACAGCACCATAATTAAATTCATATGGAGGAGAAAGCAACCATGGATAAAGCAAGAGTCAATGAGACACCTGCGATCAGCCGGTGGAATCGAGCTGCCAGACTTCAAAAAGGAACCACCAAGTGAGTGTCTTACTACAAATCATAGACTGGACTTATCATAGACACTCCAATAGAGCAAACCTTTTCGACAGTCGCTTAAGATCCTCCCTTGGCTTCCAGCCAAAGACCACCAGCAAATGATCAGTGACCATTCACTACTCACCTACTGCCTACACACATATCTACCAAACAACACAATGGCATTAAACATGAAGCATTCCCTTCTTATGCCTCTGATATATACAGTAACAAAGACTTTCCTCCAGGATTACAAATGGATCAATTCAGAAAATGGCAGGGGAAACAAGTAGAACAGCTATTTCATGTCTGCCCCAAAGGATCAATGCCTCATTGGGAACGACTTCAAGATGCATTTTAACTACAGATAACTGAACAATTTAACCTGCAGAAGCTCCATTATACAGTATACAGACTTTGAAACTCTATGTAACCACTCACATTCTTCCTGCAGGAGTATTTCATCTCTATACCAAATACTTTTAACACAGACAGCCACTAAAACCTCCCCCATAATATGAAGGTGAAGGTGGAAGAGTTAAATACCACATTCTCTGACCAAGATTGGGAGAATATCATCACCAAGTCAGGTACCAGACCCAGGAGCTGCAGAATACTGGAAAACAATTACAAAATTCTCTCCCGCTTGTACGATACTATTTCAAAGCTCCACAAAATGTTTTCTGGCACAACAGACAGATGTTGGAGATGTAAACAACAACCAGGCACTATGCTACATATTTTTTCTGGGACTGCCCCAATATCCAGAACTTTTGAACACCGATCCTCTGGGTGTGCGCTAAGCAACTATAACTTGATATACTTATCAACCGAGCCACAATTCTTTTTAATCATAATATGGACTCAAATTCATCTTACAAGAAATTCCTAACACAATTGGCACTAAATGCAGCCAAAATACTGATCCCTTGCAAGTGGAAGACTGGCACATCACCTACATAGGCTGAATAGATAAGGGAAATGGAAGAGATACACAAGTCTGAAGAAATGCAGAAGATGCAGAAATGCATTTAAGGCATTTAGGGCATTGTCAGAATGTGGTGTTGTGTGATATTTGCTTAACATTGTAGCTCACCACACTCAAAGACCAAATACAAATAGCATTTATTTTATTATAAAATCATTTTTTTATTAAATAATTTATTAGAAAATTATTTATTTAATAATTTATTAGAAAAGATTGTAATACATTATTCTGCAAAAAGATGTGCAGGTGTGTATGTTATGTGCCATATTGTCTATAATGAAATATATATAAACATATCATAATTCTGTGAACATTTAGTAAACCATGAGCTTAGGAAACTCACAAACAACAATATTGATGTTATTTTTATAACATGTGGAATCTGCCTTACTCCTCCCTGACAAGATAGAAGAAAACAAAATACCATCTATAGACTAATAAACCTATTCCAATATTTCTATAAATGAAAAGGCAGAATCTCACTTTACACTGAAGTGCCATTCCTTTAATCACGATTAAAATCTATATATAATATATGTTTCTAAAAATCCATACCTGGTTAGTGCAATGTCCTTTTAAGCCTTAATGAGGCATGGTAAACATCAATATCTAATAACTTCCAACTGATGCAATCAAACCGATCTGAGAACAAGGGGTGGACCTTTTATTTATGGTTCTTCAGACTGGGATCTGAAACTACAAGGGAGACTTTGGTTGGATAGAATCTACTCACCACAGCAGCACAACAATGTAAACAATAAAAAACTGAGCGTTCCACAGTGCTTTGTTTGGACAATGATTTAAATCCTTTTCATGTTAATTTGAAATGCCATTTTACAAAATTTTCACTTATTTTTTGAGTGGCTGTTGTTTTAACAAGAATTCAATTCAAAACAAAAGGCAACATATTTTGGCAGAAAGATCAATTCAAAGTCATCGGGGGAGTAAAAATACAATTTTAGGAAACCTAATCTTGATGGAATGATAATATTGCAACAGTGGTTTATTACATGACTGTACAAGGTACCCTAACTGGATAACACAAAGAAAATACAGAAAGTACACAGCATCCTATTCTATGGATATAAGAAAATGTCACTAAATAGAACAAACACTGTAAACATAATAGTTTACTGTAAAGAAAATATGTTTGTTTTTTTACCTATAACTCACACTATTATGTTATCGGCATATAATTACCATATTTGGCTTATACCATGCCAGCTAATTTTAGAAATTTATACATAATATGATATGTTCTAGTCTACTTCAATTGTGTTTGATTTGATTCTTTATAAATATAATTGTTATTTAGTTACAAGACAAGACTGCTAGTCAGGGTCGTTTGCCATTGTCATTTTATTGTTATTGTCGTTCATTTGTCATTGTTGTTTCCATCTTATGCTGCAACTATATGATTTTGAACAAGCTGTTTCAGCGCACATTGATAAAGTTGCCCAAATGAAGTCTTATAATCTTTTCTCCCATACAGAACAGTTATTATATCGAATAATGCTATATTTTCCTGGATAGACCAGTCCACTTGGTTTTCAGGCCTGGGCTCCTGGTTCTCTGGTTTGTTACACAGCCTCTTATCCCTCATTATTATTGCTTGTGTTGCAGTCCACTTTTTGACACTATAAAGTAATGTGGTTTATTTGACCTTCATCTGTCCTGGTCAAGCAAATTTGGGCTACCACAGTAACCAACATGACATCACAGTGTTTCCCTTTAAATAACTGCTACTTCCCCTAATTTGGTCTCTTGACAAAGCTGAGTAGCTAAACGGCTGTTGTTACTGTGGAAGAAGTCTGATCCTTTGAACAGGAGTTTCCTAGTAATAGTCTCTCCCCAGGCCCATCCTGAGGGAATTTGAGAGATTTGCAAATTTGCAGCAAATCTCTCAAATTTGAGACATTTGAGACATTTGCTGCATTTTATGTAATTAGATATAGGTCTTAATGGAAGTCAACTGTATGGAACAGTTGGAGTTTAAGAAAATGTTTATCACATAGGCGATGGTGGATAAGTATTGGCACTATGTGTAATAATTTTATTTAACATGCTGTTCAGCATTAAACTGTAACGCAGTCTTTCAAAATTGTGTTTGTATCAACACATTGATCTTACACTGAAGTATTTTGGATACCAATCTAAGCACCATAATGGTAGTTGTTTTACAAATAGGAGACCAATTTTGGTATACAGGACATTATCTGTGACTTATATTAAACACTCACCCTTGAGGAAGCAAGCACAATCACTGGTGCATACATAATTAGTCTGCGGCTGATGTATCACTCCTTAAAACCTTTCGAATATTCAGCATTGGAGGGCATTGGAGGGCATTGGAGGGCCCCACAGCTGGTAATATATATATATATATATATATATATATATGCAAATTTTTATTCACAAAGTTTTGCACTTTGCAAATTTTAATCCCCATTACTGTTTTAATGTGTTTTAATGTGTTTAATATGTAAGTGTTGGCATGATTGACTAATAAACATCACCATTTTAATAATGTTCGGTATCAAATATTTTATTACATGACTTTTGAGTTTTTTATTTTATATTATTAACTGCAAGAACATGGCTATTAAATGTTTAAAATGTATGTGGCTAATAAAATTGGATGCAAAATTGTAGTCATAACATTTCCATAAGGGTAAAGGACACATAGAGCTCATATACTAACATTTGCAAAAGGGAAGGGGAAATAAGCACTAGTTAGAGTAATGCACCAATGTGTACACCGATGTCCTTTTGAGACCAAGACTTTCTCTACAGAACAGTAATTACAGTAACAGTAATATCTAACTGTCCCATGACAAAAGGAAGACAAGACAACTCATAGAAAGGGATCAGTAATTCAGACAGTCAATAGTCAGGTGGGCAGCAGAACTTAAAGTAGGTATCAATACCAAGATGAGGGCAGTCAATGATTAAAAGGCAAAGGGATCAATTCAACAGCAATTTAGTATCCAGGCCAAGGGGAAAAAAGATACTAACGAGTAATAGACAAAAGTAACAAAAGGGTTTTGTTGGTTTAGCAGCATAAAAATTCCACCATGAGCAAGACAGCATATCTGGAATGCCTTTGCTGAAAGTAATGTGGGGTTCAGTGGCACACACACACACACACACACACACAAGCAGACATGTGCACCCACTCCTCACTTGCAGGCACAGGGGCCCATCAGAGCAAACAAGTGAAACTAGCTGGACTTTGCAGACTGGACTAGGGTAGGCAGCAGTGAAAGGTACATGCCTGGCACCCCCTAAGTCTTGCACCGCAGGCACGTGCCTACTCTGCCTACCCTTATTTCTAGCCTTAGGACCAAATGGAATCCAGCGTCTACAGAGATGCACTGGCAAAGCAGCATAGCTTACACAAAAGCATGGGGTCTCCTGAGTATTAGATTATTAAATAGTTTGTTACAGGTTACTACCTTGATACAGCTTATCAAATATGCTTGCAAATGTGCCCCAAGGTTTAAAAAGTATTAGTGGTGCAACTGCAATGCACCACAACCAAATCAAATGTCTCTTTTTGTTAAAAAAAAAATAACCCACTGTATGCCAGATCTGCAGCATCTGTGGTACATCTATGGTTACTTATTCATGACAACGTCTTGTGAAATACTTTTTGAACAGATGTACTCCTTACCGATGGGTAGATTCTGAACATTGATTGTTATTCTTTTTGCAGTAATGAGAACTATTGCAATTATTTTATGGGTGATATATATTATTTCACGGGTGTATGCATTTTCATGTTTCACCCAGGGAGACAAATTGCTTAGAAATCGCGCTATACTTTTTCTCAGTTTTCTTTCTGCCCCTGATTAATATATTTTCTCCCTGACTTGTCTTGCTCTTCCTCTACTTCCCACACTACTGATAATATTTTTTATATTCCCTCTTGGTGTAATCTTTCACCTTTTACTACCCTGGTTTCTGAACAGCATTACTGAACCAACTTTAATTAGCCTCTGTAAACAGATACAGTATTAATGTTTATCCCCTTAGGTGTTCCAGTATGGACCAGCATCTGACTATTATATCAGTGTGAACTAACAGCAGATCAACAAACTAATCATTTTATTGGAGTGACTTTCCTGATGAGCTCTTAGTATTTTTGTTTTAATGATATTCTGTAGGTTCTATAGTACCAGAGAATACAGAACACTTAGCACTAAGACTATTGTGGTGGTCCTAATTGAGTATAGATAAAAATGAAATACATGGATAGATAGATAGATAGATAGATAGATGATAGGTAAGTACTGTATTGCTTTTTCCATCACTTCTATATGGAGTGCTACATGTCAGGACTATTATTTTCTTAATCGGGAACCCCGGAACCAACGGTCTCTGTGGAGTATAGTGAATCATTTGTGTTTATTTCATCTGACATGGGAAATCTGCTACTGCCACTTACAGTGGCACACAGTGAACCTGAGGGCAAGCAGCTCATCAGAGGGCTTTAGATAGATGAATGAGAGAGCAGATTGGATTTGACCGGTAGCTCAGTGTTCAGGGCTGTAGGCAGGTCTTGCAGACTTACTTCTGTAATGATAGCAGCGTTTTAGCACAAAAGCAGAAAAGGATTTAATCTATTGCTTCGGGTGTTTTATAAAAGAAAAGAAAAACAACTGCATTCAATATAAAACTATTTTTTTATTATACATAAAAGAAAATTGCAAGGCAAGGTTGTTATTAGACAGGAATGTTTATAGTTACTGTATGTATAGGGATGTCAAAATAAAAGGAATTATACAACAACTTATCAAACTCAGAATTTATTGCAATATTTTCTTTTACAAACATTTTCAGATTTTTCCCCCAAAAGCTCTGATAACATTGTGGAATTGCACGAAACCCAGTGCACATAAGAAATCAGTTGGGACTTCTCCCATTGACTTATATGCAACCTCGGCAGGTTTGAGATGCCGGATTTTTATATTCAGAGTTTTTCATCCTCAGGGTTTAATAAATCCTGAAAAATTAATGATTTTAAAAAAGGCCTCTTTAAAAAAAAAAATCGCAAAATTTTCGGATTTCCAGAACTGATAAATAACCCCCTTAGTGATCATTTTTATTAGCATTTGACGTTAGAGGGATTTCACATACATAATCATAACTGCCATTAAATAGACTATGGAGGTGACAGTTGGAGTGATAGCACCCCCCCCCCCCCCCCGTTTTCACCCCAGCAGCCTAACAACAGAACAATGGGAAGGTAAACAGATACACAGCTCCCTAACACAAGATAGCAGCTGCCCAGTAGATCTAAGAACAGCACTCAATAGTAAAAACCCATGTCCCACTGCGCTCCATTCAGTTACATTGAGAAGGAAAAACAGGAAAACAGCAGGAAAGCAGGAAAACAGCAGGAAAGCAGGAAAACAGCTTGAGCAGTGTCAGAATACTGAAAACCAAATTGGGCAATGAAAACAAACAAAAACCACTTTTTAAGTTTGAATTTGGCACCAATAAGTGACATCAGCATGTCCGCCACCAAGACATCATCATGTCCGCCAACGTCATGATGCAGTGTCATTGCACATGTGAGCTGATTACATAATTTTCAGCTGTTTGCAGCTAGAGGCACCCAGGGACCTGTCCATCCAGAGGTAAGAATGGGCACCGGTCTCCCTTACAATACCTCCCTCTCAGGAGCACCCACTGGGGGCTCCCAGGGCTTTTCTGGAAATTTTTTATGAAACAACTTCGCCAACTGAGGGGCATAAGTGTCCTTGGCAGCAACCCAACAACTCTCCTCAGGAACAAATCCCTTCCAATGAATGAGGTATTTGCAAGAATCAACAATCTCCTGGACTTCAAATTCTTGATACCCATGAACCAGGACAGGAGAAGGGGAAGGACAAACGGAAGAGAATTTATTGTTGACCACAAGTTTGAGGAGAGAAAAGTGGAAGAATTAGAGGTCTTCGTGGTGGAAGGCAGCTCGATCTAGACACAAACTGAGTTAATAACCACCTTGATTCTGAAAAGACCAATGAATCGAGGACCCAGCTTAGGAGGTACACAAAGCTTAATATTTCCTGTAGAGAGCCAAACAGAATCCCCAGGAACTAATGGAGAAGTGGGTCTTTTGGTGAGCTGAAGCCTTTGCCTGGTGGGTAATGTCCCAAATACAGCAGCAGGAACTTCTACTCCGACCAGAGAAGAAGAAATAGGCAAAGGATCCCAGCCATATATAAAAAAAAAGAACTACCTACCGGCTCATGTTTTGTTATGGACAAATTCAGCCCATGGAAGAAGCTCAACCCAGCTTATGCCATCTTAGCCATGGGAGGCCAAAAATAACTGGGGTATTAGGGCAGATCAATAATCAAAAAAGACATCTCTACATGCAGCCACCATGCAAGCGTAATGGCCCAGTGGAGGAATTAAACAGGCAAAGGACGCATCAATGAAATTACCAGCTGCCCCAGAGTCCAGAAGCCCTTGACAGGGGACAGATCTTTTCCCTTTAGGATAGGGAAACAGAAACAAAAATTCTAGTACATTGCTTATTTGGGAGTGAAGATACTTTGCCTGGGGAGACTCCCCACTCTTATCTAGGCAGGAGAGTTTCCCTGACGCTTGGATCCTACAGGCAGGTCCTGAGAAAATTACCATTTTGACTACAATATAGCCAGAGACCCTTCTTCAAATCCAAGCTAATCTGTTATGGCTCAGTAGTTTAACGAAGCCTGTAACTGCCAGGACCTACCCCTAATGTGTAGTAAGAGAGCTACACCAACTCTGGTGTTCACCAATGCCCTTTTGGGGCCCCCTCTTTCTGCTGCAGAGCAGGCAGGGATCCTACTCATGGCCTAAGTAGTCAGAAGCGTGGTACAAGAGGTTCAGGCAAGGTCAGAGCCGAATCCAGGCAAGGGTCAAATGGCAGATGACAAGAATCAGAAGACAGTAGTCAAAAACCAATAAAGATTGCAGGAAAATTGCTTGAGAGTTGTCAGAATACTGAAAACAAACAACAAACTTGAACTTGGTGCCAGTCCGTGATGTCAGCACATCCATTGACCTCATGACACAGCATTATTGTGCATGCATGCTGATGATGTCATCATGCATGGGTGTTTGTGGCTGTTTGCAGCTAGAGGCACCTGGTGTCCCACATCTGGAGGTAACAATGTGCACTGGTCTCCCAGGGTGCCTTACAGTTTTCATACCTCAAATGAACTCACAGCTCATATAGTTTCTTATTTAAGAAAAAACTCAAATGGAAAAAACTTGATTCTGCAAGATCGAGTTGTGAAACCCGCAAACTTGAACTGATAGGGATTTTGCCAGGAAAAAACTTGAATCACTTGAATCATTCAAGTTTTTGGGCAAAACCCTCCAAAAAAATCCTTGGATATCATGCAGGCTATTAACATCTTCAAGTGGTTCAAGGGACCTCAGACACTGATTCCTACATGCCACAGCTGCCTTAGCTAAGGCCTGTAAACAGGCTGCTGGGTCTACCGAAAAGCCATTCCAAACATAAGCTTGCTAAAGGTGCATGTTCATGTTGATCAGTGTTGAGTAGGAAGCTATAGATGAAGTAGCAGGTGAAAGTAGCAGTAGTTTAGAATTGTTGGGTAAGAATGCAACAATCAAAACAACCTTAGTTGCCTTTAGCTGCCTACTGCAGACATGGTGTAGAAAGAACATAACCAAAAATGCTCATTTCAGCAGTGGGCTTTTCCCAGCATCAGCCTGTGGTTAGCCTCGGATATTGTTAATGGAGCACAGTCCTTTGTACAAAACTTGAAAATATATTTTTAGTGGGCTTTGTTTTGAAAACTCTGTTCTTTCCTGCACAGCCTGCTTGCTTTGATCACTCATTTATTACTTTATCTAGATTCCCCAATAAGCTGCATATAAATTCAGGCCCAGCATAAAGGATGGCACTGATGCTAACATTTCCCAAGTGCTAACATTTTGCAAGTGCTAGGAAATGGCAGTTAAGCAAGGTAGTAGACAACTGCTAAGATCTGCTCATACATATAAACGACCCCGCACCATTATAAAGACTTTCTGTAGTAAATCTATATCTCTTGACCCTATTAGTTACAATTTTCAATATAGTTAGTGGCTGCTCACCAATATGGTGTGGTGGTTCGGGAGCAGGTCGCCACAAACCCTACTCTTATTGTTATCACTGATAAATCTACCTGTGCCACAAACTTTCACAGTATTTACTCCCAGATATAGATACACAAGGATCAGCTTACTCTTTCCGTATTGTGACCCGGGTGCCGCCGCCCAGAGTCCGTCACTAAGGGAAAAATCTTTTATTGCAAGTCTGAATACTACGGCGCACTTCCAAGGCCAAATGATAGCTCAAGTTTCTGTTCAGTTAGAAGACGCCTTTATTAGTTACATCGATAAAAATGGACAGTATCAGCTCATGGTCTGACACGTTTTGTATCTACTTACTTCCAGTATCTAAAATTAGCCCATCTGGAATGTGTTTGGGTGGAGTAGAGAGTAAAGAGAAAGGTTGGAGGTTTGATTCCTGCTTCTTCATGCACCATTTATTGACATTTCTTTAAACCAGCTGGCTGTTGAAGTGGTGAAAGAAGCTGCTTTTTATGAAGAAGGTCTAATTAGTTTGCCCAGCTATCTGTGAAGCTTCCACTTTTGAATGTGTTTGGGATTAAATGTCTATACTGATTAACTCTGGCAAGTCTGATCATCTGTATAAGCTTATGCTATACTTTCCTATACACAGATAGATTGATATAGATAGATAGATAGATAGATCCACTTTCATTTAGCATCAAAGTCTCATTTATGTCTCATTCCATAATGAGCATGAGCTGCAGTATTTTTACTGCTCCAACAAATAATTCTAATGGGGTTTGTTTTGAAAAATCCTTTCCTACACAACTGCTTGCTTTGATCACTCATTAGTTGCTAAATGAGTCAATCAGCTGCATATAAATTCAGGCCCAGCATAGGGGATGGCACTAGTCTAGAATTCCTGCTTCTCCCAAAGTCTGACTGACATTTTTCTTGGTACTTTACAAAGGAGCACAGAATATCAAATATTCAAAGATTAAGCATAATCATGTAAGTGATGTGGAGGTGTAGGGGTTGAAGTGTCAGCTTGGTAAGGCGTAGGTTTCCCACGTCTGCTGGACAATTCTTGATAAAGGAGCACAGAACATCAAACATTCCCAAATTGGGCAAAGCTTGCTAAGTGATGTGGTGGTGTAGGGGTTAATTTGCCAGCTTGGTTAGGAGAACTTGTTTTCTTGGCAAGTGACACCAGTAGGCAGATGGTCAAGAGTTTGAATACCGCTCATCACAGAAACTTACAGTTGTTACTGGAATAGCTCATCATGTTGAAGAACTACATCAGATGGTGTGTTGATTAGTGGAAATTGCTGCCTGGCAAAAAACATGCCCGATGTATCAGTGAGTTTTGCTGCCTGGGGAATAGGGATGCACCAAATCCATTATTTTGGATTCGGACGAACCCCAAAAACATTGCCAAAGATTCCGTCAAATACTGAACCGAATACAAACCCTAATTGGCATATGCAAATTAGTGAGAGGAAGGGTAAAAGCCAGTGCGCTGCAAATTTTTTAAAATTTCATATACGTTATATGATTTTAAGGATTCAGATATGGTTCGGGCCAGGCACAAGGATTCGGCCGAATCCTGGATTTTGTGCATCCCTACTGAGGAATGATCACTGCATGGATGGAGGGATGTTGGTGAAGGATGAGTTGCTTTGAAGGCTACCTGTGATGGAAAGCTGAATAAATTGGTGACTGTCAGCTACTGTACTCTTGCTGAATGAAACTGTATTTGGCAAGCATTTTTCTTATTGGGGTTGCCCCTTTTAACCCACCAAGGTATCTGCTTTGGGTGGGTTTCCCATCTGGCCTCCTACCAAGTCCTGGACTGGCAATCTGTGAGTTTGGGCAAATGCATGAATGAATTTAAATGTGCCAGTGGGCCTGCAAATGGGCTGCTGGGCCTACTGAAAACCCTGTCAGAACTTCAGCTCACTAACCTGTTGGAATAAAATGTTCATGTTCACTGTTGGGTGATGTCAGGCAAGCATGCAGCAGTCAAAACACCCTTAATTGCCTTTAACTGCCCATGCCAGGCATTGGTGTAGAAAGGAGATAGCACCAAATGCAAATTTCAGCAATGGGCACCACTCAAGTGACAGACAAGTATTGGACAAAGTGCCAGACCTTTAGGCAAGAAAACGAGTAAGTTAGCAAGCATCCACCGCATTACTTTGTACCACCAAGTGTGTTTTGATAAAGCCTTTTTTTCACACAATCTGCCCAGGATTAGGGGACATATCTGCGTCGAATTAATAAGAAAGCTCGAAGTGGCCAATCGTCTTGTGAGGGCTTCGTCTGGAGGACTGGTGAGCTCCTGATGCGAACCACATCTCTTTTTCTTTATTACCTACTCATTAATGTAGCCTTAAAGAAAATCCTGTGGCCAGTGACATGGCATCCAACAAACAGATCTCAAGAGGGAGTTGAACACAGGGCTCTTTGAGCTTGCACGAGTGCCACAGACAGACAGAGAGGTGCTGCTTTGCCCTTGCCAGTTTTGCCTGAATTCAAGGTAGCAGTGACTGGTTGATGGAGCTTGAAGAATAGGGCAGAGTTTTTGTATTATAATCTACACTATTCCCCCTAATTTAAAATATGGTCACTCAGCCTGCTGCCTCATGCATCTATATAATAACAGAGTTCTTTGTTTAATTTTAATATCCATTTACAGTTTAGAACAGGGGCTACATTATTCTCTATACTCTATATTATAACTAACATATAAGCATTTTTTACTTGAGGGATAGCCATAATCCCTAGAATGATGGAACAACATATATTTAGTTTCAATAAAAGATTGGAAGATGTTTTATGCAGAAAATGAGACCCTTATGAAATATATAGCCTGCAGATAGTTCATCTCCAAGAAAACAAGAGAGAACAATATGTCATAACTTAAAATTATTGAAAAAGGAGATTTCACCTTCAGCTGTGGAAATGACCCTTCACAGCAAGAGCAATATATGCAGCATAGCAGGATATTTAGGTATACGGTAATCAATTTAAACACAAGTATAATATTGATCCAAGAGAGAGATGATTTCTGTTTAGCAGTCAGGGAGGACTTTTTTCTTTTAGAGGCAAAATTGGTAACAGTTTCATTCTTACATTTTGCCTTATTTCAGCTCTGCAGATAGAAACATG
Source organism: Xenopus borealis (assembly GCA_024363595.1). NCBI lineage: Eukaryota > Metazoa > Chordata > Amphibia > Anura > Pipidae > Xenopus > Xenopus borealis. The sequence continues at coordinate 64,007,328 of CM044437.1, forward strand.
GCTTCGATTTGATGGATTTAAACCTACTACGAACTAAATCAGAATCTAAATGCTCTTCTGATATCCTTAATATGCAGCACACAGTATTTATGTAGGTTTATAGTCTTTATAGTTTTATTTTTAAAGCTTTAGAAATACAGTGCACTTTTAGGGGCAGATTTACTAAATTCACATGAATAATTCGAAGTTCGATCGAATTTTAATTAAATTTGAATTTGAATCTTCGAATATGCAAATTATGCAAATTCAACCATCGAATAGACAAATTCAAATAATTCAAATATTTGAATAAAATTTTATTTGAATATTCGACTATTCGATGGTCAAATTACTTCCCCTTAAAATTTTTATTCAATCGCCTACTTCACCAAAACCAAGCTACCGAATTGGCAATCATTATTTTAGATATAAAAATAAAATAAGATCGAATAAAAAAAATTTGATCGATCGATTAAATGCTTCGAATCGATCAATTCGAAATATTGAGCGATCAATAGAATTTTTCTTATTCGATCTAAAATAATGATTGCCAATTCGGTAGCTTGGTTTTGGCGAAGTAGGAGGACAAATAAAGGGGAAGTAATTCGATCGCTCGAATTGCGGTAAAATCCTTTGAATTCGATAGTCGATTTTACTTCCCTTTTATTCATTTGGTCGAATTTTATATATGTATAACAGTGATCCCCAACCAGTAGCTCGTGAGCAACATGTTGCTCTCCAACCCCTTGGATGTTGCTCCCAGTGGCCTCAAAGCAGGAGCATATTTTTTAGTTCCAGACTTGGAGGCAAGTTTTGGTTGCATAAAAACCAGGTGCACCGCCAAACAGAGCCTCAATGTAGGTTGACAATCCACATAGGGGCTACCAAAAAGCCAATCACAGAACTTATTTGGCAACCCAAGAACGATATTCATCCTCTGATAATATATATATATATATAGCTGTATATATATAATTATAAGAGAAATCTAAATTAAGACGATATGGGGAAATATATACATCTTGAAATACTTTGTAACTCTGCTTAAAAAGTAAAACCACTTATTTATCAATACCTTCTCTATAATTGCAAATGTGTCAACTGGATATAAAGAATACAGTTTGTAGGGAAAGTACAAAGCACAATATACGAAACTGTTTTACATAAATCAATAGAAAAAATCCGAACAAGGTCTTGCAAGCCACATTTAGATGTAAAAAAAGTTGGGGAGCATACATGTGTAAAAAAGTTCCTGAGTGGTGCAAAATAATTGCTGTTGCCCATTTGTTAGCCCCAATGTGGACTAGCAGCCTACAGGACACTTTGCGCAACATCCAAGGGGTTGGTGAGCAGCATGATGTTCATAAGCCATTGGTTGGGGATCACTGTGCTATACCCAAGAGAGAAACAAAGCCCAAAATAAGCTTGCATTAGGAAGGTAGGAATGGGGATAAGGTACTAAAAGATTGAAAATTCCCATTTTGTTTTGCACTATACCTTACACATATTTTTAAATTTCATGAGTCACGATGAGTCAAAACAGTCTTAGTTGCGATGAATTCTTATGGGAAGTGACTTTTGCTAAAATTTAGTATATAACAATTTAGTATATACTTCCTTTTAAGGTGTGAGACTATTATTTTGTATAGACAAAAACCTTTGTGGCATATTGTTCACAGAACTAATAATTCTATGAATACAAACACACAGTAAAGTTAAATGACAGTCAAATATGTTAAAGCAGACCAGTCACCCAGACATAAAAAGCTGTATAATAAAAGTCCTTTCCAAATTAAACATGATTACACAGATTCTTCTTGGATTAAAATATAAAGACATGTGAAAAATGTATTTAAAAATGTGAGCTGTCATATATTGCCCGTCCCACCTCTTTGCCTGAGGTGGAGCATAGAGGTGGGGCAGTCTATTACTTTCACTTCCCTAGTGATTGTGAATGTCAAGATTGAAGCAAACAAAATCTGAATAATATATATATATATGTATAGTGTAATTAAAGGTTATTTCAATGTCAACTAACATAATGGAAAAATGATTTGGAATTATTATGTAGGGTGACAGGTCCCCTTTAGATTCCTACTGTTATGAATATGAAATAGGCAAAAATGCTTATTGGATATCCCATGCTTAGCACATATAATTTTTGTCGATAGGCCTGGGAACCCCAAATCTCTGTAGCTTGCACAATTTGAATCAGTATTGTTGCATTTACATACAGAAGTACCATATCACCAACAGTACCAAATTAAACAAGATGCAAAAAAGTCACACATTCATCAAGTGCGTTTTATTTTTAATTTTTAGGAAAACCTACCTAACTTTAGGAAAACCTACCTAACTGATAAAGAGGAAGGTGTAAAAACACCCACATGAAGACTCTCCTAATTTGCCTTGGCAATCAAACCAGTACATAAATCAACTTTGTACTTAAAGTTCTTTTCAGTAACTGTAAACATTGCAAATGTTGAAATATATTACAACAAATTAGTTTCTATGTGTTAGATGATTTATGTTGCATTAATTAAGCCAGGACCCCCATGAATACACCACACACCCACATATTTTAAAAGATTAAAGAATGTATTTAATCAAAATCCCACTGAAAACATACACACACACTTTCTCTCTACTGTTTTCTTTATTTGATTTGGCCGCAATCCCAAAAATCTCCCATAATACCATGAGGACACTGTTATAAATCATTATACTTTTTAATTATAAGGATTAACAGGAAAGTGTTCCTGTTAATCCTAGGTCTTTGATTAAGTAAACATGTTTCTTTTATTTTACTAATTAGTTTATCATCATATTAAGTAAATATTTCTAAATTAACTCTGATTTGACTCCAAAAAAAGATCCAAATTATTTTGAAAATAGATACATTCAATAAACCATCTGTATAAAGACCTGGCCTTCTGTACTTATCAATAATAAAGAGTGTGATGGGACGATTTATTCAATGTAGTGTGATGCAATTGATGTGATTAATAGCAAGAATGTATGTGTCTTTAGAACTGTAAACAAAAACATTAAAGAGCAGATTTATCAAGGATCAAATTTCGAAGTTAAAAAACTTCGAAATTCAACCATTGAATTTTTTTAAAAGTGTTTTTTCAATCGAACTGACAGTTTTCGATCTAATAGGTCCTATTCCCAAAAAAAAATTTCGAATCGAATTTCAAATGCCAAGGGGGGGAATAGTGTGGAATTAAAAAATTCGAATTCGAAGTCGAATTTTTTTAGCAAATGATCGAATAGGGAAATTTGACCGATTTTTAAACGATCGATCAAATTTTTCTAATTCGATCTTAGGGAATGATCCCCATTTCGGTAGGTTTAATCTGGCAAAGTAGGTGATCGAATTTCAATTTAAAGGGGAAGTATTCGGACCATCGAATTTTCGAATATTCGAATAAAATTAAATTCGAATATTCGAATCATTCGAATTCGGATATTCGATGGTCGAATTTGGTCGAATTTGCCTAATTTGCATATTCAAAATTAGAATTCGAATCTTTTTGAAAATTCGATTGAATATTCGAATCCTTCATGTGAATACATGTGAATTTAGTAAATCTGCCCCTTAGAATTTCAAATATTTTCAAAGACAGTCCTTAAAGATTATAGGAGGTCCCCCATAGGCTAAAACAGCGATTTGGCAGGTTTAAGGTGGAGAAGGGTCGAATTCGAGAGAGTACTTTGAATAGTCAAATTTTTTAATTCTAATCAAAAAAATTTCAATTTGAATCAAATTTTGGCCTATTCAATAGTCAAAGTACACAAAAGTTACTTCGGAACTCTAATTTTTTTATTTCAAATTTTCTTTTCGATCCTTGATAAATCTGCCCCTAAATTAGTATGGACAATATACATGTACTGGTGCTAAACTATACAGATAAATAGCCTCAGAATAAGGCAGAAGCATGCAGTGTCAGAAGTTTGCCCCAGTAGTAAACTTATCTGTGCCGGCTCTATCTCTCCAGGCCCCTCTTGCGCATGTATACGTTGTTTCAGCGGTTCCAGTGTCAAGAAAGAGAGGGAGTGCAGGGGCAGGTCAAAAGCAACGTGACCCAGTATGACCCTGGAAGGTAGGTATAGAATCACAGAAGAAAACTGCTGGACCATAATCAAGACTTCAGACTTCAAGACTCAGAACTTTTTTCTAGTATGAGGAGACCAACAAGGACTGCTAAAATAAGGCAAATTCAGGAAAATTAAAGTTTATTGCTGAGAAGAGTTAAAGGGCACCAATCACAGCCAAAATCAAACACATATTAACAATCTGACCAATACAACCTAAACATGTTCAATTAAACTACATATACAGTTTTTTGGGGGAAAAAACCCAGCAGTTTTTTTAAAAATCCCATACGTTGTCAAGTGGGTTCTTTCACTGAGGGAGTCCATACTGTGAATATAACATGCAAATTAGTTCACGAGCATGCTCAGATTGTAGCACTGCCCTGAGTATACTACCCAGAATGACTAGCTTTAGTAAACTCCTCCACTAGAAGTATCACAAGATTTCCTTATCTTGTCCCCTGCTGGTAATGTCATTATGCAAATGAAGGGCACACACTAACTTCCAGAAGGTGTCAGCACTGCTGAACAGCAGCTAACACAGAAGTCTGGCAGATTTGAAAATAGCTTAGAAGGTTTATTAGGCAACCAAGAAATTTCAACTGAGCATGTGCAAGATTTCAGAGCTGCAGTTGGCTGTGAAGATATAGGTAGGAGGAGTCAGTGAAATCCAAGATGCCTGCCTCAACTAGAACTGCAGTGGAGATAGGGGAGATTTTGCAGAAGGTATAGTGAGCTGATGATTTACATCAGTGATTTTCAACCTTGTGCCTCCAGCTGTTAAGGAACTACAAGTCCCACAATGCAATGAAGGAGTCTGACAGCCACAGTCAGGCAAATGCATTGTGGGACTTGTAGTTTCTTAACAGCTGGAGGCACAAGGTTGAAAATCACTGATTTACATCATACAAACAATTCTAACTGTTTAAAAAATCGGATTTCTTGAACCTTACTAAATTCACATGAAGGATTCGAAGTTCGATCGAATTTTCAAAAAGATTAGAATTTTTGAATGTTTTTGAATACCACTTCGACCAGTGAGTTTTGAAAATTCAATCGAATCGAATGATTCGAATAAAAATCTATTAGAATATTCGACTATTCGACAGTCGAATTACTTAGCCTTTAAATTTTTATTTGACTGCCTAGTTTACCAGATCAAAGCTACCGAATTTGCTTTCATTATTTTTGATCGACTAAAAAAATTCGATCGAATGGTTAAAATCGAACGATTCGAACGATTTTATCGATCGAATATTTTCTATTTGATTGTTCGATCGAATTGCGGTAAAAGCTTTCGAATTCGATATTCAAATTCAAAGGATTTTTATTCCCCAACAATTCCCAGCTATTCCCATGGTCGAATTCAAGGATTTTTTAACCCTCAAATTCGACCCTTAGTAAATCTGCCCCATAAGTACTTACTTATTTATGATTGGGGCCCTTTAAAAGGAGTACAAGGAGTCCCCAAATATTATCAAAGGAAGAAAAAAAAATCCAAAGTCTTTTCTAAATATATAAATAAAATTAAGTCAGGTTGTTTGGAAACGTGGTATCAGATTTCAATAGCTTTTTTTCATCACTTTTGGAATTCACCATCCAAAGGAAGTTTAAAAGAAACCTTATGAAAGAAAAGAAAGATAGGACCTTATACCAAACCATATTCAGTCCAGGGTACGTAATACTAAATCCAGAGCTTAGCACTATGGATCCTATACCACTTTACTAATAAATCTGTGACTTTTTGATGTTTGCCATTGTACTATACAGGTATGGGAAATGTTACAAGAATGGTGCAGACCTCTGTTTTTCCAGATAACGGATCTCCAGACCTTTAGGGGCCTATTTATTAACAGTCTAATTTTTAGGGATGGCGCGAACTGTTCGCCGGCGAACTTGTTCGCGCGAACATCAGGTG
>CM044437.1:64015270-64046436 GCA_024363595.1 Xenopus borealis
TGCGCAAGTTCGCGAACATGTTCGCGAACTTTTTTTCTGCGGTTCGCGCCATCACTACTCATTTTCATGTTTTTTGAAAATATAAATAAATTCACAAATAAACTCTAAGATACTAAGGGGCAGATTTATCAAGGGTCAAATTTCAAAGTTAAAAAGCTTCAAAATTCGACTATCGAATTTTGTCTATTGAAAACGTCCAATTGTTTGAATCATTCGATTCAAACGATTTTCCCCCAAAAAATTTGAATTTCAAAATTTTTCAAAAACACTCCTTAAAGGTTATAGGAGGTCCCCCATAGGCTAAAACAGCAATTCGGCAGGTTTAAGGTGGTGAAGGGTTAGAATTTTTTAAAGAGACCATTTTTGAATGGTCAGATTTTTTAATTTAAATTGAATTTTTTTCATGTAAAATTGGTCGAAGTACCCAAAAATCTGCCCTTGACTGTTGTGACATTTATTTAAAGAAAAACAAATATAAAAAGTACGAATGGAAAACAGATGTTAACGTGAGGTTTTTCTGACAATTACTAGCAGAAAAAAATATAAAAACCAAAAAACCCAAAAGTCCAATAGGTTATGTGCAGCTCCCATTGACTTCTAGATGATCTAGATAACTTTTATCTGGCAACGTTTTGTATTAGAGGTTTTCATGTTTTTTACGCTTCATAAATCTCATTTTGAGAGCTTTTTAAAACATAGGAAAACCACAAATTTTTAGAGATGAAAAAAAAAAGAGAAATTTGATATGGGCCTTAAAGTCTACTAGAAAATTGGTGTAAACATAATAAATAAACCCAATAGGCTGATTTTGTTTCCAATAAGGATAAAGATATCTTAGTTTGGATCAAGTACAGGTACTGTTTTATTATGAGAAAAATGTATTAATGTTTAAAAATTGTAATAAAATGGAATCCATGGGAGATGCCCTTTGTGTAATTTGGAGCTGTCTGGATAATAGGTTTCTGGATAACAGATTCAATACTTGTACTTGCTACTTAATGCAGTGCCATTAGATAAGAAAGCAAGTGTCTGCTCAGCCAGGCTACTGTAGGTTTGCCAGTCTGAAATCTCTGGTAGAAAATGTTTTGGGGAGTTAATAAAGATTACGTTATTGGAATAAATTTCAAATCAAAATATTTTGAATGTGCTTTAGCATGGTGTCTTGCACAATAGATCCTGCCAGACAAATTCAGGTGCCTTCTATCAAAAGGAACCCCCTGTAGCTGTTCTGTGTGAAATGTAGAGGCAAAGAGCCACTGTTTTAAGTAAGAGTTACAGCACACCTGTCAAAATATTGCTACATTTGGTGCAAATTAAGGGGCTGAAATTGAAAAATTGGAAAATAATACTGAAACTTTGAAACTCTGAAGTGTGTTTAGTCCTAGCAATGGCAAAGGAAAATTACGCAAGACAGGTGGCATAGCCAGCAGCACTTGATGTTTCCTCAAAGTGTATGTATGTGTCAACATATAATGCAGATTCCATTTGAAGGCTAACATTGTACTACAATCTGTTTCTAGTTCCTATCGCTGTTATGATTTACAGAGCAAAGACAAGGTAGTTAAAAATGAGATTCTGTGGATCCCAGGATATAATTACTGTTAAATGCCAGCTGTATAAATTGTAGACACATTCCCTATTTTAGTTGCTGGTTTGAGCAAGCCCTTGTACTTTCTGTGCCAAAGGGCAGAACAGTAACTGCAGTTTCTCTGCATAATAAAATTAATAAAATGATGGCATATTTGCACGGCTTGATAGAACCACATATGTTAAAGTTAAACCAAACATAGCTGGACATATACAGTAAGGCGTTCCTGAGACAAATTTAACTAGACAAAGGCTGTATGTTGCAAATGATCCCACCCACAGCCAGTGACAAGCAATGCAGAATGCTAATTATAATTATTATTGGTTACATGGACTAAAACAGACATAATTAGAAGATGTATGCATCTAATGGCAGTCTGCTATTATTTCCCTGTGATTTTCAGTCTAAAATTTCACATGCAGTTACTTACAGTTCACAGATGAATGAGTACTAAACAGCTAATTGTGTTTGAATATGTGGTTGAAACTGTAATTCTGAAAGCGGGAGGCTTTGTTTAAGTATGCCAATCCAAAATGCAAGCCTGAAAAAGTAGGGGAGTCATTTGCATGGCGCTACTTAGGTAACAATTATCCTGCCTGCAAGGGAAGTCTCTTCTTATAGAAACGCAGTTTACACATTTGTAAAAAAAGTGTCCTGCAGTGTCATAAAAAATCAGCTAGTTATTCCTGTTATAAAGAAAAATAGATTAAAAGCATGCTGATCCTTGTGGGACAATCTCAGTTTACAAAAATTAGGCTTGACTATGGCTGAAGCTGAGCTGTCATAAACAAGGCCAGACTTAGAGTGTGGGCACCCCTAGACTGTGTGGTCCTAGAGCCGCCTCCGCACACCACCAAGCGAGCTGCGTGCCCCCAGTGCTCCTCAGCAAATGGCTGGGCAGCATGCCACCCCTAACATTTTGCCGTCCTAGGCCTGGGCCTTTGTGACCGTGCCACAAATCCAGGACTGGTCATAAAGCAGTTGTTGTAAGTGATATATTGGGTCATAGGTCAGCTTTCAATAATTTGATGTAAATGTTTTCAGATCACTATTCTTGAGTGTAATTTACAATGCAGAGAAATCTTGCCAGAAGTGGAAAGATATATTTGTATTAAATGCAGTTTAGATAATGCAAAGTGGTAAGTTATTTTTGTTGGGCAATGGCACACTTAGGGGCCGATTTACGAAATTCACATGAAATGATCGAAGTTCGATCGAATACCGATCGTACAAATTTTTTGTGAAATCGGATATGCAAATTTGGCCTCTTTGATCATCGAATATCGAATAGATCGAATGATCGGATATTCGATAATTTGATCATTCGATGATCGAAGGAATCAACATTTTAATTTTGGTTGAATGCTTATCGAATTGCGAATTTTGTCGAGCTAATTTCCGGGAATAATAGTAAATTTGCCCCATGACCTTTCAATGCTGGCTTTTCGCTTTGAGCCACTGAATTAAATTCTTTCCTGTGAGGTGTGGGAGTACACAACCATTAAATCCCCAAGCAAGAGAAATTAGCATTACCAGCTATGTGTCTTTTTAACACAACACTTATCTATGGGAAATTCCTGAATCAGTTCAAATCATTTTCTACTTCACTACAAATCAGTCATAAAGCAATAGTATTATTTGTAAAGCATTAACTGCTACCACTAATAAAAAAAGATTTAAAAAATTGGCTCCGGGGTATTAAGAAAACATTTCTTAATATGGAAAGGTTTCCTAGCATTAAAACTCCTCTCCCTGGGGCACGCCACAGCATTGGCATGCACGTGTTTTTAAAGCCTGGAAAGCCTAGCAGATTCTACTTGTGATTGAGCTTCAGTTCTTGGTTCTAATTTTCTTAATAAAAAGTGTTTTGTGCTCATGCCATGACAGGTATGACAGTGTAGCTCCCGTAATAGTACACTCTAGGAGTGTAAGTCGGTCAGGGTTGAGCTAAAAAGAGCAGTTCTGAGCTCCAACATAGGAGAGGCAGTCTGGAGGTATCTCTCCAAGGCTATATTTCCTGTAGTGTAGGGATCCCAGTGGGGAGGGAATCAGGATCGAGGAGTTCCCTAAGGTGATCCAGATCACTACTGGGATATGTTGTAGAGGTGTAGTGAGATGCCTGCCAAGTCTGTCCCAAGGGAATGTCAGCATGTATAAAATATGATGTGCTTGTACCACTGTCTCTGATCCACTCTGATGTGAGTAAGCCCTGTAAATGTTCAATAAACCTTTTTGTTCAGATTGTGCCCAATCTTTTTTCCTGTTTTTTGGACAGTAGCCTGTGGGAGTTGTAGTTACACTACACCACACCTTTGTACTTGAACTAAGTGAAGGCCCCAGCCTAGAGTGTTAGTGTCACATGTAACCCATGCTCTATTAAACTGGTGATTAACCCCGTTGGCCTGTATAGTGTAGGGCATGGTAAACAATTACATTTGGGGCAGATTTTTTTATCATATGAATTTCAAATTCTCTGAAATATGAATAAACTCATTTTAGTTATTCGGTTATCCACATATTTATTAATATAGCCGAATTTTCAAAATTAAATCAAATAGCTTTTATTCGAATAACTATGAATCAAATTTAAAGTTGTTTACAGCACTGCTTAGGAGAATATATCTGAGTTTGCTATTGCCCCACTTGAACTCGAGGGAGATGGAGGCAGGCTGGGGAATCATGGGAAGGGGTTCCTTGGGGGAAAAAGAGAAGGAGACCACAGCAGGGAGAGGGTCCCATAGCAGGGGGGCAGGCAGATAGGGGTCCTGGAGCAGTGGGGAGGAGGGCAGGTAGGGGTGGCCAGTAGTGAGGAGGAGGAGGTCCATCGCTTGTGTAAATTCGCCAGCGAATTTATAGTCTAGCGCAACTTCGCACCCTAACGCTGGCGAAGTTGCACTCTGGCAAAGGGGGCGAAAATTAGCAAATTCACCAAGTTAGTAATTTTTCTGAATGTTAGCCCCTTCGCCAGAGTTCACTTCGCCAGGTTAAAGCAGGCAAAGTGCAATAGAGTAAATAGGAGATTTTGTAAAAAAAAGTTGAAACGCTGGCGTTTTTTCCTTAGCATATGGTGATAGAAAAAAAAAATGAACGGAAAAAATTTTTTGGGGTACCCTGCTCCCCCCTTAATTTCCTAACATAGGGCAAATATACTAGACATGGGGCACATGTGTAGGGCAATAAAACAACTAGATTAGGCTTTATTAGGGTTCCCTGGGCTTGTGTAGTGTAATGTTTGAACTGTAACATATACTCTATTCAAACTTCAAAGTTCCCACCGTATGCAAATTAGCTTTCCGTAGCACAACTGCACTTTGTCTGATGAATTTTCGCTAGTGCAATTTCGCTACCGTTCGCTTACATGAACAACTTCGCTTTTTAGTGAATTAGACTAGCGCTGGTGAAAATTCAACAGGCAAAGTGCAGTGAACACTGCGCTAGCGCAGCTTCACTTCTTAGTGAATTTCCCCCTTGGACTCCCTCCACAGTCTCTTGGGAGGGTTATTTTCAAGTCCTTCCTCCAGTCACTTGGTGATATTTCAAATAGGTGCAGCTCAATATGGAAACACTCCCAGCTTATTGCACACACATACACAGTCCCAAACTGGGAAAGCTGTTTAAATTAGCCCACCCAAGTGAAAGAAAACCTGGACAGGCTACATGGTCCGCAACCATTCTCACAGAAACCTGGGACAAACATAAACTGCATCCAGGACTTTTCCAGGTATTCTGTCAGCTATCTTGTTGCATCTGGGACAACTACAGGAAGAAGGATAGTGACTGGGTGAGTGACCTGTGGGGAAACAAGGGCTCATTGAAGCTATGCTGGCTGCCATGCAGCCAGTGTTTTACCAGCAGTGCCTCCAGGATCTCTGGATGAGATGATGGATGGCTCAAATGGATGGTAATTTGCGTGAAATCAATTTGACCATCCATCGTGGATTCCAAGACCTGGTGGCAGTGTTGGCAGGCCAGACTCACCAACCACAGGGCTCTGCTGAGGGTCAAGTCCCTGGCCATTCTGGTGCTCCCCCTCCACCCCCTGATGTTCTTCAACAGTGGAGGGGAAGGGGGCATGGAAATGGATATGGTCCTGTCTGGGGGTACAAAAGAAAACATCCCTAGCTCCAGGCTTTGTCAATGTCACAGCTATAGTGGCCTTTTTTCCTATCTTCTCCCTCCTGGCCACAAACTTTGACTTAATCATGCTTCAGGTATGCTTTTGTCTGCTGCATTCTCGTCACTGAGGGTGCCATTGTGACTATTGCCACCCTTTACAATAACAGCTGGAAAAGAACTTAAAATCATCTAAAAGTACATTTAACATATTATGGTATTTTCAGCACCAAGGTGTGCCACATCTAACATCCATTGGCGCCCTTTCAAGTAACATCTGGAAAAGCACTTAAAAACATCTAAAATCACATTTACTCTAACATATTTATATACTAACGTGTTTTCAGCACCAAGGTGGCCCATATGGCACCCTTTCCAATTACATTTGGAAAAGCACTTAAAAACATCTAAAAGTGCATTTGCTCTAACATATTTTTATGGTGATGCTGCAGTTTTGGCCAACACACATTTACTTGTTACATGTAGGGGTAAATTAATTATAATCATTGCAAGCATATGACTACAATTTTCATGTGTATTTATCACTAGGACAGTATATCATCAAAGGCAACATATGCTAATCAAGTTCTGTTTGTATGTGTTTTACATGTTATGTGCATTCATGTAACAATAGCTTATGCTCATGCTACTGTCAACACTTTCCAGTGAAAAATGTATACCTTGTGCTTTGCACTTACAAGTATTGTTGGCTTCCTATGGGTTACTTTGGCTACCCAGCACTCATAATATTTGCTATTGTCTACTACCTCCTCTTCCAGCTTGCTCTGCTTAAAGAGCAAGTCACGGGTTTATGTTATGCCTTAAAGGCACAAAGAGTTGGGTATTACGTTGCACTACGAAGAATTTGTTTTTCCTCCAAAAATCTTTGATTTTGCAAAATCCACCAATTCACTCCAATTCTAGGAAATCCCCCATTGCCTACAACTGCAATTAGGCAGGTTTTAGATGGCGAATGGTTCAATTTGAATTTTTAAAGAGCCAGTACATGATAAATTTCAAAATTCCAATTTTTTAATTTTTGTACATTTGAATCGAATAGGACAATGCCCGAGTTGTAGAACAGAAAAATAACTCAAAATTCGTATTTTTTTATTTGAATTTTCACTCCGACCCTTGATAAATCTACCCCTAACACTTCTGTCCATTACTGTCCAGGTGATGAATCCAGTTTAGTGTGTCATAAGACCTTTGCACATGTAGAGGCTGCAGAGTCATACAAATAAAATGTTAATATCTTTGCAACATATTTTGTATTAGCCGAATAAGTTGGTGCAAGCTGTTATGGTATGGAAAAACAATCAATCAGTGTTCATATCCATGTATGTATCCTCTGTGGGTGAGCACCAACATTACAAAGTAGCAGAGATAATGGTTTGGCTTTAATATATGGTCAATGTGTTATTATACCTTCTAGCAATTTCTTTGCTTACAGCTTCAAAACAATGTCATTTCACATCATTCATATAACATATGTTAATGGAGAGGGATTATATAGGAGCAAAAGCCTCATTAATTGACATATAACTCCCATGACAAGTCCAACATATTAAGGCCAAAAAACAGACCTAGGAATTAGAGGATTTAACAGTAATTGTTCATATCGATGAAGGTTCATAAAAATGAAGGCTCCTACAAAGACTCTACCTTATATCCTTCAATTTATTACTAAACATTATCACAATGGGGGACTAATATCTTTAAAGAGTAAGTGGCAAATTCACTAAATTGACTAACGTTAACGAAAATTCACCAGTGTGACGTCATTTCACAACTTCGCAAATTTACTAACACTCACTCTAGCAAATTTTCACTAGCGATGTAGATGGAGTTGCGTAAATTCGCACCCTAACGCTAGCGAAGTTGCACTCTGGCGAAGGGGACGAAACTAGGCAAATTTACTATGATTTGTTTTTTTCTGAATGTTACCCATTTCACCAGGGTCAGAGCAGGCGAAGTGCAATAGAGTAGATAGGAGTTGTAAAAAAAAAATGTGAAATTTTTTCAAAGTCCCAAAAAAACTAATTTTTAAGGGTGATAGGCTCCCCCCTATATTTCTTAACATTTGGCTACTCTACTATACAGCGGGGACATGTGTAGGGCAGTAGGAATATTTTATTTATTTAACTTTCTGGGCTTGTGTAGTGTCCTGTAGTTGCTGCAGCATATAAATCTATTAGACACTTAATTTGGCGTTGTATGCAAATTAGGCATCACTAGTGATACTTTGCTTTGTCTGACGTAGTAAGGGTAGTGAAAATTCGCTACTGTTCGCCTACATTGCGCAATTCGCATTTTAGTGACTTAGCCCCGGAAAATTTGCCTGAACTGTGCCAAATTGGGACCAAGCCAACGCTTGTGTTAATTCGCACGTTAGTGAATTTGCCCCTAAGTGTTACATTCCCAGCATAATAGCATGCTTTGAAAGGTACGTGAAAAACTTGTGAATATTCACAAACACAAAAACTGGACTTAGTTAAAAGAGGGCCCTTCAAAATAAGTGCCATTTTTTGGCTCTCACAAACCCTTGATGCTAGAAATTAACTATTTCTATGGTTTGTTAAACTTAGAACTAAAGGGTGCATTGATGAGCCTCTCATGCACTCTTCTTCCCTGTAGTTGGTTATCCTTCCATTTACCAACATACCCCTCAATCTCAGGTTCCAGCTCATCATCAATATCTGCTGCAAGACCATGCTGCACTGCCACATTGTGCAACATGGCACAGACTATGATGATGATGATGAGGATGAAACCTTCCTGGGGGAATAAAGCAGAGCAGCCCCAGTGATTAAGAGGCATTGGAAGCTCGATTTGAGTGCCCCAAAGAGACGCTCGATAAAATTGTGCATCTTGCGATGTGCACAATTGTAACTACTTTGGGCAGCTGTTTGGGCAACCTCCCAGGGGTCATCAACTAAATCAGAAACCCATATCTGCATCTCCTAGAAAGTTGAAAGAAAAACGTATTTAGTAATTAGGTGTAAAGGTTGTCTGTATGCTCAAGTACTTGATAGCATTCATGAATATGACTTGCTATGAATTCTGGGAAGTACTACTCTTTTATTGTTAAGTGGTGCTTCCAGTTCCCTGTCTGTTGTGTTGACTATTGGAATGCTGTAGTTACTGTATGTCCACTGAGTAATACCAGTATAGCAACATACCAGTACAAATGTTCCATCTTGCCCTTGAATATAATTCACAAACCAATCATACGCATTTAATTAATCAATTAGATGTTTTGTGGGAGACATTACCCTTTCCTTCTTTATTAGTTAATTGATAACGTTCTTTGTGCAAACTTATGTGTCTCCCCTTAACACACATCAACCTTTAAAGTCAATCAGGTGGCATTAATGTTCACTTAACTGAAGTAAACTACAAGTCCCAAGATGCATAGGGCATTTATTATAGCAAGCCCTCAAGCATTTCTTCTCAGATGAGGTCATGGAAAGCTGACTGATGCAGGATAGTGGCATTGTGGACACTTCCAGGAAAGTCAGATCATACACTCATGTTGGAATCGAATATTCAAATTTTCATAGTGTTTTCATAGTGTTCACATGGAACGTGGCAGGTCAAAACAGCAACAAAATGGTTTGGGGAAAAAATTTGAGTGAAAATTGATACATTTTTAATTGTTTGATTCTGAATTGGAATAGTTGAATTTGAATAAAAAATTTTGACAATCGAATTTTAAAACACGAATTTCAAGTTTGAAAAACTCAATTGTCGAATACCATAACTCACCCTGTTAGCATATAAAATATTTAACAATTAACATTCTTGCAGCCTCCGATAGCTCCTGGAGGCTGCAAGCCATTAAAAACAAGAGTGAGGGATCCACCTGCTGGTGTGAGGCTTTCCTCCGTAACTCACACCTCTTCCATCCCTTTGGCCTCAGGCCTAACCCCTTTTATGCCATACACTTCATATCACTATTTCCGGCTTCTTCCCCAGGGGGAACCCCTCCCTTTAAACTCTACACTAATATCACCTTCCTTCCCCGCTACCACCCTTGCTCTATGGAGGGCAGGATGGAGCTTTGCAAGGTAAAAGAGAACATCATCCCTTCACTTCCTTCCTCCTTTAACCCCTTCATGTCTCCACCCTCCCTCACAGGCATTCTGGATAATGGGTTTACGGATAATGGATCCCATACCTATACAAGATACTCTACAGTTATAATTGTTTCAACCACTAGCCAAAGGAAATCCAAAAAGCCACCAGAGAGGTTTAGAAGTATAACTTCACGGCCTTTCTTTTTAATGGATATCTAAAAGGTAATATTCAATACTATTAAGTCCTTAAAGAGTGGTCTCAAATTCCAGCTTGCACAGTATGTGGACTTAAGGATTCTGATAATGTTTTCTGGGGGGTCACAGGACAATTCAATATTGAAAGTAACAATGTTTTCATGGTGGTATATATTGTATATTCCACAGCTTTCTAGGAGTATCTCATAAACCATCCTGAAGCTGATGGCTACTTAATAACCTTCATCAGAGTACTGTGTAATTAAATTCCAGTTGTTGACATTCAGCAAGTGTATATTGTTTATATTTTCATGCAGGAACAATTCTACCTTAAAGCCCTTCGCGTGGTTTACTGCCTGAGGCAACATAAATTGGTTTAAATACATTGTTATAAACATGTGGCAATTAGTCTGTTTAAATGAAAGTAAATTTACAGTAATATCAGAGTAATAAAAGACCTTAATTACCATCATAAAATGTGATGTACTGATCCAGTAAACTCCTTCGAATGTCTAGCAATCATCAAATTGACGTGTTCTATTGCAACAATGTCACTTATCCCAGTATAAAACAGGAAGAAGTAGAAATGTGTAGAACTGTATACCATCGCTGGGTAGACTTCTCTGATAATGTTTACCTTTCCTCTGTAATTATGTACTTTCTGATCCAGTCCTCTACAAAGTAAAACACTGTATGCATCTTAATAGCAGGAAGCAAATGCAAGGACAGAAATGTTAAAAAAATAAATTATTAATGGACACTCTGGGTTTGCTTGAAGCTTCATTGGGTTCTTTACATCAGTATTCACCATGTTATATCAATGAGAAGACCCGTAGCTTGGTCGGCACTAGGCCTAGCACCCTAAATTCTCAAAAGCACATTTTGCAGAAGAAAAATATTGACAGACCTGCCTTTAAATAATGAAAAAATTTATTGGGTGTTGCCAAATAATGGCTATGATTGGATAGTTTGTAGCCCTATCTTACAATAGGCACTGGTTTCCTCTGGCTGTGTCTTAATAATTCCAAAACTTGTCTTTAAGCCATATAAGGTTTGGTGGTCTATATGACTGATCCCCAAATAGTGGCCTTCAAGCAACATGATTGTGGATTGATTGTGGATCCCTTTCCACAGTCCTTCTGTGTTCAACCTGTAACCCTCCAAAATGTCTTATGGTTTTTCACCATTTTGCGAATTATTATTATATTCTGTAACCAATTATTTTATATGAAAGGAAGGCACATAATTCAGCAAGGTGTGAGCATGAACTGTATAAGGTTAAAGGTTATCATACTGTCATCCTGGTTGGACATCTTTGTTGGCAGTTTTTCTTCAGAGTGAGCCTGTTGGACATGCCTGGCTATGTCCAAAGCATATAACATATAGTGTACAGTTTAAAAAAAAAAAATGTTTTAATGTCAATTAGTTTGTAATATTCACAAGCTTGGTTAGTGCATTTTCTTGTATCTGTGTTAAAAGCTCACCTTTAATTATTAGTCTGTTGTATCAGCTTCTATGTTTAAGCACAAATCTAGCATATATTAATACTGAAACATCTAGTGTAAAGGGGGAAGAAAATCTAATTTACTGAACAGGAAACCTCTTGGGAATTACACCTTGCAGGGTGATTGTGAAGTTTGGATTAAAAAACGATCATTTCTGGTTTAATGTCTGTTTTCAGAAACAATAAGAATGACACCTCATATAACCTTGAGAGACACATCTCAGAACACCTATTAACTTCCAGAGCAACATCCTTATGCTTTTCTGCAAACTCAGTTTTTAATGCATGAGCGAATAGAATGTGCTGGCAGTAAATTTCCCTTTGGATCCCTAAAATTATATAAAAAAATATATTTTAGCACATTCTGCTAAGTCATTATGACCGTTAATCTAGTTCTCGGGTGCTGCGTTAAGAAAAAGTTCACATTAAAAATTTCAAAAACCACCTAATTAGAGGAGACAGAAACACTGAGACTTTATTAGTTTAGACTGTACTATGGGGCTGATGAAAAATAATGAATTGTTTTTTCAAATCAATTCCACATCAAAAGGAAGAGCAGTGCATTGAGGAACATTTACTGCTTGCCAACACTAATGACACCTTGATTAACACCACAATCACTGAAAGGAGAGCCTGGTTGCTTCTACTTGCTGTACTCAGTGACTCAGTGACTTATGACTTTATATTTTTAAATTGGCCTTTGCAGCTCCATCTGATAAATCAGCGCACAAGTCATTATTAAATGGTTCATTATCCTGGTAATATGATTTATTCTCCCAGCCAGTAAAACCAAGAGATGGAGGGAAATGCAGAAATATTCTGCATCACCCTGATATATGAAGTTACTCTGGGTGTAGAGGTCAATAATGAGCTGCCTTCTTTTGCAGCCCCTTATTCGACAATATAATTTGGACTATACCACTAAATAATAAAATGAAATACCAGTATGCTTACACACATACAGTATAATATTTTCTTTATTCCTGTGGGCTTAGTGAATATGCAATTTGGTTTGTGTGCCTGATTTGTAACCCACAACAACCAATCACTGAGCTGCAGATGGAATAATGGAAGCAAAAAAACTGTAGGTTTAATTATTAATTATTAATGACCCCATCTAAAATCAAATGTTCTGTAAGGCTACAAATATATTAATTATTACTTTTTTTCAGGACCTCTCCTATTCATATTTTAGTCTCTTAAACAAATCAATGCATGGTTGCTAAGGCAAGTTGGACCCTTGCAACCAGATTGCTGAATACTTAATTTTTTTCTTTTGTATAGTTTTTCAATTTGACTTTTTCTTCTGGCTCTTACCAGCATTCCTATGAGTGGAGGTCACTGACCCCATCTAAAAAAAAGCTCTATAAGGAGACACATTTATTCTTATTGCTACTTTTATTACTTTTCTTTCTGTTGGGGCCTTCACCTATTTATATTCCAGTTTCTTATTAAAATCAATGTATGGCTGCTAGGGTAATCTAGACCCTAGCAGATTGCTGAAATGGCAAACTGGAGAGCTGCTGAATAAAAAACTAAATAACTCAAAACCCATGAATAATAAAAAATTGAAAACCAATTGCAAATAGTCTCAGAATATCACTCTCTACATAATACTAAGGGGAAGATTTACAAAATTCACGTGAATAATTCGAGGTTCAATCGAATTTAATAGAAATCCGAATCTTCAAATAACTTGCCCTTTAAATTTTTATTCAACCACCTACTTTACCAGAATCAAGCTACCGAATTGGGAATCATTACCTTTGATTGAATAAAAAAAATTGCGGTGAAATCCTTTGAATTTGAAGGATTTTACTTCCCGTTTATTCATATGGTTGAATTTAGAATTTCTTTTAATTCAAAATTCAACCAATGCTAAATCTGCCCCTAAAAGTTAATCTAAAGGTGAACAACCCTTTTACGTGGCCTGTTAATTCCTACTTCTCTCCCAATTTTCTTTCGTTTTTTTACTCTAATTTTCATTAAAAAGATATAGACACTTGAAATTAAAGGGATCCTGTCATGGGAAAATTTTTTTTTTTTTTCAAAACGCCTCATTTAATAGTGCTGTTCCAGAAGAATTCTGCACTGAAATCCATTTCTCAAAAAAATTTCCCAGATGCCCCAAGTCATGTGACTTGTGCTCCGATGAACTTCAATCACTCTTTACTGCTGTACTGCAAATTGGAGTGATATCACCTCCTCCCTTTCCCCCACCATTTATGATACAAGTTGATGCTGCCTCTTCCATAACTTTTCATTTGTATCAGGTATGGACAATGATGTGCCTAATGTTAGATATAGACAGAATCTAGGATTTGGTTTAGAATCCCAGCACTTTTTCCAGATGAATCCAGGGAGCGAGATATATCAGTTTGGGAGATCATGGGATTTTTTTCCTAGCATATTTAAGAGAAACCTTGTGGTGTTATGATGAGCAGAGTATAACAGTGCTTAATTAGCAGGTTCATGCAGCCATTACACAACAGTAACATAAACTCTAGCACCTTAAGCAGTATAGAAGGTACAGTGTATGCACAGTATAATTCATGTGCACAGTGACATCTGCAGGCCATTTGTATAAACACCACAAACCCTGTGGCAAAAGAAAGGTCGATCACAAACAAAAATAACATTGTTCCATTCAATTCAGTAAGTCTCAACTGTTTAAAAAAACTTCAAACAAAAAATGTGAACATCAACTTGCTCAAATGCTTCACATAAATCCACTTTTATGTTGTATATAATCTCTAGAGGTTTTAGGTAGGCAGTGTTTTTTTTTTATATTTTTTTTGCATGATCAATCTAAAAAATTTGAGTTTGAAAAAATCTAATTCAGTTTTATTTCCATGAATTGCCTAAAAATAATACATTTGCCCCAAAGTGTTCAGTTGCACTGAATCTAAACTCTTATGACTTTTAAGGAGCCTTTAACATCATTTTTAGTGATAAACTAACATTTTCACCAGGTTTTGCTGTGAAAATACTTCTGTTACTTTTCTCAAAAGTTATGGATAATTAGTTTTTTGTCCTAATCTAAAGAACTGTGGATTCTGTCCATTACTACAATATGTTGTATTTGGTTTTTACAACTTACCATTGACAAATAACAATTTTAAAGATGCATGATTTTTAAGTATCAAAACTGCAAAAAACGTTAGACATCTAAGGGCTGATTTACTAAAGGTCAAATTTCGAAGTAGAAAATACTTCGAAATTCGACCATCGAATCAAAATCATTCGACTTTGAATATCAAAGTCGAAGGATTTTTCAATTAATTTTGCATTCCTGCAACCGAAGAAAAATTGTTCGATCGGACGATAAAATACTGATTTGAAGGATTTTAGCGTACGAACAAAGGATTTTTCTTTGATAAAATAAAACTTAGAAAAATGGTCTAGAAGGTCCGCATAGGCTAACATAGCACCTCGGCTGCTTTTATTTGGCAAAGTAAAAAAAAATAGAGGGATTTTTAAAGAGACAGTGCTTCGAATTTCAAAGTCGAAGGATTTTACTATTCGACCGTTTGAATCAAATGGTCGAATGGTCAAAGTAACCTATCCGATGGTCAAAGTTTTTCAAAAATTTACTTTGAATAACTAATTTTTTGCATTTCAATATTCACTTGGACCCTTAGTAAACAAGCCCCTGAGAATATGCAAATTAAAAACTTAAATGAATAAGCTTTGACAAAACAATATTTATTTCTCTTTATAAAATGTTGACTCCTTCTTAGATGTACAATAAGCTATTTGCATGAGAGATTACAGTAAAAGGAAGATAAAGTAACAGTCTTTAATGGGAAGCAAGGCAGCTGTTGCTTGAAAAAATTATGTATTTTGCAACATTAGTATAATTTGAAAAGAAAACAATGCATGCTGCATCCCAGATAACTTGTTTAAATGTTATCATCTCTGGATGGATGCATTATTTATCTCAACAATGCAGTCAAAGACTGATATGTGGATACTGTGCGCCACAGTCAATTTATTCACTCACTTTCTGCTTTGTTGTAATAGGTAGCCGAAGGGAGAAAATTGTGTTCCTTTCCCCTCTAAGTTATTTTCTTGTGAGAATCAAATTGTCATGTAAGGACAATTCCCATCCCCTGTAGGCTGGGATTTGCAAACAATTATTATTAAATGTCCCACAGCAACATCAGTAAACTAAACTAAGGTTTGGAGGACTCACTTGGGAAGTAAGATATAGATCATCAATTCTAATGCTTGAATAGTATTGTACTTACTAGAAGAGTGGCAGAACATTCCAACCACTATTAGGCCTGTGTCAGACTGGGCCAGCTGGTCACAAGGAGAAAACCCAGTGGCCTTGCTATCCTGGATGGCATCTTGTCCAGGTCTGGGGTGGGAGATCCATTTGCGGGTGGCTGTGGTGGGGCAGCAGATTTTGTAGTTCACGAGCATCCTTGATCGGGGGTCCTCCATAGCTGGGGTGGTGGGACCTTGAGATGAGGTGTCCCTGGTGGGCCCAAGAAATAAATGTCTATGCCATGGACATTTGGTTCTTCTCAAATTATTACTGTCCATAGCTTGATCCATAAATTAAATAACAAGTGGAGAGGACTCAGCTTTGGTATTTTATGTTTAATATCAAGAATGTCTTGGATGCAAAGAAAATATAAACTCTTGGTCTATGGAACCTGTATAAGCTCCATACCCTCTAAGCCTGCAGCTGGCTGAAAAAAAAGCTAATCACTGATTGGTTGCTATGGGTTTCTGCCCAGGTACAAAGTTGCCCAGTAAATGAGCTTCAGTTTGAGTCGTAAGTACCAACCAAATCAAGCTTCTTAAAGGGCACCAATCATAACTAAAATAATTTACTAAGTAAATACGCTATATAAAAGTTCAAGAAATCCAATTTTTTAAAGAGTTAGATATCTGCCAAACTTCTTTTAGCTGCTGTTCAGTAGTGCTGCCACCTTCTGGAAGTTAGTGTGTGCCCTTCATTTGCATAATAACATCACCAGCAGGGGACAAGATAGGGATATCTTGTGATACTTCTAGTATACTTTCTAGAGTTTACTAAAGCTAGGCATTCTGGGTATTATACTCAGGGCATTGCTACAATCTGAGCATGCTCGTGAACTCATTTGCATGTTATAGTTACAGTATGGACTCCCTCAGTGAAAGAACCCACTTGACAAAGTATGGGATTTAAAAAAAGAAAACTGTATATGTAGTTTAATTAAACATGTTTTATATTGTGCTGGTCAGATTGTTAATATGTGTTGATTTTGGCTGTGATTGGTGCCCTTTAATTATCAGGAGTCAGGTTGTTATGGAGAGTATGTCTGACTTTTATCCAGATATTTCAATTTAGTTAATACCCTGCTGAGCCATTTAGGCATAATTTTAATGATTAGGCTTACATAAGTATGACAATTCATTCTGTGAATAACAAAATGTAAGGCTTATTTTTAGAGTTGTTAGTGCAGTGCTAAATGGGAAAAACTACCTAAATACATGTAGTTTGGGTTTTAAATCCAAACATCCATTTAAAAGGAAATTGAGTACAACTTTAAAAGCCTACATTATTAACGAGTGATATACAATTGATGCCTTGGCAGAAATAGATATTAGACTCTTACAAGGAATGCACTCATATAATAGCAGCATTTGAAAATATGGATTTACCTGTACCACTAATGTTAGAAAATGTGGCTTGCTTCCCACTGGATTCAATTGATTAAAGAAATGTCTTTTTTGCAAAAAAGAAATATGATTTTCAATCTTCCACAGTGGGTCCCAAATCTCCATGCATGGTATCGTTAAGTCTAGCAGCAGGACACAAGGGAGGTATAGAAAAAGAAGTTAGAGAAACCAAGGAATATTCTAAATGTCCACCGAGGTGGCTGCATGAATACTCACAGTTATTACAGAGAATTCCTTAACAATTATGTCTTCCACTACTATATCGCTCAAAGTTTAATCTTTTATATTTGAAGTGTTATACTCAGACTGCTCTAAAATATACCTATTATATATTCAGAGTTTAGAGACATGTCATTCCAGCAACTCCAGGGATTAGCATTGCATCAAACTCACAGGCTTAATGAGCATTTTGTAGGGAAGTTCTGTATTCAGCCATTAATATTATGTGACCTAACCAGACTGAAACTAAATCTCCCTTTCATTATGCAGACATAAAAGAGATTTTGAGCATTAACAGTTGTAATGTCACACAGACATCTTCTTTCCCTACATAAAGGAGGAGGAAAGTCATTATCACTACGGAGTGCCAAAAAGTTTGAATTTTCACTTTAGTGTGCATGCATACAGCACATATCTGCTGCAAAGGATACATGGGAGAGTAAAAATGATGGTGACATGGTGCTTATTTAGTAGTAACTTGTACGGTTTTCAGTGAAGAGGAGCACCAGACTGGGCTTTCAGGTTAAAATATATTCAATGGGGAGTGATAATAAATTGGTACCCCTTAACTAGTGATTATGCATTTTCTTCTCCTTTAAAGTGCTTTTTGTATGTTTTATATAATATATCAATAGCCCCTACTAAAACTGACAGTAGTACAAAGCACAACAATAGAAGATGAGCTACTGGGTGAATCTTCAGTAATACAGATCTTCAGTATGGTTTGATTGAGCTGGTAGACAAGCCCAAAGCATAGTGAGCAGTATTTCTAGCCTACTTCTTTGCTAAGCTTTAGCAGTCTGGGGATATTAACATTAATTTGATTGTACTGTGCTGTGACAATGAACATAGTATTTATCTGGGTGAATCTGGTTGATGATATTTAACTAAAATGATGCGTTCTCCCCATAAAAAATTTAATTCTTGTTCATTTTGATGTTTAAAAACCCGAAGCAGAAATCAGCCTCATTATAAAAGTGACAATTTTTAAGACATAATAATTTGAAGGCATAATGAGACAGGTACCTAAAAAATGTTTTGATTCATCAAAATGCTTTTCAAATAAGTCTGTACTAAGTTTTGCCAAATCAAAATGAAGTCTTCCTCTGCACTATCTGTAAATTAATTTCTTAAGCTTAGAATTTGGAACGATAATTTTGTAAGAAGACTTACAGCTTACTGAACTGTTATTTTTATAGACTGGCGATTTGTAATTGCAAAGATTACTCCTACTTGGATGCAGCTTTTTTAACAGTGACATGTTCTGATCCACGTGTTTTTGAATTGTGTTCCTGGAGATAAGATTGAGGATACAGTATCTCTTTTTTCTATTTGCAAAACAGAAAACACATGAAAAATCGAGAACAAGACAATAGCTATGTAACAAGGAAATTATAAAACGATAGTGCCTGAAATGCATAGGGACATATTTGAATGTAGAGACGGATAAAATTCACTTTGTTTAAAATGATGGTAAATATTAGGCATTTGGGTTACTCTCATGAGTGTAAGAAAGGTTTGTAACCACACTCATTGTAAGATGACAAGTGGAGCAGATGGCGCAAAAAGGTGAGCACATGGGGGAGGGGGGGAGACATCAATTGCAAGCTGCCTCAGGGGGAGGAGGGGCCAGGATCGCCCCTGCAGAGTCCTTTATATGTTGTCACAAGTATAGAAATATATACTGGTCCAGAGTTAAGGGAAAGCCTGACAGGTTATAGTCACAAGCTCGGTATTTAGAGGGGCTTTATATAATGGTTCATGGTCAAGGAAAGCCTGACAGGTTATAGTCAGAGACCTGGTATTTAGGGGGGCATTTTACAAAGAGCTTCTAGAGCTTTTTACTCAGGTATGGTAAAACATTCTACAGAATAAATATAGCATTCTAGCTTGTTCTATTGCAGCTAATCTATTCTTAAAGATGAATTCTAACAATGGGACCTAGTGTATATTTACACCGAGGTCTTTTTGTCTGCCATAGAAGTGAAGATTTTATTCTTTGTACGATAAAAGATCATTCATTTCGATATGACAAACTGCAACTAACCATACAGTTTTAATAAAGTAGTAAAAAAACCATACAAAGTTCTGGCCATTAATTGATATACAGCAATTGGATGAATTGAGAAATAGTAGTGACAGTCACCCATTGATATTGTCAGATAAGCGATGCATGTAGCGATATTATCATTAGTCAAAAGAAATCTTCTGATCTCTGCAATTGACTTCTAAGACTTATTGCCATGGTATGAAACATCTAAGGACAAACAGTGAAAAAATCAGTTTTTGTTGAAATTTGTTTCATATGGCTATAGTTTATGTCCAGCTTTAGACATTTTGTATGTACATGGATAGAAAACTGGCTAGAGGATTGTTTACACAGGATGGTTGGTTGTCAATGGTACATTCTATACTCGGAGTAAGGTTCTCAGTGGGGTCTCCCAGGGTTCTATATTGGGTCTGCTTTTATTCAACCTGTGGCTATTTTAAGTACAGTAGAATCCCAATTTTATGTTTTTCAGTGGACCAGAAAAAGATGGTGTAAAATCCAGGAAAATGTAAAATCAGGGAAATGCATAATATATGCATAATATATAGGTGGGACCAGAAAACAACAATGTAAAATGAGGGGAAACCTAAAATCAGGGGATGTAAAATTGAGGTTTCCCTCAATTCCATCCAGGATGTGGCATCCTTACAGCAGAATCTTGACAAACTGTCTATCTGGCTAAGTGGCAGATGAGTTTCAATGTTAATAAATGTTAAGTCATGCACCTGAGATGTAAAAATATGCAAATCTGTAATGGAGAAGGATCTTAGAGTCAAGGCTTTGTGCTGTATGAAAAGGCTAATTATTTCACTTTACAGAGCACTGGTAAGTCCCACCTAGAATATACTGTGTATTTTTAGTAATTGTGAGAAAAACTCAACCTGGTGATCTGTTGGTACGGTGGGTACGCCCGCAGTGCCACTCCTCCTTAGTGTTGCTGGCTTCTTCTTAGTGTGCGCGTGGCACCCACTTCCGGCTTATTTACGCGCGTGCACACTGATATGGTGAGGTCAGCGTGCAATGGAGCAAAGTTTAAAAGTATTTAAAGGGCCATTAGGTATTCTTCATTGCCAATGATAGTTTCTTATACCTGGTGCTCTGAGCTTGTTTCCAGTTAGTTCCTGACCCTATTGATCCTGATTCCCTGTGTTTGACCCCTGCCTGTTATTTGACTCCGATTCTGCCTCACCCCATCTGATTGATCACCCGGTTTGACCCTTTGCCTGCCTGACGTTCCTAGCTATCTGCCTGCCTCGTTCCAGCCTGTCTGACTATGAATCTGCCTACTCCTGCCTGTACCATGACCTTTGGCCTTATTTACTCTATATTCAGTCGTGCCCCTTTGCCTATCCAGAACCTTTATCTTTCACCTCTTGTTTAAGTCCTGGGGGCGTCCAGGTAAGCTGAGGGCTCCTCCCGAGGCCCAAAGGCGGTCACACTACTGGTGAAGCACGAGCCAAGACCAGGGTGCTTGGTGTTTGTTCTGGTGTTGGGTGCTGACCGTGACAGTAATAATCAAATATAAAATAAAAATGTAATCAAATATAAAAATAAAATGGAATATAATTTGTCATCTACCCCTTGCAATACAGAAGAAGAAACTGGCTTAATGGAGAGGGGGAAGTCCAACTTCTTTTCTATCCTGCCCAACCCCACAAGCATCTGCCCTGTAGAACAGGGCTGTTCTACAGAAAACTATCTTTTGTGACCACTTTTTAGAATCCTGTGCACGCTGAGTGCAGAGAAAAGAATGAGTAAGAATAAGTATAAATGTATGTTTTTGTGTGTGAGCCACATACTGTAATTATTCTTTATGTTAGGCTCCAAGTATTGTGTATCCATGTGTGCACGGCTTAGACTGGGAACAACAGACTACTGGCACAATTGCAATTTGTAAAAGTGTGTGCAGTGACTGGCAGATTCCATTGATACCACTGACTACAAATACAGGTGGAAGTAGCAAGTGTTACACTAATGACATACAGGGCTAAAAATCAGTCTGCTAAATTATGCAGGTCACAAATCAGCCGCTAAATTGGATTAGCATCTTCTAAGCTATCTAGGCATTTTTGACCACCTTTAGACTTAAGTTCCCTTTGGCTAATAAAGTCTTGAAGTAGCTATTACTTTTATTATTATTCTTTCTTTAAATAGCACTTACATGTTTAACACAGCACTTTATAGAGATTGTTTAATTAGTCTCTGCAACAGTTAAGGCAGTCATACACTGCCTGACATACACAGTTCATACACAATATGTGACAGCGACTAAAGATTATGATGTATATGTTTTATTGCCTATGTTTAAATTCTTACCCATTATTATGCTGCCACTTAGGGACCAAAACAATACGGCAGCTTCTGTATTTTCTTGTTTGTAAAACCCTCCTCCTATTCCTCATGTGTGATGTAAATTCCTCCCATCATCCTTTTGTGTTCCTGCATTCCATGTACTCTGAGGTTAGGAAAAGAAATATTATTTTTTGACCTGCAGCACTTGTACATCCACACCTACATTTGTCCATCCACCCAAATAAAGAAGCTTTGTGGATTCCAAGTGTCTGGTGAGTTCAGCTACCTGGCAAATATTGTCCTCAGTGGTTGTAACAGCTCCATACTGGCCCAGCAGGGAGGTCTCATGGGGAAATCTGTCATTATTGCAGCAACTGGAGTCAGAATACAGTATCTGTTATGGTTTAGCTTCCTTTCTATTTTTGAGGTCGATTTCAGGTCTGAATAATCAGAATAGCAGGCAGTGAAGAGGAAAAGTACAGGTACCATACACTGTCACAATCAGAGAACAGATTAGATATCAGTTGAGACTGTCCAGCTTCCATACACCTTCCAAAAAGTAGATCTTATCAGTATATACTGTTTCATTACATGTATGGCCATCTTAAACCTTAGGGGCACATTTACTAAGGGTCTAAGTGAAGTTTTGAATAAAAATAATAAGAATAATTTTGGGCTACTTCTACTATCAAATAGCAGAAAATTTGTTTCGAATTGAAAAAATTCAAATTTCGAAGTGCCCTTTAAAAACAATTTAATTAGACTATTTGCCACCTTAAAGCTGCCGAATTGCCATTGTAGCCTATCGGGGGCCTCCTGGAAGCTTTCCTGAAAAGTCCTGGAAAATCTTTTTTTTTTTTTTTTTTAATGCAATCTAACGATTCGAATTCAATTGAAAATGGACCAATTCGATCAAAATAGGTCCATTTTAGAGCAAAAATGGCCCCCCAAAAAATGTGGTTGTCGGTTGAATTTCGATTTTTTTCAATTCTAAATTTGACCATTAGTAAATGTGCCCCTTAATGTCTAATCCATTAATCTAAGTTTTCCCTGTTGCTGGGTTAAATCCCATGTAACATATTGGTATCATTCCTATTGGTTATAGGGTGTGGCTGCCTCCTGCAGTGCTGTAACAAAAGTGCTTGCAGGGAGGGGCACATCCTCTTTGGCCTGCAGCAGTTGAGCTGGGCAGTGGATCCATTGAGCCTGGAGTCACCACGGCTCCAGAAGTGTTAGGCCCTAAAGGGACAACCCCTTTAGAGAAGTCGGGGTACAGGGACCCCGTGAACGAGGTGAAGCCAGTGGATAGGATAGTGCTTGTTATAGCACTTTCTAGTGAAAGTGAGTCAGAGAGATTTAGCTAGCACGAGCAGCTCAAGCTCCATCGAGGAGGATAGAGGGAGTAGTTATCCCCCAGGCTCTACTTTGTCTGGAGTGCAGGGACCACAGTACAGATAGGGAATTTAGACAAGGTGCTAAACCCTGATCGACGTTTGATGTGTGGGGTCCAGTTCATAGGAGGCATTGATATCCTGGAGAGTGCTATTGCTCCTATGGTGTTGATTCATGCTGGGTCTACTAATCCTTGACTGTACCTGGCATGTGTGTATCTACCTCAGTTGTGAGTATTACCAACCCTGTGGTGCTTTGTATTTTAAATAAAGCCTGTTCTACCTGTTTGCAAAGAACCCCTGGCGATTTTGAAAATCGGCAGTAGTGAGTTGTAGTTCAACAACTGTAACACGTGTGTTTTCCACTTAGCGAAAGCCCTACCTGGTGAAAGAGGGTTGCATGTAGCATGTGCTCTATCGTGCTAGTGGGTGTTTGTCTAAATACAGCCAAATAGGTGCTCCATAAGTTTTTTTAAGTACCAAATTTTTACAATTTAGTTGCCAGCCACAACCATTAAACATGTTGCCAATGATCAGTCTAGTGAACCTAAACGTTTGAATAATCCCTATGGGTAAGTAAACTGGAATTAAACAAACTGGGTCACAGGTCACACCAGGGCCAAAATAGGCACCTGCCTAGGCAGGTACCTCTTCTGTCTGCCTACCCCTAGTCGAGGCCCTCAACTCCTGCATCAGCCACCGCGCCCTCTCCCGCCTGTCACTTCTGCTTACTACTCAGTTGCCACTGTGAATAGGGATAGGAGTGGTGGGCCCCCAGCTTGGCACACCTACCTTTATCTATCTAAAACTCCACACCAAAAATAATTCACAGCTCATTAGACATATTATTAGAGCCATTCATTCCATTCCCTAATTACACCTAAGGGGACTTTAGGAAAGATAAAGAACACCTTATCACCAATACTCTCCTAAAACATCTCTACTTTTCAAATGTTTATTACTACAAAGTATAGGCAGGGGTACATTGCCAAACGTGTTAAATAGACATAAAGTGGGTTTTTAATAAACTCTGAATGCTATAAACTCGAAAAAAATAAATTTTTAACCATAAAATCCAAATTTTTAGTGGAAAAAAACTTGAATTTTCTGAAATTTATTATACCCCGAGGCAGCAAAAAGTTTGCATCTGAAAATACACCATCTTCAACCTGAGGTCCTGTAGAAGTCAATGGCAGAGGTCCTACTTGCAAATTGAAGATAATATTGTCTGCGCTGGGTTTCCTACGATAATCCAAACATTTCTGGCTTTTCTGCTGATTTGGACTTTTCTGGCGTCAAATCCGAAAAGTACTGATTTTTCGTGAGACAATACGAAAAAGTCATGATTTTCATGTGACAGTCTGAAAAAGTGGTTTTCGACGATCCGAATTTTTGTGTTTTTTTTTATGATAAATAAGGGTAAAGTGTGGATTCTAGTTTGGTCTGTTTTTTTTTTCAATTAATCAGAAAAATTTGGATTTCCGTAAATAACCTCCTAAATGTATGCTGAAATGTCCTCTAGAACTTAAATACCATTATGTTTGGGTAGAAACATATTCCTATTCCTATCTGTATCAAGCTAATATCTGACTAATCACAGATTATGGCTCAATAATTTTACTGTTGACAAACTTCTTTTACATAGTTACATAGTTTGTTACATAGTTAAATTGAGTTGAAAAAAGACAGAGTCCATCAAGTTCAACCCCTCTTAATTAAAAACCCAGCATACATACACACACACACATCTCCACTCTTTCAAACACAAACCATATATGCCCATAGCTATACTAACTGTAGAGTTTAGTATCAAAATAGCCTTTGATATTATGTCTGTCCAAAAAATCATCCAAACCCCTCTTAAAAGCATCAACAGAATGAGCCATCACAACATCACCCGGCAGTGCATTCCACAACCTCACCGTCCTGACTGTGAAGAACCACCTACGCTGCTTCAAATGAAAGTCCTTTTCTTCTAGTCTGAAGGGGTGGCCTCTGGTGCGGTGATCCTCTTTATGGGTAAAACGGTCCCCTGATATTTGTCTATAATGTCCTCGAATATATTTATAAAGTGTAATCATGTCCCCTCGCAAGCGCCTTTTTTCCAGAGAAAACAACCCCAACCTGGACAGTCTCCCCTCATAATTTAAGTCTTCCATCCCTCTAACCAGTTTAGTTGCACGTCTCTGCACTGTCTCCAGCTCATTTACATCCCTCCTAAGGACTGGAGTCCAAAACTGCACTGCATATTCCAGATGAGGCCTTACTAGGGATCTATAAAGAGGCATAATTATGTTTTCATCCCTTGAGTTTATGCCTTTGTTATGCAAGACAGAACTTTATTTAATTTAGCTACAGAATGACACTGCCCAGAATTAGACAACTTGTTATCTATAAAAACCCCAAGATCCTTCTCACTTAAAGGAACAGTTCAGGGTAAAAATAAAAACTGGGTAAATAGAGTTTGCAATTGATCCTCAGTATTCAGCTCAGATTCAAAAGCAACAGTAATGACCCCTGTGGCCCTCCCTCAAGTCACTGATTGGTTACTGCCTGGTAACCAGGGTAACCAGTCAGTGTAAACAAAAGAGAGTTGAAAAGCAAGAAGTAGTATTATGTTAGACTTGCAGTCACTCCAGCATTTATACATTACATTTTTGCCTAACTAACTATATTGAAAACATGTTTTATTTTGCACAGCCTATCTGTTTATCCAGTTTTTACTTTTATACTGAACAATTCCTTTAAGGAAACTCCCAACGCACTGCCATTTAGTGTAAACCTTGCATTTATATTGTTTTTTCCAAAGTGCATAACCTTGCATTTATCAACATTGAACCTCATTTTCCAGTTTGCTGCCCAGTTTCCCAACTTAGACAAATCACTCTGCAAAGTGGCAGCATCCTGCATGGAACCTATAGCTCTGCACAATTTAGTAAAATGTTAAACTATTTTGGCAAAATCTACTGCTGGACAATCACTGCATTATTTTCTTTGAAACCATGATTCCTATCTAAACGTAAGTATTGTTATAAGAATATGGAATAGATTCCCTGCTAATAAAAACACCAAGACTATTTTAAACCTTCCAGTTAAATCCTTTGCTGCAAAAACCACTGCATGTTATTGACTAACTAACCAATGGTGCAACCTCCTCAAGAAATACAATAAAATTATATTTTTTTTATTGATGTTTTTTATGAAAAAAGCACCAATAATATTCCCAGTTTACGGACATATTTGTAGACTTAACTATAATACTTTATCTAAACTACATTTTTTGCAGGAAAATAATTTATTACCTAATGTTAATCTTACATTGCATCAAGGCTATAAACTGAAGATGAAGAAAATATCCATTGTAATGCAGTAAAAACTAGTAAAGCATTAATTTAAACATGTAGAACGCCTTTAAAATGGAATGGGTTCATTGTAGTTTTTCCCCTGGATTGTTATGTATTGAAACATTAAGTGCATCCGTTTATTTAAAAGATCAACCTTTTCTATATTCAATCTTTTCAACAGTATCAATGCACTTTCAAGACATTTACCACAGTATATTACAATGGATATATTTGTAAATGTCAGTGCATTCTTAATAGAAGATAAGCAAAAGTTTTTTGCATTTCACCATGACTTTGTCTCTCTTTGTTGGTTAAAGGCAATGAAGGGTGTATGTGTTTTTAGCATCTAGGGTACCCCTGGTTGGTCGTTTCTAGCACTGCGGCATTGCAGCTGTTTATTATCTATTCTGAAATTCTCTTTGCCACTTCTGATTAAATCACTTCCTGGTGTGGACAGGGGCGATCCGGGCCAATATGCTGCCTGAGGTGGTCTTTTTTTTTTGCCGCCCCCACCCCTCCCCATGGCACTCACCTTTTTCAGTGCAGAGAGCTTGGTCATGCTCTCTGCACTAGAAGAGCCGAATTTCCGGGTTGAAAAACGGAAATTAGGCTCTTAGTTACCAGGAGTGGCATTTTTGCTGCCCCTGGCAGCCAGGCTAAACCCGTCTCATTGGTGGAGTGTCCCTGGGTGCAGAGAGTAAGCAGCCATTTCTGTGGTAACAGCCACACTTCAAAAAAAAAAATCCTCATCCATACTGTCATGGGGGAAAAAAAATTTCAAAATGCATCAGTTAACAGTGCTGCTCCAGCAGATTTCTGCACTGCAATCCATTTCTCAAAAGAGCAAGCAGTTGTTTTTTATATTTCAGTTTGGAATCTGACATGGGGCAATACATATTGTCAAGCTCCCAGCTGCCCCAAGTCATGTGACTTGTGCTCTGATAAACTTCAGTCACTCTTTACTGCTATACTGCACCCCCTCCCCCCAGCAGCCTAACAACAGAACAATGGGAAGGTAACTAGATAACAGCTCCCTAACACAAGATACCAACTGCCTGGTAGATCAAAGAACAGCACTAAATAGTAAAAACCCATGTCCCACTGTGACTCCTTCAGTTACATTGAGAAGGTGAAAAAACAGCCTGCCAGAAAGCAGTTCCCTCCTAAAGTGCTGGCACAAGTTCAATGACCAGGGGCAGCTGCGAAATTGACAAAATATCTAGCCCCATGTCAGATTTCAAAATTGAACAGTGACAGTATCTATTTAATAGACAGGGAAAGTCTAAAATTGAATAAAGCTAGAAATGCTTTATTTTGTATGATAAATATAATCATAAACTTACTGCACCACAAAGCCTAATCAAACAAATGATTTATGCTTTCAAAGTTGTTCACATGGGGCTGACATCTTGTAACTTTGTTATACATCTTTGCAAGATCAAGACTGTGCACATGCTCACTTGTCTTGTAATCTAATGTGGATTATAGTTTTTGTATTGTTTAATACAAACTTTCTCTAACTCTCCAGAACCAGTAGCTGCAGCAAAATAATACTCCAAATAGAATCCTAGTTTATCTGTTTAAATATG
The DNA here is from genome assembly GCA_024363595.1 of Xenopus borealis. Lineage (NCBI taxonomy): Eukaryota > Metazoa > Chordata > Amphibia > Anura > Pipidae > Xenopus > Xenopus borealis. Next base: position 64,043,311 of record CM044437.1, read on the forward strand.
GATACATGATCTTAGTCCCTGCAGCTGGAGTTGGAAACAGTAAAGGGGATGTAAAGGCAGAAATAAAATCCAATACAAATCTCTCCACAGTCGCCGACTGCTCTACAGGGAAACAAAGCTGCTGGAGTTCTAAAAGGCTGGGAAGTATGGTGGGGTTCCCCCTGCTGTTCATAAGTATGATTGTTTCCCTGCACAGCAGTTAGGGACTGGCTGACAATTCCTATGCACAGAAGTAAATGAAAGGAGAATTTCACTGCATACAGTCAGGTTTCTTATAAAAACGGTACATATTTTTTAATTATAATAATTTTCTTAAAGAAAGTAAAAATGGGATTTTATTTTTTTGCCTTTACATGCCCTTTAATGTCTCTTCATTATATTATGTTCTATGTGCATCCAGGTTGTAGTTTGTTCCCCTCTCAGCAGACACCCACCTCATACACGCCTCATTAGGACTGTATAATGCACAGCAGATGTTTATATATGTTTTATTGTATTGCATGTGTATGTTATGTATCCAGAATGTATTCTGATACCACTGCATTGTTTGTATCTACAGTTCAACCTTCTTTTGATCATCAGAACAGTGTGGTGATTGAAGGGTGAGTAAATTGCCTGTTGAATCACTTCTCACAGTGACAGGAGCACTACAAAGGCGGCAATGTAAAGATTAATTAATGAAATTATAAATAGAGAACACAAATTATTTAACTTGATAGAGAGCTTTAAGTATCATCAAAAACGACACTACATTATTAGTAATGCTTAATAAAAAATGTTTCTTATTTTTGAATTACTCAACTTAACATTTTGTCACCTACTGAAACCCATTCTGCCCCTAACTTTCACTTAGACACACACAAATAGCCGACTTTTTAGTTAAAGTTCGACTTTTCGTTCTATTGCACATGCGCAGCCACATGAAGACAGAAGAAGATGGAAGCAGATCTCCCCATGGTGCTCACTCGTAATCAACAGGTGCAGATTTCTGCTGACAGGAGCACCGGCCCGGGGTTTCAGGTAGGTAGATACAATCACTTGTGGCTGCCCAACGTTTGGCATCTCCAAGTGCCTCCAGCCTTTCATCCTCCTTTAATAGGTTATTCACCTTAGAATTAGTGTTTATGGGCCTATTTATCATGCCACACATCACCAAGCACTTCTGCATAAATTCAAGGGTACTTATAAAGCTGCACATTGATTTTAGGTGATTATATAATTTAGTTTTAAAATCTGGCATAAATGGGTGCAGTTGCTTGTGTATGCTATGAGAAAGAAAGGCTTTCATCCACATCCACTTTTTACACATTTATTATCTTCCACCAAAGCTTATTTGCCTTCTGGATTTGTCCCATTGACTTTGACTGAAGTGGACTTAAAGGACCAGTAATATGAAAACATTTATTTTAAAAAAATTCATATAGTATACCACCAAGACAAATTAAACTTTTAAATCGCAAAACCTTTATTAAGAAATAACTTAGCAAAACCCTGCTTTCACTCCTCTTCAGAAACGGTGACATGGCGATGATCCATCGTGCGGAGATCTATTTCTCCTCCCTGGCTGTCTCTTATAAGGAAGGCAGGGAGGTAAAATTGAGTGCCGCACAATGGAACACTGGATTGCCTTTTCTGAAGAGGATCACAAGTGGAGTTTCTGTAAGTTATTTCTTAATAAAGACTTTACAATTTAAAAGTTAATTTGTCTTGGTGTTTTTTACTAACAATTTCTTTTTTAAAAAATGTTTATGTTTCTGGTCCTTTAAAGTATCAAATGCAGATGCAGACATTGTATTTACAGCAGGAGAAATAGGACCCAAAGTGTGATGTAGACAACAGTATTCTAAAACAATTTGTAATTTTGGTTTTAAATTAATATTTAATGTTCAAATTACACCACTTTTAAAACCATAATTTAATAATCTAGCGTCACCCCCTAACAACCATACAAAGTTTGGAATGATGTACTATAAATATGAATAGGACGATACCTGAATCAAGAGTCTGGTTAGTCTAGTTACTGGTCACTGGGCATAGTTGAGCCCCCATATTAAGAGTGGTAGAATAGAAATTGAAACATTATTCAAAATTGAAAAATTTTTAAGAATATCATTGTCATGCTAAAATTGCCTCAGAATATCACTGTTATGCTAGAAGGAAATTCGAAGATCAACTGGTATATGACATTTTAGTTATGCAAATAAACAGTATACAGCAGTTTTATAAGATGCGATTAGGTCTGTGTGCAGGTATACACCCTACAAACTTCATTCCGCTTCAGTATTACAAATTTTTTGACTATCATTGTCAAGCTAAAATTGCCTCAGAAAATCACTGTTATGCTAGAAGGAAATTCTAAGATCAACTGGTATATGACATTTTAGTTATGCAAATAAACAGCAGTTTTATAAGATGCGATTAGGTATATGTGTAGGTATACACCCTACAAACTTCATTCCACTTCAGTATTACAAATACACTCCGTTGATATATTTTACTGCAGTAAAGGAATACATCCTCACCAAACCATTGGACCATTATGGACACCAGTGAATGACACCAGGACCTTGGTTGCCATGAGTGCAATGAAGTTCAAGGCCCACTGAGGCCATTGTCAAACTGCCCATTTGTTAGGTCACTGGCAGTTGGTAGGGTCCCTTGCTGTTTTTTTGGAGTACTTGCTGTGTACTTCTGGTATTTGTCTATGGGTCTGTTGCTGACCCTGTCTCGTAGGTTGCAATGCACCCATTTTAATTATTATTCTTTACTTTGCACCCTGCCTTTCTTTTTTGCAGAATTGCTGCAGCACTGCCCCAATGAATAAAGTACTGATCACGAGGGGCTCTGCACTCCTTCCCCTGGCCTGTTGTAAATTATGCTTAAAATACACCTTTGGTACTCTTTAAAACAGTTGGGTTGGCCTTCTTTGGTTTGTAGTGATGGCACGAATTGCGGAAAAAAAGTTTGCAAACATGTTCACGAACTTGCGACAAAAAATGCGAACGGTTCGCGACCGTCGCGAACCCCATAGACTTCAATGGGAAGGTGAACTTTTAAAGCTAAAACAGACATTTTTGGCCAGAATAATGATTTTAAAGTTGTTTAAAGGGTGCAACGACCTGGACA
>CM044437.1:64054175-64140063 GCA_024363595.1 Xenopus borealis
ACAGTGCTTTGCCCTCAAGGAGCGCTATATAAATAAAAATATACATACATACATACAAAGCACAGAGTCATTCAAAAGTGATCTTTGAGAACGGGGTTGTTTTCTTTCTTTCTTATAAGGTTAAATTTAAAGAGTGTTTATTTTGGTGCATTTTAGAACATTTAAGATAAGCTTGAAACAAGTGATCACTGATACCACAGTGCCTTCTAGTGGTTAGAGAATTGAGCCTTATTCCATCTTCAGAAAGCAGTAATACTGTATGTGAACATTTTTGCTCTAAAATTATACAAAGGCATAGTAACAAAGAAGCAGACTTTTGCAGCACGTCAATATTTTGTTATGTCTATGCGTACATCAGATTACATTCAAACCTTTGTGTCACTGAATGTGAATTATGGCACATTATTTTATATATATATATATATATAGACAAATGCAAGAGGTCCTCTGCACTCAACCCATTATCAATATATTTAAGACATTGAGACATTCTGTGCATACAGCTACTAAAAAATGCCTTACCCTATAAACAACAGGGATTGTTTGTCCATATATTGCAATATATTTAAGCTGGCCAACTACGTCAAAGTCATCCCATATCTGGCCAGTCCTACGCTCAATTTTCATCTGATTCATTAAGAATTCCATTACTCCATTACTCCATTACTCCATTACTTCATTAAACATTTTACAAAGGGACTTTGTTTGTTGTATACCTCCATCGACACGTTAGTCTTCCATTCAATAAATTTTTTTGTTTTGTTTTAAGACCTGAGAGTGCGGACCCTATTTTGTGGATATAGATATGTATATATATATATATATATATATATATATAGTAATCAAAAAATCATTTCCGGTGGCAACACATGGCGGCTGGACCTTTAAACATCAATCTTCTTCTGCATTAAAATGTATTAATGGGCCAGTTCGGTCATCCTGTCTACTGTCAAAAAGTAGAACAGTAGGAAACCCAGTTGATAAAAAACAGCTTCTATGTAGGAAATTATTTTCAGTCAGGTTTAGTCAACTTGGTTATAGCTTCATTCATAATCACAAGCAACATTGTAGCATATGAAATCAAATGGCCAGGGATCACACTGATATACGAGGTAATTGTAATGACCTTACAAATTGTTATTTATGTATTGAACTTCATCAGTGAGCACAGCAAGGTGCTTACATTGTAATAGCCCACAGTTCATTATACAGCCCATGCAGCCCATTGAACACAAATTGTGAGTACACATACCATTGCATAGGAAAGAAAAATAACAATGTGAAGTAACAGTGTGAAGTAAAATACATGCAATGGCAAGTTAAACTGTTTTTTAACAGTTTGGCTACTTTCACTTACACACAAATGTTGAGCTGATGGTTGAATGCAAGTTTTATCTCAACCTCATCTACTATTATATTGTGTTACTTCGATACTGCAGTAAAAAGTGCAGCTACTGTTTTTTTGTGAGGGGACCAAAATACATCTGTATTATACTTTGTATATATATAATCTCCCATAAATGACAATTAATATATCCCTTTTGTTTTATGTGAAAGTAGACCAATAAACATGCTTTAATGTTAAACAACCCAATCATTAGCCCTGATTTCCAGTAATGTGGATGAACTGAACCTTTTCTATAATTTTGATAATAAGAGAGTGCTATGCATATTATTTTCAAAATAGTCTGGGCTTCATATGCAGCATGTGGGCCCATCAGTTAGTAGCTCTTAAGTCAGACCATGTATGGGACAGATTTCAGATTGTACTGCATATTTAGACAAAAATCCTACCTGTGTGCTCAGCAGGTCCGCTCCAGCCATGAGGCAAGGTGAGACCCTTGCCTCAGGGGGCACAGAGCAGCCAGTTACCAGGGGCAGCAAAAAGCTTCCTCTGGTAACTTAAAGAGCCGAACTTCCATTTTTTTAAAAAGGAAATTCGGCTCTTCTAGCGCAGTGAGCGCAATAGCGATGCAGCCCCTCCTCCACCCGCTCTGATGCTATAAGTTCAAAGCGCAGAGCGGGGGGGGGCAGCATCGGGGCTGCTGCCTCAGGCACCCCTGGTGCTCAGACATATGAAACCAATGCTTATAATATAGGATTGAATCCGCTGTTTCTGCCAGCGGAAACTCACTGTTGAAAAAACTGTTGAAGTAACATTAAACAAAAAAATCACCCTCCGCCTATGCCTTTTAAGGATATTAGGGTTAGCTCGGCCCTCTAATGCAGTGGTCCCCAATGAGTGGCTTGTGCCCAACATGTTGCTCTCCGACCCCTTGAATGTTGCTCCCCATGGCCTAAAATCAGGTGCTTATTTTTTAATTACTGGCTTGTGGGCAAACATAAAAATAGGTGTACTATGAATATGAGCCTCCTGTAGACTGACAGTCCTTATAGGGGCTACCAAATGGCCAATGACATCTGAATTCTGCTCACCGATAAAAGAAAGTGGGGGACCTCTGCTCTAATGCAAGAGCTGCATCATATTTCCTTCTAAGCACAGGGCACAGTAAATGACACTTTGCTTGCCATAGCCATAGCTGGCAGCCCCTAGACCTGCTATCATTTGTTGCCCCTGTCCCCTCTGTTTTGTTCACTCAAATTTTTACCATTGGGACAGGAGCAATGGGGATTGGCGCAAGGGAAATTTAAAAAACCTTTGTATCTCCTGCGCATTCCCGGTATTTCTGAATCAATGTGGGTGTGGTTGGGCAGCATGGTGCCCCCTAAAATCCTGCTGCCCTAGGCTTTGCCACCAATCTGAGCCTGCTGCTTGCTGTACCAATCTGGCTTAAAAAAAAAACCTTTGTCAAATTTCATGGTTCATTCTTAAAATAAAATTTTGCAAAGGAAGGCAATAACTAAAACTTGTTTTCAGAATCCAGCTGCTGTCATGGCCTTTTTAATTCATGCATAGCGGTAACAATTGTTTATTGCTTTCTCTAACCAAATCTGCCTTCAGCAAAATCATAAAACATGTAAATGTGTATTATGTTCCTACATGTTATCTAAATCCAAATTCACTTGTTGTACATAATTACAATATTCCCCAATGAAACTGGGTTCTTTATATACCTGAATACTCATTTGCTCTTTTACAAAAGCTTCAGCTAATGATCCCAAAGGCATAGAGTAAAAATTCTTAATATTCTTTGTTTCGGCTTCAGTCTGAGGAAATGTATGGACTTTGCAAGATTTAAAGCTGTTTTTATTGCTTTATTAATCTTTAATGGAATTTCATCCTTTTACAGAACACCATAGTGTATTAATTAGATGTTAATGCTCTATCTCTTTTCATTCTTAAGGGTAGGGACAGACAGGGAGATTCGGGGAGATTTTGTCACCTGGCGTTTTTAGCAGGCGACAATCTCCCCGAATTTCCTTCTCCCTGTCTGCCGATCGTAAAGGCACAAAGCGCCAGCGCCTGTGCAGACGCGGCGCGGCGATTTCCGGAATCGCCCGAAGATACCTCGTGAGGAAACTTTGGGGCGATTCCGGAAATCGCCGCGCCGCGTCTGCACAGGCGCTGACGCTTTGTGCCTTTACGATCGGCAGACAGGGAGAAGGAAATTCGGGGAGATTGTCGCCTGCTAAAAACGTCAGGTGACAAAATCTCCCCGAATCTCCCTGTCTGTCCCTACCCTCATCCAAACAAAACTTGAATCTGTTTAACAGACTGTTCAATATGGGAGTGGGTCTGCAAAGCATGCTGTCCAGCAAGGGTATGTTAAGAAGTCTAAGCCACAGCTATCATTTATTTTTAGCTGCAATTCTGATTTAAGAAGCTCAGCAGTAGTGATGGGCGAATTTATTCGGCAGGCGTGAATTCGCTGCGAATTCCCGCGATTCACCACCGGTGAATAAATTAGCGAAAAAAGGACAAAAAAAAAAACGTGGCGCAACTCGTTCCACGAATTTTTCGCAAAGTCGCGAATTAAGCTGGAAATTCGCAAATTTTTTGCCGAAGCGATACGGGATAGATTCGCCCATCACTACTCAGCAGTTATGTTTTATCAGGTGCCCAGCAAATATTTCCTGATTCATTTCAAACAGGCTTCTAGCTGGAGCTAAAGGGTCATATTGAAAAAAGATAGACACAACTGCAGTAACATTAAGGGTTGCAAAACACCCTAAAGGGTTGCACCTTGCCCTTTAAATGCTTCAACAGCTAATTCACTTTAATTTGTTTGCTAATCTTGATTGAATTTGATTGACTGATTGATTGATTTTCTGCAACATTTTTTGAACTTTTCCTCAAGATTTTTGCACAAAAATGGTTTCCTGTCCCGAGTTGGTTTAAACCTTCATAGCACAAGACTGGCAACAAAAGGGTTAGGGAATGTCTGCAGCTTACTAATCATGAGGGCAGCACAGAGGGGAACTGATGAGCATCCAGCACACAGGAGGACTACTGATACTGACAGAAGTTCAAAAATATCATTTGACTTTCACTTATTTACAGTAACTTGTTTAAAAAGCACCTATCATCAAATCTTTACCCACTGCCTCATACCACCCAACATTTTGGAAATAAAAAAAGGGACAAAAAAGTAAGCACGCATAGTGCGGCAAAATTGTTTGACCATGCCCATTTTTGTGGCCACACCCCTAATTACCATGTCCATTTTAAAAACTTTGGCAGGTTATGAAAGTTTGAACATATTTCTATGGTTTTTTATCTATTACAGTTTTGCTAATGAAAGTGAATTGCCCTTTAAAGGGATCCTGTCAAGGGAAAAAAAATTTTTTTTCAAAATACATCAGTTAATAGTGCTGAAATCCATTTCTAAAAAGCACAAACAGATTTTTTTATATTTCATTTTGAAATCTGATATGGGGCTAGACATTTTGTCAATTTCCCAGCTGCCCCAAGTCTTGTGACTTATGCTCTGATAAACTTCAATCACTCTTTACTGCTGTACTGCAAGTTGGAGTGATATCACCCCCTCCCTTTCCCCCACCCAGCAGCCTAACAAAAGAACAAGAGAAGATAACTAGTGATGGGCGAATTTATTCGCCAGGGGCGAATTACCGCGATTCACGAAACGCCAGCGAAAATTCACTTTAAAAAACGAATCGCCCGTCGTTTTTGACGCGACAAAAAAATTTTTCGCCGATTCGCGAATTACGCGGGAAATTTTAACATTTTTCGGCGAAACTGGGTAGATTCGCCCATAACTAAAGATAACCAGATAACAGCTCCCTAGCACGAGATAACAGCTGTCTGGTAGATCTAAGAACAGCACTCAATAGTAAAACCCATATCCCATTGCGTACTATTCAGTTACATTGAGAAGGAAAAACAACAGCCTGCCAGAAAGCAGTTCCCTCCTAAAGTACTGGCACAAGTCAGATGACATGGGGCAGCTGGGAAATTGACAAAATGGCTAGCCCCATGTCAGATTTCAAAACTGAATATAAAAAATCTGTTTGCTCTTTTGAGAAATGGATTTCAGTCTACTGAATTTTCTCATGACAGTTTCCCTTTAAGCTGTGAGTCTAACTTTTCCCAAGGGACCTGTTATCTTATATTGTCATAATTACTTATTTGCTTATCTAGAAATTAATGCAAAAGTATCTAATCTTCTGCTGTGGTTGTTCTGGGCTCTTTGCCAAAAGCAAATTAAGTTAGAAACTTTGTTTCTTTTTCTGGCTGTTCAGTGCAGATAAAAATGGGACTTTACAGAACACATTAACTCAGTGGAAAATAACATCAAGTTCACAAGGGAAGATGTCCACAGGATCAAACTTGCCTTTTTGGACTACTTGATATTGCATCCAAGAGGGGGTAGCTTAAAAACGGAGGTATACAGGAAACCCACTCATACAGATCAATATGTATTGTTCGATTCCCACCATCCGCTGGAACACAAACTGGGTGTCATTAAAACTCTGCACCATAGGGTGAAATGTGTGGCAACTGATACAGAGTCCAAAGACAAAGAGCAAAAGCATCTCAGAGGAGCTTTGAAAGTGTGTGGCTACCAAGACTGGGCCTTTAGCAAACAGCAACCCCAAGCCCTATTGACCTTGACATTGACCAAACAACTGCTCACCAAGCGAATGGCTCAGCATAGGAGAAGGAACTCTACACCGCAAGACTCGGCTGTCTTTCTACACCTAAAAGACAAGGGACACTCATTTGAAGATAGCAAGGTCCAAATCTTGGATAAAGAAGACCACTGGTTTGAATGAGGAGTGAAAGAGGCAATTCATGTCAAGGTGGAGAAACCATCCCTGAATAGAGACGGGGGCCACCACCTGCTACATACAATGCTGTTCTCACATCTGTACCCTGGTGGTTTCAGAACACATCACATATACATTCATGCAACTCTCACAAGTAACACCTGTGTCTAGGACACATTGGTAATCCTATCACAGTAACTATACAGAATCAACAATGTGCCATTTTAGGCAGTAGAGATTATTTATGCTTGTCAGGCAATGTGGCTGCTAGATAATACTAAATTCAGTGATTACAACATGGAAAGTTCAAAGCAAATATAGTTGTTGTAATGGATAAACTGAAGTATTTTCTCTCTGAAAGCCTCACACGCACACAAACACACTGTTAACTTGAACATTGTAGAAAAATATTGCTTATAGATTAACCATCTCTACACAGATTTTTTGATCAATCACAGAGACCAAAGTAAACAGTGACCCAGTGCATGTAAAGACTAAAAAGACACTAGATCAGTTGTTTAAAATACAGGATTTTTTAAACCAAACAGGTTCTTGTTTTCACAAGTGACCAAATATAATGCCCAGAATGGGATTATTGCCTTGTGGAAGACATTTAGGGAATAATTTATTAAACTCTGAATGTTAAAATCTAGAAAAAATTGTTTTTTCACTAGAAGACTCATGAATCAAAAACCATCTCAGACCTGTCAGAGTTCTGTATAAGTCAATAAGAGAAGCACCTATGTATCTCAATTTGCAGTTTTCATGGTCTGCTCTATGTGTAGCCAGTAAATTCCATAAATCCTGAATATCTGACTTTTTCAGGGTTACCAAATATTCAAACAATTCGGGAAAAAAGTCCAAAGAATTTCAGCAATTAAGTAAAAAACCCCCCAAAAATCTGAGCAATTCAGGAAAAAAAAAGCCCCAAAAATTAGACCAATTCGGAAAAAGACCAAAAAATTTGAGCAATTCAAGAAAAGAGCACAATCCGATTAAATTGAGTTTTTATAATAAATAAGCTAAAATCTTATAAAATAGGAGAGGATTTCAGATTTTAGTAAATAACCCTTTTAGTTTCACAAACCATTTTTCTGCAGCTAATACTTATTGAAACCTATATGTTTACTTCTGTTTCAAGAACTTTTATAAAAAGGGTTTATAAGCGCAGAAACATTTTATGAAGAAGCAGAGTTGTTTGTATTTGTACTTACTTGTAAGCAACAAAACTTTTCAACTACATTTTCTTGCCAAACCTTTGGTACCCCAACTACAATGGCCTATGTAACCATATTTCAAAATTCCACAGAGTTTAACCAAATGCAACAAAACATTGCAAGTCCCATATTTGTATCAGGGAGGAAGAGAAATAATAGTTTTGGTTAAAAATAAGACAATCCTCTGGCTGTGATACAGCAACTTATTTATCCTGCCAGTAAAGTTGTGCCATACCATATTACTGGAGAACTATTATTTGATCCATTTGTCCCAATATCCCAAATCTTAACCATTTTACCAATGGGAGTACTACCAATGCAGTTGTGGTCCATTTCTCTGGCAATGCTGGGTACAGGGCTGACCAGCAAGTTAAACAATGAGATGTGATGGAATTTAGCTTTGGACAAATACAAAATATGTACCACAGCTTATGCGTGTATAGAAGAATGGAGCACAACATCAATATAGATAGATTCAATTGGTATTCAGTAGTACATCGTAACAACAACTTTAACAGGATGTGCCAAATGAATAGTTCTATTTATATCTCATATACTTATGATTCCTTTACTTACGAATTGTTTCAGTTCATATGTTTACAAATTCCACTGTACCTTGCCATCTACAAGCTCAAGGACAGCCTCTTTCCACTGTTAACCTGGAGACCTGGGCTTTCCATACAGTCAGCTTTACATGGCATGTTGAGAACTGGAAATACTTAAGTTTATATATTTTTGCCATAATTTGAAGTAAACATTTTGCTTAGCAATCTGCTTTTCCCTCAAAATATTTTACAATACAGAGTGCTTTTTAACAAAAATATTATAATTGTTCTTTTACATTTATACAGTGCCAATATACTAGCCAATATACTGTATTCCACATCACTAAGTATTGTTTACATCAGCCCCTGCCCCAGTCAAGCTTTTACTCCAAGGTCATTTTCACACACATACACACACACACACACACTTTGGTCAATTTTTTAAAATAATAATCTATTATTATTTTTAAGGTGCATCAAATTTGGCAAGCACTGCTGGATACTCAGCTAGTATTTTACAAAATTAATATTTATTAAATGCATGGTAATTATACTAGTGAAGTTTTTTAGTATTAGTTTTTTTAACAAGTTCTACAACAACAGTAAGAAAATTATTTCCGATATGAGGTCCCCGTGCAACACAGAAATACTGTAGCTCATTGGATCCTTGTGTTTTACACTGCTTGTTAATTTTTACCCCAGAGTACCATCCAACTTTACTGGTTTTGGTTCCTTACATAGATCTACACTCCCTACAGTGAAATTCTACCTCCATATCTAGTAAAATGCCATAAAGATGTCTGTTTACAAAAACAAATTAGTGTCATCTGGTGCTTCCTGCTGGATATGAATTCACATACATGTTTCCTCAACCTGTGAAGACTGTTTCAATCTAAACTAAAGAGACAGAATAATCTGGTTGAATTAATACCATCTGTTTATGTTTTCATTTTTTCCTCTTGAGTACATTAGACATTCAAATTGCTTTGATCAGAAAACCCAGTGGGAAGTACTTACAGCTGTGTAAAAATATTCTTACATGACACAAGAATCCAGTTTTTCCAGACTCTTAATCCTGATACGTAACAACTGCTGTGTTTCTCGTTTACTTTTAACTCAACAATTAAATAACTTAAATGATTCATATTGTATCCAACTTTGAGTATAGAATATATTATGTGCTATAAATGCAACAGAAATAAACAAATTAACTAATGTATTGTAGAGATACAGTACGACAGGAACACAACATTTTACAGCATCTGCTAATGCAAGAGCACAGTATCTTCAGCATGTCATTAGTTGGAAAAATAAAAGCCAACTAATGACATGATATGAGATTGAAAGCTGAATTTGTTAATGAGTTAAGGTGCTGAAAGAGACTTGTACATGGCGTAAGGGTCAGTAAATCACTATTAATTTTATATGGGTTCAACTATTTCCTTAATATGATATTTTGTCTTCCTATTGCTGATTGTTTTAGTCTGTGCTTTCTTGTAGTTGCCATCACATAGTGGATTGGAATAACACAACACAGCTAATAATAAATATTATTATTAAACATAAGATTCAGTCTTTCTTTTCTTTGTATGCATAATATAACTTGCCAGACTAATGCAATTGCCTACTATGAGGTGGTGAGCAGAAACCTAAAATCTCTGGGATGGCAGTGGATGTGATCTACATAGACTTTTAGAAACTGAGCAGCAAACTGGCAAATGGTACAATGTTGATAAGTGCAAAGTGATGCACTTAGGAAGAAATAAAATAAATGTGAAATATACAAAAATCGGTCTATTTTTCATGCTGTGTAAAGAGTGAAGCATTACTGGTGATGTTGCCCAGAGCAACCAATCAACAATTAGATTTCAACAGTTATAAAACAAGAGACCTGATTGATGCTATGAGCAATATCACCGGTAAAGTTTCACTCCACTTTTTACACAACATGATAAATAGACCCCAATATAGTAGTGTGCTGGGGGTATCCTTATTTGAGAAGGCTCTGTAAATTTTTGTGAATAACAAGCTGTGCAATTCCAGTCAGTGTCAGCCACTGGCTACTAAATCAAATAAAGTAATGTCTTGCATAAAAAAAGGGCATTAACTAAAGGAATGAAAACAAAATTTTACTTTATAGGTCCCTGGTAAGGCCTGAATATCCGTATAATGTGAATTTGACATTTTATATACTATAAACTGTATATTGTAAGTTGGTTCACAAGCTCAGGTCCTAAAGCATGGGGTCTCAAGAAAAGGTCCCTAATCATCCCTATATTGTGAATTTGACATTTCATATATTATAAACTGTATATTGTAAGTGGTTTCACCAGCTCAGGTCCTAAAGCATGGGGTCACAAGCAAAGGTCCCAAATCCATAAATTGCAGCAACCCAATGTAAACAAATGTATATGTTGCTTTCTTTTTTGAAAAAAAAAAGTTTTTATTTTGTAAACAGCCTCTTGATATGCCTTCAATGAGCTCTCCAAGATCTTGGCTTTATTTTGAACTGTGTCACAACATTCACTATTCACTATTTATTTGGTGCAATACAGTAGCATATTGAGTCAATAATTGTAAATAATTGAGGGTTGTAGTTTCACTACATAAAGGACCTAAGGCTGAAAGCCTTTAACACCAGGTGGCTTATTTATTTTAACAGAATAAAATTGCTTCTTGTCTTTTTACTTTTCCATGTTTAACCATAACTCATTTCAGTGTTAAATTATTTATAGAGTCTCCCTACTGAAAATAAAAGATGCTTTCTACATTGCATTTTTCATTATTTATATTACCCTTCTCTTGCAATTTTAGCTGACTTGTAATATAAGTAATTTAATTTAAATGCCTGCCTTGTTTTACCTTTCTTAACTTTTAATTTGGCTCCTAAGATTTATAATTATTTTGCCCAACTTTGCACACATTAGTCATTTTTTAAAACTATAACTACATATTTTCAAATAGCACTCAATCTAAATTCTAAATTCAGGATAAATTATATGGTGTCTAGTTGTCCTTGACAGATCAACCCTTATTGAGTATATGTATTTAAAAAAATATCAAATATACCAGGCTTTTTATCTTTAACATATACTATGTTGAAAAAACACCATTGCGGTTCTACTGTATTCCTGTTTTGCAAAAAACTTGTGCATCTGGTTTATCTCCAACTACATCCAAAAACTGTAGCAGATCTAATTTCTCCTACTCTAAAGTATGATCTGCATATACTGACTGTGTTTGTTCCAGTCCTGCTATACTTTTATAATTTCTCAAAAACCAGAAGCAGTGTCATTGTGTGCTATATTTGTCTAATATTTCTTGCCCCAAGCCAGGGCATAATTCAATGGGTTTATTTATTAAAATTTGAGTTTGCGTGTGATAAACTGCCTGGAGTTAAACAAAGAAGATGGTGTTCCAGTGCTGTTTGCATTGCAACTGAGCTATGCTAGCAGACAACACCCTGGTTCACTCCTTTGGCTATGATTGGTAATTGTCTACAGGTCATCTGTGTAAGCCATTTAATGTCTACATAGTTCTTGGGTGCGCTTCTAAGTTCCAGCATTCGGTTTTGATCCTTGCCTGTTTATGACTTTGCATTCCTGCTGCCTGAATTGACCCCTGTTTGTGTTTGACTATTATTATCCTGATTTAGTACTGCGTTTCTGATCTGTGTTTGACCTTGGCCTGTGACCTCAACTGCGCTTGACCTTCCTGATTTGGTACAGTATTGTCTGTTTGGTATTGACCAGGCCTGTCCCATGACCTTGCTCATTGTTCTCTATTCCAGTTATATGTTACAGTTCGCTTGCCTGGCCAGAGCTTTCCCCTTGGTCCTCTTGCATTAATTCTTGCCAGTATCTGTGTAGAGGAGGGCTCCTCCTGAAGCCAAAAGAAGGTGCTATAGGCAGAAGAGCGAGTCAAGACTGGGACCTTGTATGCTTGCTTATTTATTAAAAAAACAATTATAAAAAAAATACTTGAAAAAAAACTGTGAAACAAAACAAATGTTCAATAGGTCAAAAAATTTGAAACAACCGGCACTGAAAAATGCATTATAAATTACATAGACATTAAATTACATCCCTTCATATATACTCTCTATGTTTTTGTAATGGATAATTTCTGATATCATCAGGTGTAAGGACTACAATGGTGTTTTACAAATACACAGCTTATTGATAGGTGCAATGACCAGCTGGTCTGGTAGTCGACTGTTGGTCACTATAGGACAGTCACCTTAATAGACTTTAGATTCTGAGATTGACCGGTGCTACCATAGAGAGTCCAATGACCCCATATGAAGAAAAGTCCCAAAGGTGCACTCTTCTTCTTCATGCAAATTAAGTAGTTATTTATTGATGACTCAATGTTTCGATCCCACACAAGGATCTTCGTCAGGAGAAAAATAGAACAAACAACCAGAAGCCAAGTGGTTCCCCAATATTTAAAACCCAGCCGTTTTTTTGGGTGCCAAACCCGCTGCTAGGCAGCCCTTATTAGTGTCAGTGCATAGGTGTGCCTCAAAATAAAATGAATTAGTAGTAGTAGTATAGATAAAAAAAACAGGTACTACCCTCAATACCCACATATAACTGCCTCTGGGTAAGGAGTTAACAATCGCTCAAGAGTTTTCTGGATCCAGGTAATCGATGGCATGTGCAGGGAGGCCAAAAAATAAAGGATAATATAAAAAATTATATCAAAACAAAGGAAAAAGAGCATAAGAAGAGGGAGAGGGCACAATAATATACAAATGGCAACAAGGTTGCCATACTTTAACTTTTTTAAAACAACATTATCAGTTTCAATAAGTCAGAGTTAATAAATAATTAACTACATTATCTCATGTCAATCAGAAGGAGAGAATAGTTAACCTCTTAGAGTCTATAGTGTCTCTATGCCAGTCTATAGAATCAGACGAATTGATTAGATAAATGGCTGGACTGTCCTTAGATGAAACACCCCAGTGGTTAGGTCTCGTTCAGGCCTCGTGGAGTGACCGTGTCCAAGTGGTATATCCATTTTGATTATCTTATTAACAGGGCCAAATCTCTGTTAACCCCTCTAGGGAGTGGGGGTTGACAGTCTGTTGCCATGCAACAAAATGTGGGCAATCTATTTCCCTTCTGTAGGAAATGTCTGGCAACAGGTTGTCTGGATGTATTTTCTTTGAGTGCTTTACTTATGGCCGAACAGTGGTTAGCAATTCTTTCTAGCAATGTGGTGTTTGTTTTGCCAACGTAGTTGACGCCACAGGGGCAAGTAATAATGTATACCACAAATGTAGAGGTGCAAGTCAGTCTATGCTGTATTTTGAACTTTCTTCCAGTATGTGGGTGGGGAAAATCCTTTCCAGTTAGCATAGACCTACATATTGTACAATCTGGGCAACGATAACATCCCAGCTTTTGTTGTCCACCCATCCATGTTATTGTATTACTTCTTCTGTTAGAAAAGTCTGTTGTTACCAAAAAGTCCTTTAAATTATGGTTCTTCCATGACCGAACATAGGTGGTGGAGCCTGGTGCAGGGATAGGGTGTCATCCATGGCAATCATGGGCCAGTTATTATATACACACTTCTTTAATTGATGTGTGAATATTTATTAGTAAAGAACATTTTGGCAGAGGACAGGTCCTCCCTGGGCTTCTTTGTCAGAAGGTCAGTTTGGTTGTATGTTAGTGCCCTTTGTAGCTGTTGTTGCAAGTCCGCGTCCCTATAACCCCTCCCTAGGAATCTATCAATTTTGTTGAAGCCCGCTCCGGGTCATTGTTGTTGCAAATAGTCCTCAAAAATTGTGAATAGGGTATGGCCTTAATCGTAGAGGGAGGGTGATCGCTCGCAGCATGTAATATAGTATTCCGATCTGTTGGTTTCCTTTGAATTGTAGATTTGTAGATCCAAAAACTCTATACTTGGTCATCATAGTTTAAAGTCAGTTTTATAGGGCAGTCCAAACTGTTGAGTTTGTCAGAGAATCTGGTGAGGGTAGTGGCTAATTGTCTGCTACCTTCCCAATGATGTTTTCTTGATCGTAGCATGACATAAAAAGATTGGCACAGGATGGTGCCAGGCCTGACTTTGTAGGTAAAAGGTATTTTTGTCCCTTTTTTTGTCAAAGTCAGTTCAAGTAACTCAATGAGGAACTCAGTCAGTACGTGTCTCTAAGGCTTTTTTGCATGCTGATATGCCCTGGTCGTGTGGTATAACAGTGCATAAACTCTTCACATCCATAGTTGCTAAGAGGAATTGCTTGGGTAGATTATCGAGTTTGTGCAAAATTTGTATCACACGTGTTGAATCACGAGTGAAGGATGGCATGCAAGTAACAAGAAGTTGAAGAAATTAATCTATATATATATATATATAGCCACAGTTTGGTAAAGAGGGGGGTGCCGATTGTGATTTATGGATTTTAGGCAAAGTGTATATTATGGGTATTCTTGGGAAGTCCGTGGTCAAAAACTAAGTGGTATCTTGATCTATCCAGCCTGTGGATAACACAATACGTAGTTTATTGTCTAATTCCCTTTTGAGCTGTGCAGTGGGATCAGCTGAAAGTAAGCAATATGTGGAGCAGTCAGAGAGTTGGGTTAACAATCCTTGTCTGTAGTAATCATAGCTGAGAAGGACTATACCCCCACCCTTGTGTGGCCAGCGTCCAAATAGGATGCCCACATCCAAAACGAGACGTGGCCCCAGATTCGCCCATAACTAGTGCCTAGAGTGTATGCCTGAAATGTTCTTTTAATTTCATTTTACGTTGGAATCTATATACAGGTGAAGCCACTTTGGATTGTGCGTTTGACACAGAATAATTTAACTCAGACATCCGATTTAACTCACTTATCACAGAATATTGTGTCACAGCACCCCATCCAATTAAAGAGTTCACCATTGAAAACAATGGTGCTTTGGTATGCTAATGAAAAGATTAAATGCATTAAATGAGTTAAGATAACTTTAGATAACACAGTTTCTTCAATGAACTCTGAGTCATGACGCATTTAACACACAAATCCAAGTGGCTGCATCTGTATGTCTCCCAACAACTCAATGGGCTCAGGGGTTTTACTTGGATTAAAAGATAGGCCTTTGTTGAGGAGGGACCAACAATAGGAAAAATATTTCCAGGGGGAGCACTCAAACGGCTAACTCCATGTGTGCTACACATAAAAGGCTGCTCCCGGTAGCAACGAAATCCATGTTGAAGTATAGAAAATGTATGGAGCACCACGTGGAGTTTAAAACATGGTGTTTATTCTGTGATTAAAACAATTCTCAAAAAAGTATAAAAAAATGGGAATCAAACAAAAATAATGGTAATGATAAGAATCTTACACTTGACGCGTTTCGTAGCCCTCCGGCCACTTTCTCTCTTTGTTGAGGAGGGACTGTTCACCTGGTGTGAGTATGTGATGGCTCAAATTTAAGATCACATTCGGCTGCCCCTCGATGGCTTTCCCCCTGGGTTTAAACCTCAACCTTCGGGTGTATTGTCTTTTCCTCTTGTGTTGTCTTGTTGTTTTACCCCTAAAAAAACATTCTGTGCACCCTGTGTGGGGAGACCAGAATCAGAATCAGTCGATTGGTCTGAACTGTCAACAGTTTGTAAGGACCTAGGCTTTTGTTTTCGTCTGATGTCTGTATACCTGTCAGTCTTTAGGCCCATAAACCAGCCATAGACTCTCTTCTGCTTGTAATTGTCCGCAACCTTACGTACCTTAGTCTGTTTAAAATTGGTCAGTTCTTGTTTATGCAGAAATGCTTAGAAACTGAATGTTTCATATTTCCCTTATATATATTATTAATATGCTCTCCTATTTGGTCTATCCATTTTCTCTTGGTCTTGCTCCTAACTACATATTGGAGGTCACATTGGAATTCCAACATGTAGATAACATTAGCTGTATCACATTTTATTAGGTCCTGAATATGAAGCACTTCCCCAGTTGTGTGACTTTTAAAGGTTTTGGTTTTCACACCATATCTGCATGCCTTACATGGAAAAAAACATGAAATATATCCTTTTTTTAGTTTTTTATTAGTTCTACATGTGGGTACCAATGTGTGTTATAAATTAGGGGCTTTTTGGAAAATAATTTGGGTTTTATTTGGGATTGATTCTAATTCTTTGTCTGAGCTAAGCATATTCCAATGCTTTACAACAATTTTTAATGGCTCCTGTTTTAGAAATGTATTGTGTAACAAAGCAAACATTACAAATGTCCCCTGTTTCTCCTTTCTGTAAATTTCCTCTTACACTCATGTATTCTAGCATCTTATTTCTATCTTGTTCTCTAACTGCCATATATGCTTCCTGTATATCTTTTTCTTTATAGCCTCTTTCTTAAAAGCTATCTGTTAGAACCTTGGATTGAGCATCATCATTTTCCAAATTACTACAATTTTTCCTGATACAGGTATTTTATCTATGATTGGAGTTTGGAGCAGGAGTTCCTTAGGTACTCTTAACCTAAAATTAATATGATGGTGCAATGTACTGTCTATTAAGGGGGTCATGCTGCTTTAGGAGTAAGGTGGAATTGTAAGAGAGAACCTGTAGATCTTCTACAGAACAATATATTCGATTTCCACTTCAAATTGAGTTGCAGAGGAGTTCAGCCATATAAACATATAGTAATCAAAATTGTACTACAGCAAAGGGTAGAAATCATTCCACCAGACCACAAAGAATGCAAGATGGGTCATTTACAACACAAGTGAAGTATGCAAAGTACAGGTATGGGATCCGTTATCCAGAAACCTGTTATCTAGAAAGTTCCGAATTACGGAAAGGCCATCTCCCACAGACTCCATTTTATCCATAAAATGCAAAATTTTCAAAACGATTTCTCTGTAATAATAAAACAGTACTTTGTACTTGATCCAAACTAATATATAATTAATCCTTCTTGAAAATAATAATCATCATAGGGTTTATTTAATGTTTTCATTATTTTCTAGTAGACTTAATGTTTGAAGATCCAGATTACAGAAAGATCTGTTATCCTGAAAGCCTCAGGTCTTGAGAATTCTAGATAATAGGTTCCATACCTGTACAACTTCAGCAGCAAATCCCCATGTTTTAGCTACAATGCAATTTTTTCCCATAATTCCATAATTGTTTCTAGCACAGCTGAGACTGATGCAATAGGATTTTACAAGCATGGGATGAAATGGATGCAAGTTGCTTTCTAGCAATTGATGAGTGATTTTTTTTTTTTGGCATGCATAGATTCACTGCACAGTTCTGGATTTCCCCAGATTTTTTTGTGAAATTTCAGCAAACATTTACTGCAAAAAAAAATGTCACCAGACAAATGCACCATAAAACGCTCATTCACTCATGCATTCGCTCATGCATTTGGAGCGAGAAAAAAATGGCCATTGACTTTAAGGCAATTGTGAAAAAGTGTAAAAAAAAAAAAAGTTGCATGCAAAAAAAAAAAGTAACACAAAATACAATTTGAGAATTTTTCTCTGTTTCTCAAATTTTTCAGCAGTTTCACAAATTTTTCGGCAAAGTGAAATGGGACAGATTTGCTTATCATTATTTAGCATTTGCATTGAAACGTTGAGATTGTATCACTGCTTGTGCTTGGCATTAAAACAACATTAGTCTTTGATTCTTATGGAGCAATTAAATTTGCTGTACCTATTTGAGAATACTGGAATTATTGCAACATCCAGGGTGGCGGCAACCCTTGGATTTCAAAGGGCCAGTAAGTGCACTTGTGCACTATTCAGCAGAGGAGCATGCAAATATCTTTTGAATAAGTGCATTCTCACCTTTATTTCATGACAGTGTCACGAGCGCCCAATGGCGCATCTCTTCCCTTCGGTGCTGAAGTCAAGATGGTGGTGCCCAAAGCTACCACATGGGTAGCGGTGGCGCTGACAAAGATGATGCCTGTTCAATGCCCGATTTTAGATCTTGTTTCCTGTGAGAAACTGGGTGCTATATTGTTATCTTGATTGATTGCTGGACTTTCACCCCTGCTTTGATACTGACAACTCAACTGCTACCTGCCTTGTGAACTCTTGCCTGTATCCTGACCACGTCTCATGTTTAACCCTTTGGCTACCGCAATCTGGACTTTTGGCCCTGCTTCCTCCTTGGTCCAGACTTCTCCCCCTGGAAGCTGGTAGGACCCCTGACAGACAGCTACTTTTTTTTAAATGACCCTTAAAATGTTTTCTTTTAGGTAAGCATTTGAAAATGACTACATGACTACAGTTTATTTGAACATGTCACTGGTTAAAAAAAACATCTTGAGATTTACTGCTCAAAAAGTTTCCTGTATACAACAGGGTGAAGTATTTTGCAGACAAATTCAAAGAATAACAAGCTCTCTGATCGGCATCTTGTCACATGCCTTATTTGGAGAAAAATAAATATAAGTTTCTTGATATGCCCTCAAAATCCCAGATCTGTGTCAAGAAAGTTTTTAAAGGTTGGCTCTGCTGAACCATGGTTCTCTTACATAGAATAACTGAAACCTAAGACCATGAACCTTTTATGAGATTTGAAATGTAATGAAATGTCATCCAATTCCCCAAACGATGGTGTGAAAAAATAAGATTGTACATATTATTTTTGTGTCATCCACACAAAGGATAAGCAAAAGAGAAAAATAACTACATTTTTAAACTTTAAAAAAATATATATATATTTGACTAGTGAATCTACCCAGTTTTGCTTCACCGAAAAATTAGCGAATTTCCAGCGAAAGTGGCGAAAAAATTATTTGACGTGCATCGCATCATTTTCGACTCGCATCGTTTTTGTCGCGGCGCGTCAAAAACGATGCGCCACTCGTTTTTAAAAGCGAATTTTTGCCATGCGAATTTTCGCTGGCGTTTCGCGAATTTATTCGCCAGCAGCGAATCGCGGGAATTCGCAGCGAATTTGCCCCAGGCGAAAAAATTTGCTCATCACTATATTTGACCCTTCTACAGTGACAACAATCATAACTGGCACAATATCCATCTGTTTTCTACAGATACAAACATATTTGTGATTCTGACAATCCATCGCTGAATACATTAGATATTCATGTTTTCACAGTTCTTTGAACACAGTGTATGTCTTACGTCATTAAAATCACTTCAGAGGGGAATGGGTTCCTTTTTTTACTTTCCTTTTTTATTTTGGGGTACGTTACATATTGAACTAGAACTAGAAATTGTGATTTCAGACTAACATATAGGGAAAGCGGTTTTCTGTTGTGTTGTAAATTTTAGAGGTTTACTACTTAATCAAACATCCTATAGAACTGGCAATCATATTTTAGTGTTTAATGAATATATTAAGGAAAGGATTTTAGTAGTACCTTTATTTATGAATCTCCTTTGTTTATATAGGGGTGAGCACTTGACAGGCATTGTTCATCATTTACATTAATCCTGAGTAAATCTTATAATCTAAGTTCCCTACTATATTTACACAGTAGAATCGATTGCAGGGCCAGAACTAGAGGTAGGCATACTGTATGAGGCACATGTTCTTTTTCATGGCTGCTGCTAGACCATAGCCCTCTTGGAGAGGATTTTCTAACACCTAATTTACTGGTGCGTCACTCCTCCCTCCCCTGCCCACCAGATGTAACTGTGACAGCATCTGCGTGAATTGCCTTGGGTGTGCTGGTGAATTGGCTGACCCTGATCAATTATCTTAAAAGTCAGTTAACGTAAGTATGTTTCTGAGGTCTGGAAACTGACACTGATACAGAGGAACCCTTTGCAGCATTTCTAAAAAGGAGATATAGTAGAACCCCAAATTTACATTTCCCAGGGGACATCATCATTATGGCATACATTCCAGGAAAGCAAGATGACCGAAAACATGCTGGTAAGCAGGATTCTGATTGTGTAAAACAAATGAAGAATTTATCAAGGTGTGCTTTATTTTACTTCCTTATTATGCAAGCTTCAGCAATCAAGTTTAACTGCATTAAAATTATTCACTTTGTTGTGTGGCAATAAAAAAAACTAAAATAAATCTGCCCCTAAGTGCTGGATCCCAGTGGCTGAGCCTATAATACCAGTATAGAATGGGGAACTCTGGAGACTCAAGTTGCTTATTAGAACTGTATTTTCACAACAGTACGATGAATTATATTAACCAGCCAGCATCACAGTGCCAGAGAGGCAAAGAGAACACTGAGAGCAAAGAAAAGGTTGGACAGGCTGGCTCATACTCAAGAGAGGAGGCACAATAATCAGACCTGGATTTGTGGAAAGGCCACCTAGGCCCTGGCCTAGGGTGACAGGATTTTAGGGGATGGCAGGCTGCCAAGCCACACCTACATTGGTTCAGAAACACGGGGTATAAACAGGAGATACTATAGTTTTCTAAATTTCCCATGCGCCAATCCCCATTACTCTAGATCCGATGATAAAATTTGTGAATAAAGGGCAGAGTATGGGGGCAACGAACGGCAGTGGGCCTAGGGAGCGGCCGCTATGTAAATCCATCCCTGACAATACTAAGAGGTGAGACAGGAGCAAAGTCAGGGCACAAGACGGATCATATGCCAGGGGGAATCAGTAGTGCAGTACCTGGGATTAAATAAGAGGTGGAAACTAGAACAAAGCCAGGTGGTAACCAATAAATAAGAAAATGCAGTACCCAAGGATCAACACAAAATCAAATTCAGACAGGCTGACTAACTGAAGTAAGCTTTCCACCCCACCCCAATTCAACACACAATAAACCTATTTGCTCGGGCAACAAGCGCACAAAGGCAAAGTCTCTTTGCCAGTAATTTAGTTTGGGCCAGCCAAACAGTTTATAGGGGATTTTAGAGTCCATTTAGATATTTGTATGCAAAAATTACTGATGCAGAATTTTCAACAGTCGCACAGAAGCAAAAAAATGTCAATTTTCTTGTAGTTTTAAAGCTCAGCAACAGTGATTAATTAAATGTGTTGTGAACAAATCCTGCCAGTGAAATAAATAACTTTCAGGCAAATTTGGAAGACACGGCAGCATTTATATGCATTTGGTTTGCCCATAGCACTTGTCACTACTTTTCATTTACTTGCGTTATTATTTCAGAAACAAGGTAATTATTCAATAAAACACAACAACATGAAACAGTAAATGTGCCTCCTGGTTATACTTTGCTTTATCTAATGTTGAAAGCTCAGACCTTTTTCAGGATCACTGGAAATGATTGGGTTCACTGTTACTTTACAACTTATTTACTCTGTTTTTTTTACTTTAACACAGCAATAAGGATATGTGCATACAATGTGATTACTGCTATACATGGGATTCAAGTGTACTTCTTGGGGTTTAAGCAATTCTTTATAAAATACATTTCCCTTTCTGTCACTATTTATAACATCTTTCAGGAACCATTTTAATTTACTGTACATAGGGATGGAACAAGATGATGGCTTCTCTTCTGCCCAGCCTTCACTGTGTAAAGAGTAGGAGTTTAAAAATACTGCACAAAATGAATCACATTAAGTTGACTTGGTAAATAAAATTGTGATGCCTCTTTTTATAACTAGCATGCTAACTAGTACCCTACATTGTCTTACCCAAGACAATTTTAACTCTTTCTCTGGTAGGTCCTCACTTTACTGGTGGCGGAAGGGTTATCCACATTAAATTTACACACACAACTTGATCTCTCAAATAAATTGGGCACCAGTGGTTCTTAAAACAAAATTAAAGCTTTTAATTGGCTAAATGGTTCACAATCCCTTGGCTGGCGCTGATTATAATTTCATAAATAAACAGAAATAAAGTCTGTTTTTCTCAAGCTGGAGAACCCATTGACTCCAATGCTTGGCAAGCAAAGAAGAAAGAAAAAAAATTCATTGCAATTGGAACAAGACGTATTTATTAAAGGTTGAGGTTTTTTTCCAAAATTCCAAAATTCCAAATTGAACCATTTGACAACATTAATAGTCTTTGCCGTGAATCCAAGGCTTAAATTCCTGATATACACCCCTGTCACAGGTGCAGGCATCAGTTAAACAAAACAGGTTTACTAGGAATGAGCCATCAAGCAGAACTTGCTGCAAATGTGTTTATTCCCACTACATGTTTCGGGCTAATAGCCCTTTATCAAGTCTTGTATACAACCACATACTGTGTAACATATTTAAAGTATACCTGGAAGTGATGTCACTTCCTCTTTAGTTGGAGACACTATACAAATATCAAATCCATTACAGTTCACAAAGTGTAACATTGAAATTGAATTGAATTTTTCATTACAATCTCACTTATAGACTTATTTATGGACTTGGTTGCTAAAATGGACACTATGGAATTACACTGAAAAGGTGTTTTACTATGTGAACTGTAATGGATTTGATATTTGTATAGTGTCTCCACCTAAAGAGGAAGTGACATCACTTCCAAGTATACTATAAATATGTTTGCTTTTGAAACTGACCTGTGCGCTAAAGAACAAAAGCAAACTAACTGTTTTGAAATTAAATGTTTTGTCCAGTGTGGCCCCCTTCAAGTTGCTGACTAACTAAGAGGTTAGAGAGCAACTTTCTTCCACTGTTGGAAGTGGTCGCTAAACAGTTTCCATGTTCGCAAAAGCTAAATGAAATTCTCACAAAGCAAAATCTATCTACATAGCACTAGTACACAGCCATATTTTTTCAGTTGTGCAGGTCATGCCCCTTTATTTCTTTCTCATAAAAGATTTTTTTTGGCATGACATCACTCAGATATTTCATGACTCCCTTAAGACATTGTCCCTTGAATATAGGGATCTGTAGATTACTGAAGACACTCAGATTAGCCTTTTTATCATCCTGACTTTTTATTATTATTTTCTATACCTATTGCTTTGTTAAATCCAAACTATCTGTGCAGTTTATAAAAGAGTATTTCTTTCCTATCCTTAATCTCTTGCTACAGGTGCATCACTGTATGAAATTAACACAGACTTACTCTATGGAATTCCAATGGAAAAATGTTAAAAAAAAAAAGTAGCACCAAAAACTGTATTAAATTAATGAAAATACAATATAGTGTTGTATGTATTGGTAAAAGTTATGTGTTTGCTTCAGAAACAGGCTGCTGTTTAAAATGCCTCAATCATTCATGCTGAAAAGGAACAGGTTAAATAACAGATAACATATAGTGTTAATATAGAGTTAAGCAGTTATCTGCAATTTAACCTGTGTTCTGAAAGCCCCCATGGTTGTACAGCAGATGATTTATATAGACTATATTTGTGTTTCTGAAGCAAACACACAGTTTTCCAGTGCAGAGCAACAGTGCATTATATTTTCATGACTTTTAAAGACTTTCTTTATTTTTGCTGTTACTATTCCTTTAAAGGGTTTCTGTTATTTTTTTTTTCAAAATGCATCAGTTAATAGAGCTGCTCCAGCAGAATTATGCACTGAAATCCATTTTTCAAAAGAGTTTTTTTTTTAATCTAACATGGGGCTAGACAGTTTGAGGTTTTCCTAGGTGCCCTCAGTCATGTGACTTGTGCTCTGATAAACTTCAGTAACTCTGTACTGCTGCACTGCAAGTTGGAGTGGTGTCACTCACCTCCCTTCCTCCCCCCTTAGCAGAGAACAGAACAACAGAAATAGCTCCCTGGTAGATATGAGGATAGTACTTAATAGTAAAAGTCCAACTGTGACTCCTCCAGTTACATTGAGTAGGAGAAATAATAGATTATCAGAAGCCAGTTCCATCATCAAGTGCTGGCTCTTTCTAAAAACACAGGATCAGGGAAAATGACTGGAGATGACTGCCTACACACCAATATTACAAAAAATATACACTTGTTGGTTGAGAAATAAAATTTTATAACTCAATAGTCTCACCTGGGTTTTCAGGCTGTCTAAAATCTGGTGTCAGTCCTGTTATATAGATTCAAATGTTTTTGAGATTATCACTTTACTGAATGCCTTGTGTATGTTGAATACTATAATTTTGAAACATCCCCTTATGTAACAATACCATTGTGCATAATGCCATCGATTGAGTGCAAATCATGGTGAGCAAATGCTTCTCGTGCCATAAGAACTGGTAGAACTGTGAACTGTGAAAAGTACTAAATCCTATAGAGAGTTTACTTATTAGACCATATGACAAATCATATAAATCAGAATTAGTGATGGGCGAATTTGCGTCGAATTCCCGCGATCCGCCTCTAGCGAATAAATTCGCGAAACGCCAGCGAAAATTCGCCAGCGAAAATTCGGCAAATAAAACGAGTCGCCGCGCGCGGTAATTTTTTTGCCAATTCGCGAATTTCGCTGGAAATTCGCGAATTTTTCAGCGAAGCGAAACGGGTGAGATTCGCCCATCACTAATCAGAATGTTTATTAATACAACAGAATTCTGCAACTAGATCCATATCTGTAGTACAATGGTATCTAGTTCTAACTGTTTATTTATTAAAATCTCCAAATAATGCATATACAGTAAGGGAGTATGTCCTCTTTTATGGCAACTTCACTTAGTTCTGGTTGAACTTAAAACAACAGAAGATCACCAGCCTCGGGCTGTAGGCAAGTACCCAACATCTCCAACTATCAATTTTACTATCTATAGGGGTTTTATTCCACAACTCTAGCAGAAATAATAACCATCAAAACCTGTTTAAAATATCTTAATGCAGTCCACAAAAACATGGTTGTCACGGGCGGGTGTGCTTGCATTCATTTATGTGTACATATGTATGTCTGTGTGATTCTGTTCTGCTAAACTGATAAAAACAACACATTCCTGCAGATTTAACTAAACTTTTTATGAAGTTGAAAAAAACATATTTGAATTAAATTTCTGTTGCTTGCTGGTTTCACTGTGCCTTTTACTTGCATCTGCTCACGTTAATAACAATTAGATTGTGGATATATACAATTTTTAGATTCAGTCCCAGTGGATCCAGAGAAGAGTTTTGCCTGGAACAAAATAATACACATTGTTCATTATCTATGCATAGAGCACAGTGTGGGAGATTCCAATTCTTTTTTATTTCTGTGGAGCTTCCCATTTGTTCCATTCAGTTTTCATTTCATAATATTTCAGCAAAATAATAATATTGGTGCCTACAGCAAGGGAGTCATTTATGTGGGTGATTATGCTTAACAGTTGCATGGAGGGAATCTTGATTTTACATAACATACAGAGCTTAGCTTTAATAGGATATAGTGCTCAGTGTGGTGTGTGTATCTGGAGAATTGAAGAAAATTGGGCTGCTGTCTCATAAGACATAGAAGAAATGCTCATTTTCACTCTATTACAAGCAGTGTATGTGTATTAAATGTATATGTTGCTTCTAGGATTTCTCTCTGATGGTAGCACAAGATTTGCAACAAGTCATATAGTTGAAATATTTATAAGAATTCTAAAGTAAATGATTAATTAGTAAAGTCTATCTAGCTATCTATTGATCTATCTATTATATTTGAATACATTTATTGGTTCTAGCACTCGAGCAGACTGATGGGAGCACGTGGGAAAACAATTGCAATAAAGAGAGTTTTACTGAGCCTAAAATTCCCAAGTGAGTAAAAATAATGGGTAATTTACATTGTGCTTTCAAAATAAGAAAAGGTGCTCCCTATTTTTTCTCATTCCTATTCTGCTTTTACCTTCTCTACCACATTCCGTATTAAAATTTTGAAGAGCTGCAGTGGCAGTTTACATAAACTAATAATAACTTTTGCATTCTGAAAAATGTTCTAAGCTTTTCAATATGATATAGAGTGTTTCATGAATATGAGATGTATTTGAGTTGCATTAATATGTTTCATGTAATGCTACTGGTGATTTGAGAATGCAACATACTACTGGCTGCTGTACTGTATAGGATCTGTTATCCAGAATGCCATCTGGAGACCTGGGGTTTTCCAAATAAAAGATCATTCATAATCTGGATCCCTATATCTGTAGTTAACTCTAAAACTATGAATGTCATGATATTTATTAAAAGATCCAAATGAAAAACATATGAATGGAAAATTACGCTTAACCATACAAAAAAATAGGAATACCTTGAAAACCTCTTAAACTTTAAATTTTTCTGACATTTCTTAGTGAAAAAAAAATCTCTTGATTTAAAGCAGTCCAACAAGATCAGAAAAACTCCCGTTGACTTCTATAGTACTGTGACAAGTTTAACCTGCCAAAGTTTTGTATTAGTGATTTTTGTGGTTTTTACACTTGGGGCAAATTTACTAAGGGCCGAATTTTCGAAGTGAAAAAACTTCAAAATTTGACCCTCAAAGTATTTTTAAAGGGCTTTTTTCTTCAATCTTTCTATTCGATTGAATGATTTGATCGATTCTCCATAAAATTCTGGAAACTTAGAAAAGTTTTCAGGACAGGTTCTATGAGGTCCCCCATAGGCTAAAACAGCTTTAAGCTGCCGAACAGTCGAAGTCGAAGGATTTTTAAAGAGCCAGTACTTTGAAATTCTAAAATTCGAATATTCAAATTTTTTCAATTCAAATCGAATTGTGGGCTATTCGATAGTAGCCCAAAATTACTTTGAAATACGAATTTTCACTTCAACTCTTTGTAAATCAGCCCCTGAATGAATTTTTTAGAGCTTTTTTAAAAAAGAAATAGAAAATCTAAATTTTTTTGAGATTTGTGGAGAAAAATCTAAATTTGATTACTAGTAAATGGGCCTCTAAGTTTACTAAAAATGTAAAACCTTAATTACACCCAATAGGCTTGTTTTGCCTCAAATAAAGATAAATTATATTTTAGGTTGGATCAAGTACAAGATACTGTTTATTATTACAGAGAAAATTGAGCATATGTCTGAACATTTAAATTATTTTATTAAAATGGTGTCTAAGGGAGATGTTCTTACCATAATTTGGAGCTTTCTGGATAATGGGTTTCCATATAACTGATGCCATACTTATTACTAGAACAAAAATGCACATTCCACAAATTACAAATTGACCAATGAGAATGCTGCTAGCAAAAAATAGATGTTATACAAAAAATTGACCAATGAGAATGCTGCAAGCAAAAAATAGATGTTATCATGCAAACAAATTGACCAATGAGAATTCTGCTGACAAAAAAATGTAAATATACATGGGAAAAGAATTATCCAACAAGAACGCTTGTAAATAAAAATGTACAATCAGATAATCAATGAGAATGCTTCTGGCCAAAAATGGAAATTCACATCTAAAGAAATTGCCCAATGAGAATGCTGCTGACTGAAAAAATGAAATATAGATGAAAGAATTAACCAATGAGAAAAATCCAAAACAAAAATGCACATTCAGAGTTGACCAATAAGAATGCTGCTGACCAAAAGTAAAATATACATGTGGAAGAATTAACCAATGAGAATGCTTCTGAACAAAAATTCACATTCAAAATTAACTAATGAGAATGCTGCTGACCAAAAAATGTTACTATACATGTGAAAGAATTAACCAAGCATCTGAACAAATATTGCCATTCAGAATTGACCAATAAAAATTGAATGAAAGGATTGAATTAAATAATGAGATCACTTCCAAACAAAAATACTCATTGAGAATTGCTGTTAGTGGGTTAGTTCTGCAAGTTGGGGTGCACCCCTGACTGTAGATTCTCTGATGGGCCCAAGGTGACCTGAGCAGACACTGTTAATCAATCAGCAGGCAAGTTATTGGATGAGTTGGAAATCTAGACCTTTTGCAAACATAAAGTGGGTGTGCCTGCCTCAGTGTTCTGTATTTGGTCCTCTGTTGGTCTCCTTGTACACTCTCTCTTTAGGAGACCTTATATCTTCATTTGGCCTTAAATATCACCTGTATGCCAATGACATTCAGATATATTTAGGCACTAAAATAGCAAACTGCTTTGTAGCTATATCTTTCTGGATCTACCAACGGTATATCAAGCTCAACTTGGCCAAGACTGAGCTCAGGGTCTTTCCATCCAAATGTAGCCCTTCTCTTCCTTTCACCATTTCTATTGATGGCATGACCATTAACCTGATTAAATCAACATGCTGCTTGGGGGTCATCTTTGACCAGTCCCTCATTTTAATAATATTGTTAAAACCTGTTGTTTCTTCCTCCGCAATATAGTAAAGATACGCCCGTTTCTTTCACAAACGACAGACAAAACACTAATCCATGCCCATTTCTTATCCCGTTTCGACTATTGCAATCTCTTCCTAACTGGTCTTCCTGACTCTCTCCTCCAATCAATCTTAAACTCCACTAACAGGATTCTTCTGCTCACTTCTTAAAGGGAACCTGCTCAACCCCAACTAAAATCCTTTGTGTGGCTGTCTGTTAAGCAAAGGATAGCATATAAAACCCTTCAACTAACATTCAAAGCCCTTCACTCCTCTGCTCCTCACTACATTTCTACTCTTGTCTCACTATACATTCCTGGTCGTCTTCCCTGCTCTTTTTAGAGCCACCTTCTCTTCACACCATCCACATCCACTGCCACCTTTCATCTAAAACCCTTCTATGTTGCTGCTCCTTTCCTCTGGAATTGTATCCCTGAATTCATCTGTAAGGAATCTTCTCTCAAGCGCTTCAAGAAAAAACTAAGAGCCTACCTTTTGGAGCTCTAGATCATTAGCCTAGTGCAGTGCCTACTGAAAAAACCTTACCTTGTGCACTTTTTCATCTGCAATTTGTGCCTGTATGTTAGCTTCCCATCCACTAAGACTGTAAACTCTATGGGACAGGGGCCTCCTTCCCTTACTATGTCTCTTACCACATAGCACTTAAGCTCTTTGTCCTGATACAATTTTGTGTATACTTTTATTTGTATTTATATATTGTAATTTTATGCACTGCACAGCGCTGAAGCTCCTTAACAGCACTTTACAAATAAAGTTATACATACATACCTTGGCAAACATTTCACCTTATCTTTCACATCCTAGTTGGTATATTGGCTAAGCATGAAATTGGTTTTCTAAGCAGAAGTCTTATGCAGATTCAATACATGAGGTTGTTTACAAATAGGATATCTGCTGTGGCATATATTTCAAAGCTGAACATTAATATATAAAGGTACATGACATGTGTATCACCATTTTTTCCTGTAATGTATATTGTTTCGGCGGAGAAGTTTGAGCAAAGCAATTTTGTACATCTGCAGTGAATGCCTAGCAGCAACTCTCTTGTTATTTTGCATAATTGGATGACAGACACACTTTATAAAGTCTTGGAGTCAGCAGTACCCAGATTGGTAGACACTTACGCAATTCATACATTTGCTGATTATGTAAGTGAAGTGAATATTATCAGTAGCAATTGTAAGTATATAATCTACTGTTCATCGCCCCAATCCCTCATTTTAAACAGCTCATCATGAAACAGACGTTCACACAGTCAGAAGGAAATAAGTTGTAAACAAATAATTACTTTTTGTTGTTTACTCATAGACAAATGTATTTATTCATATTCTTAGAAAATGCTCAAAAGCATATTCTATATATACATGAAATAGCTGTTATCAGCAAACTTGCAGAATTACTAGCTGGTGAGATAATCTTTTATAAAGTCTTAACTTTGAGGCGTACAGTGCCTTCCCCAATAAACTGTTGTAATGCAAAGGGATATTTGTCTGCAAGTACATTGTAACTAGTGGCCTATAGGCCTGGCTCTAAATTAGTAGTAGAATCATGTTGATTGTATGGTGGGAGTAGCATTATACCGTGTGTCTATTTTACATCAGTATGGGGGCTCGGAATATTGTTCAAACAGAAGAAATTGATGGTGCACAGTGCAGGGAACTGCTGCAAGAATATCTGTTTCAATAGAAACTGAAGCTAAGGTAAAACAATACAAACACAAGGCAAAAATAACTTGGATAGGCTTGAAAAAAAACCAGATAGGTGTATTACAATGGCACACTACTTTTTATAATCCAGTTCAGACTGTGGTACTAGTGTAGATGAAAGTGAAGAGGTATCACCCAACTAATATGAAGCAAATCCTCCTAGCAACAGAACTGATACATATCAACAAATGTGTGCAAGTCTGCTACGTACAAATGATATTACAAAATATTAAAATATGAAGATTAAATACTTATTATACAGTACAATGTAATGGGTATTTCTGCAATTTGTATCCCCATATCTTATATGCATACTTTGCATTAACGTTTTAACTGCCAACATATATAATACGTGCTAGCAGCAAAATGCTCTGACAGCCAAAAATGTATGTAATATGTGCTCAACAGTAAAGCCTCTACTCGCTACACTAGCAGCATTTGCCACCATGCAGCGAGTTCTAGCAGCCCCCAACCCCCTGGACAACCAGCCTAGGAGGACCTGCGATGTGATTGTTGCAGGAACTTTTTAACTGTTCCGTCACTGTGTGGCTTCTTCCTGCATCTGGATCCGTCCTTATGTGATCAGCGGCACCCACTCACTTCCTGCTGCATGTCTCTGTGATCCTGGACTCTAATGCTCTGCTAAGGCTTGCCCCTTTTTTATAATTATACACACTTACACACACACATTTAATTCAATATACATACATAGATGCATTTACACATACAGAGTATAGTAGGTCGTTTTTTATATTTATCTTGCTTTTTTGTTTTTCATAAAGTATATGCACATATTTACACAGTCAAATATACATACATGCACATATTTACACAGTCAAATATACATACATGCACAGTAATAGATGTTTTAAAGCTGTACACACATGTATACACAAACACACATTTATAGGTTTGTTTTACTTTTTTTTTTTCCCCTCTTGTTATTCCCCTAAAAACTGTTGATTTCCCAGTGTGACTATTGGATCAAGCATTCTGACCACTAACAACACTGTAGGATCAGTTATTTCATTGATTTGCCTACTTGTATTTGATGTTTGTGATTTTATTGAGGTTTTATGCTTACATTGTTGTTGCTTATGTTTTTTTTAGCATTGTTTGCACTTTGATCATTTGGAGTACAAATACATTTAACAATTTTGGATTCATCAGATTGTGTACTTTACAAAAGTATATGGTTTTGGGGGTCTTTGTGCTGTTATTGTGGCAAATAATACACAGTTGCTGGTCACACAAGTTTAATCAGCAGGGAGAAAATTCATATGCACTGTTTTTATTTGGTGTCCACACATGCCAGCTACTTTGGTAAATCTATGCAAATTAGGCATCAAACTGTTCAGTAGACCCGTGGCATCAATATTTTTAAGTTTTACAAATGTATATAAGAAATTGGGTGATATAAATGTGGTCAATTGTAATATTTTTTTCAGAAATGTAAAAACCACTGCCTTTAACGCCAAAGTTAAGTAAGATTTGAGGATTGGTGCTTTCGAGAAGAAAGTCATGCAAACCCAATTTGGATTTGGGGGAATGTGTACTTTCCGAACATATGTGGATTTCTGGGGTGAACATACTTTTTTCTACCTTTGCCCCCCACAAACTATGTAAATGTGTTGATTTTGCAGTAACTGAAATGACAGATCAGATGGGGAGCCTATATGGCATGTGCTTAGGTAAACCTATACATTTTAGGCATACAACTGTTCAGAGGACCCCAGGCTTTCATATTTGGGGTGATTTATCTCGATACATAAAAGTATGTCGGAAATAAAGTGCTGCAGGTAGGAAATTTTTAGGTGATTTTTGGAAATGTCACCAAAATTGTCAAATTTAGAAAAGGTTTGCGGCTGAGTGCTTTGGAGCAGAAAGACATGCATACCCAATTTGGATTTGGGGGAATGTGTACTTTCTGAAAATATATGGTTTTCTGGGGTGAACATACTTTTTTCTACTTTTTCCACCCACCAAGAACTATATAAATGTGTTGAGTTTGCAATACTTGAAGTGGCAGACAATATGGGGGTCTTCATTTTGGGGACCCTGTATGCCACGTGTCTAGGTAAACCTATACATGTTGGACATAAAGCTGTTCAGCGAATCCCAGGCTTTCATATTTGGGGTGATTTGTCTTCATACCTAATATTATGTGGGAAATACAATGCTACAGGCTGGAAGTTTTTAGATGATTTTTGGAAATTTCACCAAAATTGCCAAATTTAGGAAATGTTTGTGGTTTTGTGCTTTGGAGGTGAAAGGCATGCATAACCAATTTAGATTTGGGGTACTGTGTTTTGTTTGAAAATATATGTTTTCTGGGGTGAACGTACTTTTTTTCTACCTTTGCCTCCCCAAAACTGTGTAAATGTGTTGATTTTGCAGTACCTGAAATGACAGACCATATGAGGGGTCTTCATTTTGGGGCTTCTATATGCCATGTGCTTAGGTAAAACTATACATATTGGGCATCAAAATGTTCAGCTGACCCCAGGTTTTCATACTTGGGGTGATTTATCTTGACACCTAAAAGTATGTGGGAAATATGATGCTTCAGGTTAGAAGTTTTGACGTGATTTTTGGAAATGTCTACAAAATTTCCAAATTTAGGAAAAGTTTTGCAGCTTGGTGCTTTGGAGTAGAAAGACATGCATACTCAAATTGGATTTGGGGTGAACTTTCCAAAATATATGTTTTTTTGGGGTGACCATGCTTTTTTCTACCTTTGTCCCCCATAAAACCATATGGGGATCTTCATTTTGGGGCCCCTATATGCCACATGCTTAGGTAAACCTATACATATTGGGCATAACACTGTTTAGAGGACCCCAGGCTTTCATATTTGGGGGGATTTATCTTGATACCTAAAAGTATGTGGGAAAAACGATGCTGCATGGTGGAAGTTTTGAGGTGATTTTTAGAAATGTCACCAAAATGTCCAAATTTAGGAAAGGTGCGGCATGGTGCTTCAGAGTAGAAAGACAGGCATGTCCAATTTAGATTCGGGGGACTGTGTACTTTGTGAAAATATATGGTTCTCTGGGGTGAATATATGGTTCTCTGGGGTGAACATACTTTTTTATACCTTTACCCCCCCCAAAAATGATGTAAATGTGTTGATTTAGCAGTATTTGTCTACATTTTTGGGGCCCCTATATGCCACATGCTTAGATAAACCTATACAGTACATATTGGGAATCAAACTGTTCAGTGGACTCTTGGAAAACATATTTAGGGTGTTCTACATTGGTACCTAATGATTTTTGACTGGAAGCTTTGAGGCCATTTTTTAAACAATTCATTAATTTCTATAAATAAATTGCTAGTTTGCCATACATAGTTATATTTACCTATCTTTTATTTACCAGAGTCTGCTCTTTTAAATAATGAGTCATTTTCTAGGGTAAACCTACTGTTAGTGGAGCATTTGGCCTTGAAATCAGAAGTATGAAGCAGTGTGAAGCAGTGCTTTGGAAATTTGGTAGTGTAGTGCTTGGAGATTTTGATCTATATGATCTAAGTGCGAAAGCTCCATAAAACTATATATATTTGGTATTGCCATGTTCAGGAGACATAGAAGTTTCTAAATTAACTGTGTTCTCTTACATAAAATAAATTGTGTGTCTGCTATATGTGATTGCACTATGTGTCTATTTTATTAGACACTTAGAAGCATACATCTTTTTACATAAATTACACCAAAGTTTTAGCATATTTTGAAAGCTCAGGTTGTCCTGAAAAAAAACACAATATATTGTTTGCCTGGGTAAATTAAAAGACCCTCCCCCCAGGAAAGGTCTTTAAAGTGAATGAGTACAAAATGTTCAAAAATGGTCAGGCAATAAAAGTTAAATAAACCCAATAGGATGGTTTTTCAACATATACGTATGGATTCATGTAATAGTTACCTTCAAAAAAAAGTACTATTTAATTATTAAAGAAAAAAATCATAAAATAGGCAAAACGATGGCATTTTCATATTTTAATGTGGGATTATGTTTACAAGTTGTTACTGTTAAAGACAAAAGTCTTATAAAATGGCATCTAGACCCTATGTGGGGTTAAATATGGTTAAATATGGTGCATAGCTATCACTTTATCACAGTATATACAGTTAGCACAGTACTCCAATGTGTTTGCCCTTCCACCAAGATATTTATTTTTGGATTATACTAATGCTAATTTGACAGTGATTGAGCACTAACACCCACAAGCAAATCACAAGGGTTAGCTAGGAAAGTGTTGCTCTTTTTTTTTTTTTATTGTAGGTTTTCTAAAACCTTTTAGGGGTTTATATGTGCACATTAATTAAAAGCAGACATGTTATCCAGAATGCTCAGGTCCTGGCGTTTTCCAGATAAGGGATCTTTCTATAATTTTGATCTTCATAATTAAAATCTACTAAAAATCTATTTAAACTTTTTTTTTGTTAAAATCTTTTTTTGTTAGATTTTCTTCATACAGTTGAACAGATAGTATTAAACAGAAACAAAGACATATTTTCTCTAAAATAAGTTACAAAGTATAACTGTGAATAATAAGAAAAATAATATTAAATAATAAAATATTTAAACATTGAATAAATATGTAAGGACTCACCCTGGTGGTCTAGTGGACGGCGGGGTCACCCGCTGCGTCTCCAGCAGGGACACCTGCCACATGCTGCCTTTCTCCCCCTGTGCCGGTTTCCTCTATGGTGTGCAAGGTGGGTTTCATAGGCGCATTGACACTGGCATGATGACGTCACGGCTCAATGGAGCGAACACTATAAAAGGAGAATTCAGTGTTTAGCAAACTGCCGTTTATTAGGTGGCTGGGTGTTCTATTCTCAGTGAATCCTACTGATCTCCTGGTTACTGAGCCTTGCATTGCCTGATTATTCTGAACTCTGTATCCTGACCCTTGCCTGCCTGCTGACCATTCTGATCTCTCCAATACTGACCTTTTGCTTGTCCATTGACTATTCAACACTCTCCAATCCTGATTTCAGCCTGTCTGATTATTCTACTCTGCTTGTGCTGGCCCAGCCTGTCTGTTCCACGCTGTGTTGAGATATTCGAGTCAGCACACACTCCTCAATGTTGCTTGGTGCAAATTCCAATAGTGGCCACAATCCACCGGATACAGACAATTTCAACAATGGACAGCACCGTATTCTTTTGATAAAAAAGCCTTTGGTGTAACATGGCTACGACCAGCGATACAGTTCCACACTGTGTTGTCTGGCTTGCCTTCCATCATTCTTCCATCCAGTATCTTTGGTGAGACGATCGTGCCCCTTTGCTCATCCAGACCAGCACCTCTAGCTAGTGGCTTCCAATTAGCTAAGGGCTCCTCCCATGATGAAAGGTGGCTGTTATAGGCGGAAGCAAAAGCCAGGACCAGGGAGCTTAACTTTTGGATTTAGGGTGCCATTCGGGACAAAATAGCACTGTTTTGCCTCCAATAAGAGTTACTTATATCTTAGTTTTAATACAGTACAATGTACTGTTTTATTATTATTATATAAAGAGGAAATTGTTTTAATTAGAATTATTTGTTTATAATGGAGTCTCTTGGAGATTGCCTTATTGTAATTCAGAGCTTCCTGGATAACAGATCCCAAACCTGTACATCAATTTACTGATAATGTATATTTTAAATGGCTTCCTTCCATGTACCATATATTGTGCCCATAAATTAGAAGCACACATTACATTGTTTTTATTTATTAAGTTACTGGAGTATAACTATAGCCAGTGGAATGTGGCTTTCAGACTTCTTTAGGGCAAAGGTCCTTAAGGCAACATTAATAATCTGGGAATTTAGCTTCTTACTAAATACTAAAGTGGCTTTTATTAAGTCAATTCTAACAAATTCTCACTCCCTACAATCCGATAAATTTCCTCAATTATATTTAATGAATAGTATGTTTTATAATTTTAAAGCTCTTATACTGCGTCACTAAAAAAAAATCTGGATTTGTTTTCTAAAGAAATGATTTATATAATTTTAAATATATACTTTCTTTTAAAAAAAAATCATTATTCTACTGTTGCAATGGTCAGTGATGATTCAGCTTTCAGATATAAATATACAGACATCTGTAATTTATTTAAGAAGATTCAAATTAAGCAGATGGCAAAGAACAGCTGGCTGACATAGTGCAGTCCAATTCCACTATGCAACACTAATCTGAGAAAATTAAAGAACCTCTTAAAAGTTTTCTGTGAAAGAAAAAGAATGCTTGGGTCAGCACATATTACATCTTAATGTTGCATTTTCTAGAATTGTTTTTAAATAAAACGATTCTGCATACACATTACAGTGTTCATCTACTGAATTGACTACGGTGAGGAAGCTTTTGATATACTGCATTAACACACTCATTGGTATTATAACTTTTAACGAGGTATAGTAAGAAATTTTGTGTATACAAGTCTTTTGAAGCACATTTTCCAGTAAAATAGGTATTGGTAGTGCAATGCAGACATCTGGGATTGTGATGATGGTATTAACATTATATAGCAGTAAAATACAAATTAATATTGAATACACTTTGCTTCAGACTGTTTAGAGATTCTCGTTCATCCAGGCCATGATATACAATATCTAGCAGGGTTAAATCTAAAGCAACTGTACTTTCTGTTTTCTTGAAACGTTTCACCACTTAAGTGTATTAAAGCCACAGACATCCAATTAAACTCAGTCATTTGGCTTTGGCTGAAACTAAAATACGTGTGAAAATGTTGGGGACTCCCTAGTTTTGAAGCAGGGACCCAGGAGCGTAACTACCAGGGCCCGCCCCCACCTAGTTCTGTTACTGCAGGGACCTGTTGTATTACTGCCATTGCTCCTCCTGCTTGAGCCATAGAAAGCAGTGTGGCAACAGCCTGACTCTTCTAACATAATAACTACTGTGATGCTACCTCCGAGTTCATTTTCCATGAGTCACACCCAGGTCCGGATTGAGAATTAAAATATACCCTGCCATTTCAGGTACACTGAGGCCCAATCACCCCACACAGAGGCCCAAACAGCCCCCACCAGCGCACTAAATACTGACTTTCTATGGCACTGTATAGCAGCCCCACTGGCATTTGCCAGAACCAACAGATTACCAGTCCAGGCTTGGCCACACCCCCTATACAGCTGTGGGCAATAGCTTGTGATACAGGCTATTTAAGGGCTCTTGCACATGGCTGGTTTTACCTGAGCTCTCCTGCATTGAGCTTTCTTATGTTCAGCCGCAGGGGAGCGAAGGGGTAGACACAGTCAATTATTTTGAAGGCAGCTGTAAGCACCGAGTTGGGATTAAGGTTGCCACCTTTTCTTGAAAAAAATACCGGCCTTCCTATATATTTATCTTTTTTTCCTATTAATAACATTGGGTTCAACCATCAAAAATACCAGCCAGGCCGGTAAAATACCGGTCATGTGGCAACCCTAGTTGGGATGCAAAGCAAACCTACTCTGGGGACATGTGAGGTCCTACCTATCTCCTCATTAGATATCCCACTGACAGTCTATCCAGCACAGTCCTTTTTGTATAATACAGTCCCAACAACTTTGAAAAGTATTAAAGAAGGCACAGTTCAGTTCAATCCACAATGTCCCTTCCCAAGAGCTTTTATTTCGCCAGGTACCACTACCTTTCCTAAAGTACCTCTCTTTGGAAAGTAGTAGCTGCTCCCACATAGCAGGCCCTCTCTTTTTCCAGATTAGTTCTGAGGATCCCTGCCAATTGGGTTACTCTCCTGCTTGTAAGCATGCTTGATAATGTCACAGGCAAAACAGGGGGGGAGTGTTCTCTGATCTCCTACACAATATTTCAGTAAACGAGTTCAAATATTGGTCTTTTGTAAAGAGTTTTGCTAACTAAAACCTTTTAAAATGATGATTACTTTAACATCTCCAGAATCACAAAATCAGAATATCGGTAACAACATCATACAAAAATGATATACGCTAAATATGAATGCCAGTGGTCTTATGAACAATTTGCAGAGGATAGAACCACTTATGAACAATTTGCAGAGGATAGAACCACTTCTGCAAACGGAAGAACATATGACAATTCTTCGTTTGCACCATTGTGCTTTGTATGTAATAAAACTTAAAAACAAGTTATTTTTGCTTCAAACGTGTATGCTACTGTACCTTCAAGTGTGCCTTAATCACACTACCCACAAATAAAATATTTTTGTTATTGCAATGCAATAACTGTCTAACAAAGAATAGTGTTTATTATATTACATGCAAAATGCTAATTTTTTCTTGTTTTGTATTTTTTTAAACCACAGATCATAAACTTTACAGTGTGTCAGTTAAGCAAAAAACAAGACAACGTTTAAGCAATGTTATTATTGGGTATCATATTTTACAGGCCATTTTTTCATAACTGCGGCCACCATTAAGTTTGTTGTGTCATGATGCAACCCTTACAGCTATTATTACTAATAAAGTGTCATAATATCATGTTCCTCAGACAAGTTTAATCATTTAACTCAGACAATAAAGCCCTTCAAACATCCATCTATAACATCCATAAATTACAAAATGCAAGCTTAGTGTGTGAAAAACCCAAGTATGGAATCCGTCATCAAATGTACAGATATATTTGATCAGGTGCTCTTTTGTAAAGAACCTAGAAAACCATCCCAATGTAACAGATGTTTGAAAAAGCAGGACTTTGATTCACAAATTCCTATTTATTAAAACATCCCTACACTATCAAAGCAGCTAGGCAAATTTGGCTTATCTGGGAAAATTTGGTGGCAGGTGCTCCTTTATAAAGAACTAAGACACCAGAGCATTAGGTTCTGAGCTAAATGGGGGCTGGCAATTGGACTAGGGGCTCAACAAGGTCCTCTGGCTTATGCTTCCTGAGCTTGATTACCACCCAAGAGGATGAGGCTCCTTTGCCAACCAGAAAGTGGTTCCCTCTGTGTCTCATTGATGCAACAGGAAAAAGGCAGTCTCCAAGAAGAGGCCTTGCCCTTAGACTGGAAAATGATCACCCACCCCCCCCATGATGGAGGCATCGTTATCCCCTGACAGGGGAGAAGTCCCGCCGATAAAGAGGCTTTTGTCTTTGGACCAGAAAGTGATCCCTCCCCCCCATCATGGAGGCACTGTCACCGGAATTCCGATATGCAGAAAGCTCCAAAGTACAGGAAGATCATCTCCCACAGACTCCATATTAAACAAATAATTCACATTTTTAAAAGTGATTTTATCTTTCTCTGTATTAAGAAAACAACCAACTACAATATCATCCATGTTGGAGGCAAAACAATCCTATTGGGTTTATTTTATTTTAAATGATTTTAGCAGACTTAAGGAATGGAGATCCATAACAGAAATACCCCAGGTGCTGAGCGTCATGTTTAACAGGCCCTGTACCTGTACCAAAATGTCACTACAAGAAAATGAAAAGCCATGAAAAGCAAACCATTAATTCAAATACATTTGAATTACTCCACAATGAAGGTAGAAATGTATCCTGCCCTCCCAGCCTGCCCCTCTTGGATAGAGTACTACCAGACACAAATATCTTCCATTAAACCGGCTTGTTGCAAGTGTCTGTGTTGGAATCAGAGTGCTTAGGCCCACGGCTATTCAGCAGTTGCAGAAGGCAGTGCTCAAAGTCTGCTTGAGAGTAAAGTGAGGCACACTATTCTGCTGTGTCAGGACTTACAAACCGATGTGAAATTGATGGATTGGCATAAGCAGCCCCCTCAATGTTGTGCAGACAAGCCAGAAACCTGACAGATTATCTGATCCACACAGTTCAGAACAGTATTAAAAAAGGAAGGCATGTTGTTTCAAGCAAAGGGCATGTTCCTTGACGACAATGTAATGTCTGCAGGAGCAACACCTTTAGCCATGACAGGCCAGGACAGAAATTCCATGTTTAAATATGTAAAGAATCTGTCAGTCTGACTTGTTTCTGCGGGTGAGACAGCTAGTCCTATTGCAAGGACAGGAGAACATAAACATAACTTTGGGCTGAGAAGAGAGATTTCTTTGTGACTTGCTATTTTGCTGACAGTTCACTTCAGTCTCACAAATATATGTAAGGAAATACAGTCGAAAACTCCTATAGAAGTGACCAGGAATGATTATTAAAGCAAGCTGAGATAAAGTGGATTTATAGATTGGATAGATATTCCCCTTTTGTATCAATATTGATAAAGATTTTTTTAAGGTATTTCTATGTCTCATAAATGGAGACAAACAAGCAGGCAAGGGAGGAGTACACAACTACACAACTAAGAATTACAAAAACAGGTTTGCTGTGAGATGTCAGGCAAGGCGCTGTACCTGCTAGTTAATGAAGTGCTTTGCGCATATACAGATTTGGCAAGGCAATTCAAGGAAGCTACAGGTTTCTCTGTTGATGTATTCTTCAGTCCTGGTGAGCGCATTGCTATAGTGAGATGCATAAAGAATTAGAAGCGATCGAAACCAGGGAAAAACGTAATTAATTAAGCTGGAAGCGCCTGTATATTTTTGATTCTTCATTCATATATCTGAAACCCCACTTTGACTATATTAGACCATTGTACAGCTCGGCATATAGATTCTAACACATAGGAATGGGCTTTTACTATATGGAAGTTATTAAGGGGAGGTGTAGTTGAACTGCAAAAAAAAAACAATAGAACATGTTTGTTGTCCAAGACACTGTCCATGATTAATACTTACAAATCCACACAGTCAGTGTGGCACAAGATATAAATATCAGGACAGTTTGAAATAGTGTCAGCACAAAGTGACACCACATGGATATAATTTAGGTTACTTCACCTTCTAGGTTGTCATTCCAACTTGTGGTCCGGATCCCATACAGCAGATCAAGGTGAAGACTATGAATGTATCCCAAATCAGTAATGCAGTCCCTGCAGGCAAGTAGAGCCTAGGGAAGAGCTACTTCCTTCTTTCAATCCTGGCTGGAGTATGAGATATTTTTTTCTAAATCTAGAAAGTGCTTTTACATGAAATAACTGACAAAGTCTTGTTCATGGGGTACCTGCTCCCTGACTTTCACTAAAGGGATTGTCCCTTTAGGGCAGCACAGCTTTACATGGACCTTGTTAATCCCAGGTTCCCTGGAGCACATCCAGCTGGGCCGGCTACTGAAGGCCAAAGAGGAAGATCCGTCCATAACTCAACTCTATATTAAAGTGTGGCAGGAAGTGGTCATAAGCCGATAATAGAGATATGTAAACTAATAAATGGATACATTAGCTTTTGCCCAGTATCTAGAGAAATACAGTAGTGTATGGATTTAAAGCCATAGGGGCTTACTAAACCTATGGGTCCCTAGATTTCTATAGAAAACTGCCAGCTAATTTTGACCTTGAACATGTATCTGGTGATGTAAGCAGCATGGAAACTTTTGACTCACCTCATTTAACTGAGCAGCTCATGTGGTAGCTGCTAAAAAATAACTCTACTTGGAATCTACTTTACTTATGTAATTCCACACAGCATAGCTGGAATTTGGAAATGCTGTACCTCACTATTTCCATTATAGGTCTTATTTACCTCAGTTTGACATTTTAA
Source organism: Xenopus borealis (assembly GCA_024363595.1). NCBI lineage: Eukaryota > Metazoa > Chordata > Amphibia > Anura > Pipidae > Xenopus > Xenopus borealis. The sequence goes on from CM044437.1 coordinate 64,095,467, forward strand.
TAGCTGTAGAATATATGAGTCAACTAATTGAGGAGATCTAAGACCCCTAGCAGATAATTTGCGTCATGTGGCTTTTGAATACATAAATTCATGCATTGCCAACATTAATGAGACATAGAACAGGCTCATGCTGAGTCCTTAATACTTTTCAGGGAAAGATATACATCGTTATTAGACCACTGAGAACAGGTGATTTATTATTAAAGACATACACCTTGAAATCAAACCTTTTCCTTGACTTTTGCTGAAATATGAAAAGGTTTGTTAGGTACTTCTGAGGACACATACTTCTGTTTGCTTTGCACAGCTCGACTCTATGTGCCTGCAAATTTGTCATCTGATTTACAAATCTCTGCTAATAAAGGACGGATTTATTATACAGCAGAGAAATCCTTAGATTTCACATTGCCAATAATATGTGGTGAATATTTTGCATACCGTAATAGACAGTATTTTACTTCAAGAATATGAAAGAAAATGTCCTTGAGGTGCTACTTCTACAATTTCAACTGACAGTGAAACCTCAATTTTACAGACCTTAAAGTGATACTGACACTAAAAAATGAAATTTAACATATGAATGTACATAAATTGTTACCTATAGGTCATGTTGATTATTTTTTGCTGAGAGGTTTGTTTTTGTATATAACTGTTAGCTGAAATTTCTAAGCCTGACTCTCTGACACCCTGACACTCTTACTTTGCCAACCTAACAGTCCCATCTCAGTCTGTTAGTTACAGTTGCTAATGATAAAAGATGCCGGGTGCACAAATATGGCAGCCCCCTCATACAGGAACATGGGGGATCAGACAGGTAATGGAAAAGCATCATGGAAATACCTTATGGCAAAGTTAGAAGTAGCTTTCAAAGCCAGTTATTATAATAGAGGTAAAAAAGAGTTTGACTTTAGGTGTCAGAATCTCTTTAAGTTTATGTTTTCCCTCAATTTACACATTTTATTGTCTGGCCCCACTAATAATGCATTTTCCTGATCTTAAAACTTCCTGAAATGGAAAATAGGGGTTCTATTATATATATGTACAAGGATAAGGTGGAATTACTTATGATTTTTTAGATGGACTTCAGTATTTTTAGTTCATTCAGTAAAAATCAGACGAAGAAAGACTGAACTTGGAATAATGCCGGTTTCCCGTCTTGTCCGTGACACATTTTATTGTTGTATTTTATGAATAAGAAAAGCCAAACACATTTCTTTTGAAACATAGTGATGTATATAAATTGACCCACAATGAAAAATGATTATTAAATGGTTTGTAGACCAGTTCCTTCTATCCAAATGTATACAGGAGTCATAAGATCAAATATGGAGTTTTCAACCTTATCAAGGGAGGAACTGCAATTAGTATAGCATGGAAACTGGGGTGCATTTTATGTGATTTTTCTTAGAAATATTCCACCCCTCCAAATATTAATGAACCACTCTCACCTAGTTAGGTACAGTTCACTAAAGCAAAACATGACTCCTCATGAATACAGAACTGTGGAAGCTAATGATCTGAGTCCACAGAGACTAACAGCAGGAAATGGTGCAAAATACAAAAAAGTATAAAAATATGGCAGTTTGGTCTTTTTTTTTTTTTTTTTTTGCATTTTGCGCCCTGCTCATCCATTATAAAGGTGGAGACCCCAGTTTGAATATCTGTGGAAATTCCTTGTGACCTTGGACAAGTTACTTGAATTCCTGTTGTCTTGGGACACTTAGTGAGTCTATAATGCCTTGATTGTTGTAAAAATGTGTAAAGTTCTATAGAAATACAAAGCTATATAAATAATTTCACTTTCCTTCATTATGTTTATAGCTTATCTATTTTGCCTAAGTACATTAAGCATCCATCCTGTGATTGAATGCAAAATCTGCATTACATCAAGACCACTCTACATTCTCAGGATTCGTAGCAAGAGGAACTAGCACATATTGTCTTCTTATCTAGTTAGCATATAAAATAAAAACCTGCACCCAGACACTGATTGAAATTGATCTTTATTTAAGCTTTACAAAAAAATTAGGCTAAAATGCTATATCTTATCTTGATTCTGCACCAGCCCAAGGCCACCAAAGCCCTTTAGCACTGAATACCTGTGTCTCTTAGCTTAGAGACTCACATAGGATATATAAAATGCACAATATAAGGCTGATTAATAATTAATTCAAGCTCATTCTATATGAAGGTTTAAAAACTAGGGCATTGTTCATCTTTATTGATTAACAACCAGAGCTACATCAACTACTATGACAGCTGATGATACCCAATAGCCAATAAGCTTACCTTTTCAACAGCAGCACACTGAGCTTTGTGCAGTGTTACTGACACTCAAAGAATGTCCTAAGTTTGAAGACACAGATCTGCAGTCTGCATTATTATAGGAAGATAGATAGAGGTAGATAGATAGATAGATAGATAGATAGATAGATAGATAGATAGATAGATAGATAAAATGCTAGCACTTATGTGTAGCAGAACAGATCAAGCCCAGTACTTATAAAACTGTTTGTTCTCAATGCTATATGGGAAGCATTTTTTTGGGGTAGTTTTGCACCTCTTCTATAAGCTTTAAATTGTTGGAGTGCCCTCCATTCACCAATATTGTAGCAGAACAAATGGAAGTGCACTCAAAGGACTAATGATTTAGAATGTGCATTTATTTGGGGGACTAACATTTCAGCTGAGACCCCAGCCTTTGTCAAAGTGAAAATCCAACCACACACAATGCCCTTAAAACTCATGAGTGGTAAAAGAAGCCTGAGTGAAACAAAGCAACATATAAGACAACATGATAAACCATTATTATAAAGCACATATTGTTACTGATTTTTCTGACAGGGCTGCGATATAGTAAAATTCATGGGACCCACTGGTCGGACAGGTTTGGACCAACCTCCATACAAGATCGCAGAGTCGCAGCTGGGTTCAGGCTGAGCTCTTCCTTCTGTTCTCCCTGTCTGTAACCTTACTCTGCGGGCTTTTGCCTCCAACTGTGTCTATTTATAGGCATGTGCCAGCCTCACCCCCTTCCATGACATCAGTGATAGGCAGGTTGGGTGTGGGTGTATAATTAGAGCAGGTGTATCAGGTCAGGTAGGATTCAGGTTTGGGAGGGCTTGGGTTAGAATTGGTTGTGGGTCTTTTTTTGGTTGACCTGAACATTACTACTGTGTTATACACAGCCCAATTGCTAAATGTTATATCTCTGCATACTGTGATATTCCTTTTTGATTTAATAAAAACTATTAAACAAATATTGTTGAAATAACAACTTGTGCAAGTCATGCCAGTACCATTTGTATATATTATACATCCTGGACCAAATAACTGTATGCTCTCGTGGTAGAATTGCATGTTATCAAAATGTATGCTATTAATGGTTTACTCCAATGGGCATAGTCTAATGGGCAATTTAAGTGCCAATACGTTTTCTACAGCAGCACTCATTTTTAAGGTGTCCAGTCAGCTCTTCATTGCAACCCAAACCATCCTACTTCCCAATCCACCCACTACTCACCACTCTAGCATCATTGCCCTGTCCCACAAAATCATCACCCTCCTCCCTCCAAAGCTGGTCAGTAAGTTGTGGCATAAAAAAGTGGCAACCGTATGTTCAACAAATAGTGGCTTTTTATGGCATCTTACAACAGCCCTTCTGGTAGAAACTACAGATTGCCAGTCCAGTCCTGCACACCCCCATCAGCAACCAAAAATGGAATTGAGTGAGTGGAATTTCTTAGTTAATCCTTATCTGCACTATTGAGGTTAATAAAAGCTGCTACAGACAATCACACACAGAGCAACCAACTAATCAACCAGTGTTGCATTGATTGTTACATGGTCTTTTTGCATTAAAACAAATATTGAGTTTGTTAAAAATGTTTTTATATATTTATATATAAACTAGGGGTTTAGCTATTGTTTATTTTTGTAGGAAGAAGATAATACAGCATACACTGAGGCCTGCTACATAGCTAACTGTCATTAGTGGCTTTGTTACTGCATTAGTTGAAAGAAAAATAATGACACATTTTAAGAAAATATAATTTGATTAGTAAGAAAAACAGCAAATGTCAATGGAATCATTAATCTCTTCTTGCAGAGTGCATATTTATGAGCTATTTATCAGATGTTCTTATTCAGATTGCTGAATTTTAGCCTCAGGTGACATCAGATTCTCAAAGTTTTATGTTTTGCATCAATTTACAAACCAAATGTTGTCCCCATTTGACATGAAGCAATGCCAAATCCAGGAGTAGAAAAGCTAAAATTCAGTCTAGAGCACTAATATTTGATTCTCCCACAGACCATAAGATGCTGTGACTGACTAGAAGAATGGAACTGGTATTTGCTTGAACAGGACATGTTTGCTGAATGGGACATAATATGAATTGCAGCACTGAATGAAGCACAATACTGTGTAAAGGAATAGCTGGAGCATGCACCAGACTTGTACTGTTTCTTTATCATTTGTACAGTTTCTGCCTTTTTTCTTCTATTATGAACTGCAAGTAGTATGTGTTTAAAGGAAATATTAAAAATGTGTTTTAATATATTTGAAATAGTTAAAAAAATATGATTTTGAGTGTACAGTTGTAAGCTATAATATATTGTATCAGTGATTGGACACATTTATTAAGGGCTAGGTGCAAGAACAGGAGGGCTAAGGCTATTATTATAAAAACCTTGGCAGAAAAAACGTCAGTGTGCTGCCATCCGCCCACTGGTGTAACTATAGAGAAAGCCAAGGCCACAGTGGGACCTGGGGATAGGGGGGCCTGAGCCATGGGATTTGCCTCCTCTATAGCAGGGCTGTCCAACTGGAGGCCTGTGGGCAAAGCCTTCAAAAGAACTTTTATGGCCCCGGTCTGCAAATACCCCTTCCAGATGCTCTTCTTTTAATTGGTATGCTTGCATCTGTGCTTGCATCCAGAGAGGGATGGGGGGGGGGTTACGGAAGGGAGCAGCTATGAGCTATCTAAAAGTTATTCTGCCAGAGGGGGCCTGGGGTCATTCTTGTTATGCCCCTGCATCCACCCTGTGTTTAGTAAGCATCCAGACGAAAGTGTGCACATGCCTCAGGGCTACAAAGTTGCAGAATATAATGCCCAATCCAAAATGACTTGCTCCTAGCCCTCACAAATTGTAATTTGCACAATTCAGCACAAAACACATACATTACAGTATTAACAGATAAAAGGGAGCCCTGTACTTGTTATAAGCATGCAGCAAATTCCCAAACATCTTGTTTTTGCTGGCACTCCTGCTTTGATCTTTTTGAATGACATGCAAGATAGTGTGGGGCTAGGAGATGTGTGCCACCCGCAAGCACAACTAACGCTAGCCAACATGATGCCATTTTGCAACTTCGCCAATTTACTAACAGTGTCCCTGGCAAAAATTCGCTAGCGAAGTAGATAGACTTGTGCAACTTCGCACCCTTACGCCAGGCGAAGTTGCGCATTGACGAAGGGAAGTAAATTCGCTAATTCATTAAGATGACCATTTTACCTCTTGCGCTAGACTTTACTTCGCCAGGTGAGACCTGGCGAAGTTCAATACAATAGATAGGAGTTTTAAAAAAAACTTTGTCCGAAAAAAACGCTGGCGTCTTTTACTTTTTTAAGGTGATAGTCTGAAAAATAGCCGCTTAGTGAATTTGTCCCATAGAGTAAGGTGCACCTCTTTGGTAGCAGTACAGGCTTTTTCTTCATTATTAAATGCAGAGTTCTGCCGCTCATAAAAATCACACATCAGTTTACAGGCGTTTGTCTCCAGTTCAGATAAGGATTGGGTAGAGAATAAAATCTGATAATCTTGTATTTGGTGGCTTTCCAGCAAATAGCTATTTTATTATATTTACAGTCTTTAAAATAAGAAAGTTTTTTCCTAACCTGATTTACTGAGCTTGATATGCTTGCTTGGTTTTTTTTTTTTTTTTAAGCATTTAATCTGGATAGCTTTCTTAATATGTTTCTTAAGAGCTGCAAAGTTTTTCTTCTACCATTCTATGTATTAATAATAATAAACAAAATAGGTTCCTGCATCATTTCCTATCATAGTGTGTGCCTGCTGTATCAATTATTAGCAAAGCCATCTAAATAAATCGTACATACACAGCTAAAGTATAAAGTGAGTTTGAGCATTCACTTAAAGTAGAGAAGAACATTAAGATGTTTTCAACAAATATTATCATTTTTCAGAGTTTAATATTTGTCTTTAAGCAACATGAGATAACTTCCAGTGATTAGACTCCTGCACGGCAATCCTTTATATGATTTCAAATGAACTTTAAGACTTAACAAAGATGACTCCCGCTGTCAAAAGGAAGAATGACAGATGGTTTCACTAAAGTTCCATTTCTGACAATAAATTATCTACAGAAGTAATTTAAAAGATATTCATCTGTTGTCTGATGAATATTAACATGCATTTTCGTCCCAGTATTATATATTCAAGACAAGCAAATGTTTAGATATATATAAATGTGGCTCTATGTGCTTTACAGTATGTAATTCTTAAGTCCTAGATAACAAATAAGCACAATATGATCAATTCAGTTAAAATAAAGGACTTTCCAAGTTTGTATTATGTGAAAGGCAAGAACATACTCTTTAAAGAGTAAAATGTCTTGTATATATAACAACAGACTTAAATAGAAATAAAGAAGAAACAATTGAACATATCTGAAGCTGAAATTATCTCAAAATATTATGTGATGGCCAAGGCACAGCTGAAATGCAAACACTTCGGGGATTAGTTACTAAACTCCGAATGCAAAAATCAAGAAAAATGTGTGATTTTTTCTTATAAAATTTTTCGGAATTTATTAAACCCAAAGGATGGAAAAGTCTGAATCTGAAAATCAGGAATCTCAGACCTGTTGAGGTTGCATATAAGTCAATAGGAAAAGTCCCAATGATTTTTTGATGTGCGCTGGGTTTTCTGAGTTTTTGTGTGAAACTTCCGAAAACATAGTGAAATTCTGGAAAATCGGATTAAAAAATCCGAAAAATTGGTGAAAAATTTTCCCCGCAAAGCAAATTTTTGTGAAAATGTAATAATAAATAAGCGTTAAAAACCCAAGCGGATTTGATCGGAGTTTGTTGCAGAAAATATTTAGATAAATTTGGACTTTGATATATAACCCCCTTCAAGTCTGAGAAACAAATTTCAGCAATCTCTCATGGTTATGTGTTGAAGTTGGGATTTAATACTTCTTTTATTGGAAAAATTAATTTAGACATGAGGTTTGTAAAGAGTAGATGGAGGATTTTCCCATTCATTGGTTAGACACACCATAGGGGGAAACTGGGGGCAGATTTACTAAATTCACATGAAGGATTTGAAGTTCAATCGAATTTTCAAAAAGATTTGAATTCAAATTTTTCGAATTTTTTTGAAGACCACTTCAACCAGTGAATTTGGAGAATTCGCTCAAATCGAATGATTCTAATAATTCGAATAAAATTTAATTTGAATATTCGACCATTCGACAGTCGAAGTACTTCCCCTTTAAATTTTTATTTGACTGGCTAGTTTGCCAGAATTGGGTTTCATTATTTTTGATCGAATAAAAAATATTCGATTGTGGGCAACTGAGCTACTTTGTGTTTTTCAGAATGTTTTGTATATCTCAGAATAGACCTGTTTTTTTTAAATTGCCATCTCCATTCACAATTTAATTGTTTCACACCATAATTTTTGTTTATTGTATTTGAGACTTCGGGCTGGTTAGCGTTTATTTTTCTTTGAAATTGTTTTGATTTAAAAACAGCCAAATATTCCTTTTAATTTAAAAACCTCCCCTCTCAAGTTGGCAGCATCATGGTGAGTATCACAAATGCTTCTGTACTGCCATGAAGTTCCAGCCTCCTTGAGAAATAAGGCCTATTATTACAGTGCTAAAACAAAATGAGTGCAGCTACTAATTAAGGCTAATATGTTCTAGGATTAGAAGTGTACCACAAAATTTGCCAGGTAAATATGGTAATAATATACAAAGGTGTGATTCTGAAGGAACAGGTGTGGTAATAGTAATATAATAGCAAACAATCAACATTTAGCATTTATTGCAATTAGCATCTTATCGGTTGCCTTTTGTTGCTAGACTAGGAACAAACAAATAGTTGATTAAATTAATAGTAGAATAGATTAGAAATACAGGTATGGGACCTATTATACATAATGTTCAGTAACTAGCCTTTCAAAATAATGGGACTATTCCTTAATTTGGGTCTACATTGTTTAAGGGCCAGATTTACAAAATTTGTGTGAATAGATCGAAGTTCGATCGAATTCAGTCGAATTCCGATCGTACGATTTTATCGGATATTCGAATATGCAAATTTGGCCACTTCGATCATCGAATACCGAAAATTCAATAGATGGAATGATCGGATAGTTGATAATTCGACCATTCGATGATCTAAGTACTTTAACTTTAAAATTTTCTGCGACTGCCTACTTTGCCCAATTGAACCTAGCGAATTGCAACAGAAGCCTATGGGAATCCCCCCCATAACCTTTTTTTATATCACCTGCTCAAATACCATTCCTACGATCGAACGCCTCGATCGTTCGAATCATATGAACTTTTCGAGAGATCGGAGGAAATAGTACGATTTTTTCGTGAAATCGAACGATCAGTATTCATGCATGCAAAGAAGGTGTTGTGATAGATGTTAAAAAAAGGTTTAATTTCTGGTGTCTGTATTTCTTTAAGTCCATTAAAAATCATGTAAACATTAAATAAAACCAATAGGATTGTTTTACCACCTCATACAGATCACAAGGTACTTCTGAATTATTACAGAGAAAAAGGAAATCATATATAAACATTTTATTATTATTTATTTACTTATTTTATTAAAATGGAGTCTTTGGGAGAAGGTGTAATTCTGAGCTTTCTGGATAACGGGTTTTGGGATAATGGCTCCCATACTAGTAATACTTGTAAATGTCTGTGACCCTAATATATATTGGTATTGGTCAACAACAGCAAATAGAGACTCTTCTACCATTAAATAATTGTCCGTTATTAGGCTGTTGTTAGTAATCTCCATGTCTGTATAAGCCGGTACACAGGACTGTTAACAGACACTGTATATAACCATTGTTTTGCTCTTTCAATGCACAGGAAATGTAAGAAATAAGGCAACTATCATGAAGATATATAGCTGAAACAATTGTCCTCGACACAATATTGTAATGTAAGTAAAACGTTTTTATGGATTCCTTTTCCTGTTTTATTTTACACTTTCAAATGTTTTCTCATTATTCTACATTGGCTCATACACTGAGCCTGAACACTAATCTGGAACTCCAAAAGTAGCAGAGAAACTGCTTTCACAGCACGTCATTATAGATCACTTGACTTCTATAGTCATTTTGAGCACTTTTATTGCGCACGAAATAATTCGCAGGAAAGTACAATTCTGCATTTGTTTATTTTTATCATCTATTCTTTCTTTCTATCATTTTTTTTTAAATTTTTCGCAGATGATGCAGATTCGGCAGATGTTGTTATAAAGAAAATGCTAGCAATAAAGAAAAATGGAAGGACTGTAGAAACGTTAATGTGTGAAAAAAGCAAACAGGAGAACGATGGAAGGGGAACTGCAGTGTATTTGAGCAGCAGGTTACAGGCCAGTCTATGCTATTTTCTAATTGTAAGCCAAACCTGTGAATTTTGCCTTTTTTTTGGTACTGTCTATCAAAGGTAAACTGGAACAGGAACTGAAGGGACATTTTATGAACACAGCCGCAAATGCAGTTGCACCAAGATGGATGCAAATGTTGTGGTTATTTACACTCTTCATTTACTTGTAGACGCTCACACAAGTGCACATATTGATGGCTGCTGTGAAACCCATAGGTGTAGAAGATCTGAACTAAATGAATTCCATGCAAAAAGGTAATTTTAATGCAGATCACAGGAAATGATGCATCCAAACTGCTATCACATGTACAAGCAATTGCATTGAGGAGGCAACTCCTACTTTGGCCCCAATAATGCTGGATTTATGGGGAAAAGGGATGTATTTTGATTAACATGGAAGTTTTCTTCAAAAATGGGGCTTGTATTAATGTGTGTTTTATACCAGATAAAAAAAACATTAACATTCAGGGGTTATTTATCAAAGGTTGAGTTGATTTTTACCGAAAAAATTCAAGTTTTCAATGGTATTTTTGCAGTCAGCTGGAAATAGCTTGAATCTGAAAATACTCCAGCTAAAACCTGTTGAAGTCCTGTAGAAGTCAATGACAGAGGTCCCTTGAACCATATCAAGATGTTTGTAGCCTTAATGATGTTCTTAAAGGGTATTTGGTGGGTTTTGATCGAAAACTCGATTAATTTGAGTATTCAAGTTTTTCACCCAGACTACACTGATTAAAGTTTCTTCATAAACTAGAAAACATTTGAGTTGTGAGTTCATTGGAGGTATAGAAAAAAAAACACAAACCTCAAAAACTCAACCTTTGATGATAGAAAAAAAACCACAAACCTCAAAAACTCAACCTTTGATGAACCCCCTCAATGTTAACAGAACATGCTAGATGGGTAGCCAGACTTCACAGTAAGAACCACAAAGGCTCCATTACAAATTGTAGCACAATGCAGTAAATTAAAAAATGCTTTTTGTAATGGTTGCTGCCAGAACCACAGTAGGAGGGGGCAGCCAATCACAGCCCTGCAGTCACACAAGCAAAAACAGACTTCAGTTACCTATCAGGTCCTGCTAGCTGCTGATTGATTCTTGTCTTCAGTGCAGTGAGCTGAGCACCTTTGGTTCCCCTGCAGAGTCTGGGAATTCAGGAAGCAGAAAGTGGAAAAGAAGTGAGGGATTAGTAGGGTTTTTGCAGAAATATTGAATAAATCAGCAAAAACACAACTTTTTAAACACACTTCTTCTATATCTAAATGAGTATAATGCACTGGTACATTCTTATTTTTTACACAAAATGTCTCTCATGGTTATGTCCTGGAAGTAACCATGAAAGTGTAACTTCCAGGCCTTTCAAGTCTATTTCTGAAAGCAACTATAAGACAAAAAAAATGATCAGTAGCATGTTGTTTTTATGGATGAGGAGCTGAATACAAGTCTGACATGACCATGCCAACGCCAAGTGATGTCTCTGTCTCCTTGAACTCATATGAACTCACACCTAGACTTGATGTTTACTCACAGTATCTTCCTGTGGCCTGGATACAGTCAAATGACAAAGTCTCCTAAAAGCTGATGAGGAGGTTGTCCCAGAAAGATGCTACTACCCTCTGCAACCTCTGGTGTGTCCAGCACTAAATTGTACAACTGCAACTTTTCCAAGCTAGCCTATCCAGAAACAGGAGCTCCACCTGGGCATGGGCTAAGAAAGTACCTACTGCAAGTGTCTGAACAGTCTCCACTCTCTGTTTTGGTTACAAGGCCTTTCCTGGGGTATTGCTATTCATAGTCAGCATTGGGGTTGCTGTCATTGTTCTAATGGTACTGCATATTATATTAAATATAGTTAATTATTTCCTTAGAAATTGGTTCATATTCAGAGAAAGAAAAGCAGGGCACATCCGCATCAACCAAGTATTTTGATGACCATTAAAGCACAAGGCCAAATCATTTTTAAAAAGTCTCTTCAAGACTTCAAGATGTCTTCTAACATCCTCATCATTTACTATGGGCTACATACTGTATATAATTAATCCTATTATCTTTAATAAATGTTTAAATTATATTTTTTGTGGACTTAAGGTATTAAGATCCAAAATTACAGAAAGACCCATTATAAGAGGAAAGAGGACCCAGTGAAAAATGTTAGACCCCCCAAACAAGTATGAAGACTACAAAGACAGTTTCTCTCCAAATGGCAATGCTGGCTACACATGCAGCAATATTATACAGTTCTGTCACTCTGCAGGCAAACTGCTTGATTGAAGGTGTATGCGTGGTTTCCATTGGCAAGAGATTTTGATGCTTAAAGCAAAACTATTCCCCCAACAATGTATGTCTTTATAAATATATATCACATATGTAAAGCCCTGCTTTATCTAAATAGAACATTTTAAAAAATATGTCGTTTTTTTAATATTATGTGACATTAGGTAATGCTAAATAGAAAATTGCTATAAGGGCCTCCCCTGGGATCTTACATTTCACTGTGCACACAAACAAACCTCAACTCAACCCATTATCAATATATTTGACATTGAGACATTTTGTGCATACAGCTACTAAAAAATCCCCCCAAAACAGGGGATGTTTGTCCATATATTGCTATATTGCAATATATTTAAGCTGGCCAACTATAGCAAAGTCATCCCAGATTACTTACGTACTAGCTTCTTTCAAAGTAATACTCCCAAACTTGGTTGCCCTTTTATTAGACACCAGTGGGATCACCTGCCTATAACTGGGAAGGGTTGCATGGGTGCAAATAAAGCCCAAAAACATAAAGATATACCAGAAGCAAGCTTGCACTCACAGGTCTTACAATAAATAACGGTGTTTATTAGTCAAAAATAAGAACTAATGTTTGGGCTAGCACTCTAGCCTTTCTTTGAGAAAGGCTAGAGTGCTGCCTCTTTCTGGTATATGTATATATATTCCAGGTTGGTAACATTATTTAATAGGCCACTTAAAGGACCAGTAACATCAAAAAATGAAATTGTTTTAAAGTAATAAAAATATATGGAGTGTTGCCCTGCACTGGTAAAACTGCAGTGTTTGCTTCAGAAGCACTACTATTGTTTATATTAATAAGCTGTTGTGTAGCCATGGGGGCAGCCATTCAAAGGAGAAAAGGCTCAAGTTACACAGCAGATAGCAGATAAGCTCTGTAGCTCTAGTCCAGTGATCCCCAACCAGTAGCTCGTGAGCAACATGTTGCTCTCCAACCACTTGGATGTTGCTCTTGATGTCCTCAAAGCAGGTTCTTATTTTTGAATTTCAGGTTTGGAACCAAGTTTTAATTGCATAAAAACTAAGTATAGTGCCAAGCAGAGCCTCCTGTAGGCTTCTAGTCAACATAGGGGCTACCGAATAGTCAATCACAGCACTTATTTAGCACCCCAAGAGATTTTTTAATGCTTGTGTTGCTCCCCAAACCTTTTTACATTTGAATGTGGCTCACAAGTAAAAAAGGTTGGGGATCCCTGATCTAGTCAAATGAAAAGAAAGAGAACCAGAGCTGGAAAGGCTGCACATACAGTATCATTTGCATTGATGATATATACATACATATGCAACTCACAGCTGAAAACACAGAGTCTTTTTTCCAACCCCGTAAAGCTTAATTGGGAACGAAAAACTAACTGCACAAGGAGCACGGATATCTTTATTGTAATTGATCACTAAAACCAGTACTCAGTTATTCTGCTTTAACAGCTAACCAAATAGTTTTTCAGTTACAAGAGAAAATCCATAATGGGCAAATTAGTTAGTAAAATGATGATAAATTAGGAAATAGTAACAAATCACTGTTACTAATTAAGTCTGCATGTACCATTGCGGAACAGTAATAAGCCTGTCATCTGACTCTTTTTTTAACATCAGCTATAGCTTGTTTGGATATTACACTTGGAAAGCATAAAGCTTTTTTTTTTTAACCAATCATCCTTCCCTGTGAGCTTTTTTTTCTCCTAACAAGAGACTTAAAGCGTAAGCAGAAAACAACTATTGTGGAGGTTCATAAAACTTTGCAGTCAAATGTGAGCATTGATTTGCCATTAATAGAGACATGCTGACATTTGTATGTGACCAGCAGAATCAATCAGTGTTCATTCTATGCAGCTTTGAGCAAAAGCCTTTATTGATCTAACAGGAGAATTCTATAAAAGGTAAAAACGGCTTCATTATGTGCATTATACTATACACCTCCTGTGGTGTAAACATGGAAAATAAAAGCCGTACTAACACAACACACTGGGCAAATTCAGTAAATGCCATGTATCCAACACACACAACATTTTGCTAGATGCAGAGGATTACAGCCCTAGAACTCCCTTGCGAAAGTATACATTAATAAAAGTCAAAGGCAGTCATAGTACAACAATATATAGGTTAAAGAGCAAATACTTGTTGCATTAAAGGGGTGGTTCACTTTTAAGGTAACTTTTAATAGCTTATATAATGGCCAATAAGCAACTTTTCAATTGGGTTTCATTATTTATACTTTAATAGTTATTTTATTTGCTTTTTTCTTCTGAATCTTTGCAGCTTTCAAATGGGGGTCATTGACTACTTCTAAAAAACAAATGCTCTGTAAGGCTTCAAATGCATTGCTATTTTTTTATTACTCATCTTTCTATTCAGGCCTCTCCTATTCATATTCCAGTCTCTTATTCAAATCAGTGCATTGTTGCTGGGGTAACCTGGACCCTAGCTACCAGATTGCTTTGAATGCAAATTGAAGAGCTGCTGAATAAAAAGACAAATAACTCAAAAACTTTATGTAACGTTAATCTGGGCTATCCAGACCACAAGAAGTGTGCCCAGCTAGTGATATGAGCATTGGTTACACTGCGAATTACACAACAGGGCAGGACCTTCGCCAAGTGGAAGCTTTCCCTTTAAGAGGTAGTAGAATTAAAAAACACAGGCTGCTGTACATAAAAATAGATTAATTGGACTCCAGGAGGTTTTTTATGGTAAAACAGAACAGATGTTTATTATGTCAGAGACAAATATCCACAGGTTTACTCATGTATGAGTTGAGGCAGGTGTAGCATATCACAGAGGAGGGAGGATAGTAGAGGATAATACAGCACAATGCAGACTGTCACTCCCATAAGGCATAATAGTCAAGTGTACATCAATTCCCAGAAGACCGCTATACCTTTGTGGGGATCAGGATCACCAGTGAAGTAGTTAGGGAGACAAAGTCTAAAGCCTAATACCCTATCCATTGAGTCCCTGCACTAAAGGCAAACAAAGAACCCTTTGGGATGCTACTCCCTGCTACTAGGGTTGCCACCTGGCTGGTATTTTACCGGCCTGGCCCGTATTTTTGATAGTTGATCCCAATGTTATTAATAGGAAAAAAAGGTAAATATATAGGAAGGCCGGTATTTTTTTCAAGAAAAGGTGGCAACCCTACCTGCTACTATCCTTGATGGAGCACACAGCTGCTCATGCTAAATAAAGCTGTCGATCTCACTCTCCTAGAGAGTCTATCAAAGACCTTCCCTATGATAGCTCATCTTGTTCACGTAGTTGCCTGGTCCCCGACTTATTCTTCAAGGTACAGATCCCTTTGGGGCAGTGGCTTTGCAGGCTCAATGGGACAACCAGATGCTAAAGACACCAGCAGCCAAAGAGGAAGAGGCCACTCCCTTCCACACATTATATAGACGTGTGGCAAGAAGGCTTATACCCAATAGCAAAAGATAATAGAAAGGTAGGGATTTAACTCTATAGGAACCATAGTGATCCTATAGGTCCCTACACTTAAATAATAAAAATTAAAACAAATTGCAAATTGTCTCCAAATATCACTCTCTACATCATACCTAAAATTACCACAAAGTTGAACAACGTCTTTAAGAAATATTCACAGTTTTCTCAAAAATAAGGTCATTCCAGCTTTGTACTGCACCGTCAATTAGGATTTCTCTCTCTTATGTGAGAGCCACAAGTGTATAAGGGAATACTGAATTTGCTGGGGAAGCTTCACACTTACTTCCCACATAAATGATAAGCCATTTGCTAAGACTTTTCAGGACTTCAGATGAGGGAAGTAAACAGAGCATTAGTGTGAGATATAATAGAAAAGATGACTGTGTAGTAGAACTGCCTGTGAAGCTCAAAGCTGATTTTTCTAGATTGCATAAAAGTAATGATGTGTCAGGGAGTTACAGAGTTCTAGACTGTTAGTTCCTGTGATCATTTAATAACTGCCATTGATGTTACTTCACTGCAATTCTAATTTCAAAGGGCCCCATCCAGACAGGGATATTATTGCTGGGTAACAACTATTTTCGGATCAATGCCATCAAGGCAGTCATGTCCACAGGTATAATAAGTGTTTGTATAATTGTTGCCCAGAAGTCCAGTTCAGTCCAGTCCACTTAAAGGGGATCTGAACCTCAAAAAAGTTTTTGATGTATTCTTGCACAGAGTACACTTTTACTATTCATATACAATTTTTGTTTCAAGTGTTTTTTTTAAATATTTGCACTTTCCTACTGCTAATGTGTTTGGCTTAATAGCTTTCTTTGAAAGTCATTCATCAACACTAGGATTAACTGACTATGAACAGAAAGCATCAAAAGTGCACTGACAGTTAGGAATCCTGACAATTTTCTCTCCATAAAAAAGACTGTTGTCCCTTCCTCTATCACTGCCAGATTAGACACTGTATTTCCTGTTCCTGTTTGCCTTATTCACTCTTCAGTACCAACAGCTTTCACAGTTCAACTAAAGAAGCACTGCCACCTAGTGGTCAAACTAATTATACATTAACTATTTAACAATTAACATTTGTCCTTACACTCCTCTCTTTTTAAAATCAGACGCGTACTTGTGTCTGCCAATCATCCTCAATTGCATCTCACATTCTCACCATACATTAAGGCTTGTACCTTTAAAGGAGAACCAAACCAGTTTAAAAAAAACCTAACCCCCTGCCCCCCAGGCAAATGTCCCTAATTTTTTACTTAGCCCTCCGTGCACATTTTGGCCTCAGGAGTTCACAGGTACCATCTTTTTTCTTCTTCAGAATCAGAGTGGCGTTTTCGGCGAATGCGCAGTTGTAGGATATTTCCAGTTCTGAATGACTGTGCCTGCACCAAAAGTTACAAGACATGCTCATCTAGTTCCTGTTTCCCAAAACTCTCTCCTGGGGCCCCATCCTCACTTACAGGGGGACCCAGAGCCTCCTGGATGGGCATCCTCCTCCATTCCTTCTGATTGGGGCTCCTCCTCTAAGTCAGTTGCAGGGTCCAAAACCTCATCTAGCCAGAACCCTCAGAAACAGTTGTTGCTGAAGATGGCCCACCAAATAAGCGGAGGCTCCACAGGTGCCGAAGTGGGGGCTTTCTCAGACTCCCCTCCTGGTCTGACCAGTCTTTCCTCTGGGGTGGAGTGAAATACACACATTTTGAGCAGATCTGTGTGTACTCGTTTGTACTTTCCTCTCTCTATGTCTTTCTCTCAGGTTCTACCAGTTAGACTGGAAACTTCTGGTGTGGCTGAGACACCACTATATAAGCCTGTGATTAAGTACCAGGGGGGTACGAAACGTGTAAGGCGGAATAACAATTGGTCTGTATGCCTATTTTAATCTTTGATTAATAAACAATGTTTTTTTTAACTTTAATTTGTTTTTTTGGAATATATCTAAGGAGTTAATAGTTTGTGCCTCTGGAACTGGGGGCTATATTCCAATTAATCATGGCCAAAATTGATTGCAGCATGGTGGTGCTACTATAACTTTGGACCACTATATAAGTACCAGGTTCCCACCTCAGACACTGCTGGGACTCGGAATTCGGACCTTGGTCTGACAAGAAACACTGGGGGGCAACCGTATGGCCTTACAACATGAGTCCAAATCAATCTAGCTGTAGTCTAGGCTGTTTGGCCTTTTGAGGACACTACCACGGCAAACTTAGAGAAATGGTCAATAAACACAAGGGCATATTGGTACCTCCCAGTGCCCCTGCTATTGTAACATGTCCATGTCCATGGTCACTAGCTCAAAAGGCTCCCAAGCGCAGATCTGTAGAGGGGTGGTCTGGTCGAGCTTTATGAATAGCACATTGTGGGCACTAGCTGGCACACTTCCTTAACCACTGCACCTAGTCCAGGAGCAATGAAGTAGTAGTGGACTAGCTGCTCAGTCTGTTCCACCATGAAGTGGCCCTCAGTCACAAGCATAATGTGGCACACCTCCCACAGCTGGGCAGCAGGGACTACCAACCAGGCACTCTGCCGTTACTTCTCCCACTCACTTTGGTAGTATAGCAGTCCATGGTGCACTGGCAGCCTGCCCCAATGCAGCAGCAGTGCCCTAGCCACTGGAGCCATCTGAACCATCACCCGGCCAGGGGGTTGCTGCCCCCTCCTCATCCAATTAAGTACTTGTTGAAATGTGAGATCCTGTTTTTGGGCCTCTTTTCACTCATCCACAGTGTAGATCTCTTGCATGGGGTCTTCCACTCCCACCTGTGTATCGAAGGCCTCCAGGCTCCCTCAGACCCTTACTTTCAGTGGGAGCATCTCAACCCCCCTTTCCAGGTTTATAGTGAATCACATAGTCAAATTGGGCCAGCTGGGCCACCTAACACCGCTCCAAGGCCCCTCTTCTTGTGGTTATTGTCTGTGTAAATGATGCCCTGCTAAATATTCTGCAAAATTCTCGGTGACAGCCCAAACAATAGTCAGTTGCTCCAAATTGAACAAACTGTAATTTATTGAGTTCGGCTCAGTGGGTCTCAGGCTTCAACTGGCATATGCTATCATCCTCTCATTCCCTTCTTGGACCTGAGCCAGCACAGCCCCTAGCCCCTACAGGCTGGTGTCTGTATACAAGCAGAATGGCAGATTATAATCCACATGTAGGGACCCATAAGTGTAATGGCCCTTATGGCTTCATTCTCTGCCTAATGCCTTCCTTCCCTGTTGCTGAGTTAAATCCCATGTAACATATTGGTATCATTCCTATTGGTTATAGGGTGTGGCTGCCTCCTGCAGTGCTGTAACAAAAGTGCTTGCAGGGAGGGGCACATCCTCTTTGGCCTGCAGCAGTTGAGCTGGGCAGTGGATCCATTGAGCCTGGAGTCAACACGGCCCCAGAAGTGTTAGGCCCTAAAGGGACAAACCCTTTAGAGAAGTCGGGGTACAGGGACCCCGTGAACGAGGTGAAGCCAGTGGATAGGATAGTGCTTGTCATAGCACTTTCTAGTGAGAGTGAGTCAGAGAGATTTAGCTAGCACGAGCAGCTCAAGCTCTATCGAGGAGGATAGAGGGAGTAGTTCTCCCCCAGGCTCTACTTTGTCTGGAGTGCAGGGACCACAGTACAAATAGACAAGGTGCTAAACCCTGATCGACGTCTGCTGTGTGGGGTCCCGTTCACAGGAGGCATTGATATCCTGGAAAGTGCTATTGCTCCTATGGTGTTGATTCATGCTGTGTCTGCTAATCCTGACTGTACCTGGCATGTGTGTATCTACCTCAGTTGTGAGTATTATCAACCCTGTGGCACTTTGTATTGTAAATAAAGCCTGTTCTACCTGTTTGCAAAGAACCCCTGGTGTGCAACACTCTGTTCTTTTAAAATACCCAGCAGTAGTGAGTTGTAGTTGAACAACTGTAACACGTGTGTTTTCCACTTAGCGAAAGCCCTACCTGGTGAAAGAGGGTCGAATGTAGCCTATGCTCTATCGTGCTAGTGGGTATTTGTCTAAATACAGCCAAATAGCTGCTACACACATATTCCAGCATCGACAATAGACAGGTTTTTTACTGCTCAAAGACCCTGCTGATCAGATCCCCAAGTCCACTAGGTTGTCACCTGGTGTTTCTTTTCCATTTTCTGTGATCTGCCCCTCCAGTAGCTTGGTCAATAGGGCTGCCAAGTGAGCAATATTTTTAACATAGGGCTAAGTTTGCCACCTTTTCTTGAAAAAAATACCGGCCTATCCTATAAATACTGGCCAGGTCGGTAAAATACCTGCCAGGTGGCAACCCTACATAGGGCCAATAGTATCCGGACAGGCCCAGGAAGGTCCTCAATTTTTGTGGAAAAGGGTCAACATTGGAAGGTCTGCACTTTACCTGGGTCAGGAACCACCCCGTTTACCAAGTAGGCCAACTGCTTCTGGGCCAACTGACAATTGGCGGGCTTTAACTTCAACCCAAATGCCTCCAGCTGGCTCAGTATAGTGTCCAACTCGTACAGTCGAATGGAGTGATGAGTGCAGTCTTGGTTCAGTTCTCTGGCCACACCTCCAATTGTCAATAATCACTTGCCAGGTCCAATGAGGAAAAATAAGTGGCTCGCCGCAAATTTGCAACAGTGGGGACACATTTCGGTGGGTGCAGGAATTTAACAGATAGTCCACATAAAATTGGAGGGACCCATCCTTCTTTTGGACCATGACAATGAAGGCTAAGAGAAGTTCATCCAGTTGTTGCAGGACATTCATGCCAATAATAACCAGGGTGCTCTGGGTCTGGGCCTGTATCACCACCACAGCCCATTTACAAGGCTCCAAACAAAGTTATGTCCATCCAGGTGATACCCACCACTTCAATGGGCATGTTGTTCACAGCCCACAGGGAGAAACTGGATAACTGTCTCTCCAGGTGCTCAAATCCTCCTTGTTCAAAAAAGGTCAGTGTCATGATAGTTACGTATGAGCCAGTGTCCAGCAGACAATGGGCTTGTCTCCCTCCCAGCTGCGCTATCACAAAGCCTAGCACCAATGAGCCCTTCCTCCTGCTCCACAGGGCACACATCAGCTTCACCCACAGGCTCCCCCTTGATTGCAGGCACCATGAGTTTAAGGGCCCCCTTTTAATGGGGCATTATTGCCAACATCACCCTCTCCCACTCTCTCGTTGCCAACCCCTTGCTGGCATGAGCTTGTTCAGTTCACTTGGTCTGAGGCTGGCCACCTCTTCCCGTATTGCTGCCAGAGACTCCCTCAGCTCTTTAACCATTGCTTCTAGTTCATGGGGGGTTCCGCCTGCTGCTAAATCATCCCTGGGTACAGCAACTGTCACAGCTGGGGGGAGTCCTGGAGAGTTTGTGTTCTCTTCTTGGCTCCACTCTGTAGCTTCCTGCAAAATAACCCAGAAAAGAATGCCACTGTTGGCTCTCACCTTTTCCTTTAATGCAGTTTTCACTCTTGCTTTCGCAAGCCTGCCATGAACTGGTCACGAAGTAGGCTATCCAGATCAGTTACCACAGCCAGTCTTCAGCCATCCACCTTGGTTAGCTTGTTCCAGAGTTCCCGTAGGGCCACTGTTAACTGGTGGGGTGTCTCTCTTTCTTTCTGTACTTGAGTGAAGATATATGATATTCACAAAGGGAAGAGAGTAAGGGAAGTGGAAGCACTCAAAGGCTAAGTGAAAGTATATATAAGTATAATGGAAGTGCTATTTTCAAATGCACATTCCCTGGGCCCCTGTCTAATAAGTAATTCAGTATAAATGCAAGTGCATATGTTTACAAGACTTTTTATACTATGAGCAGAGGTAGATAATGGGGGCCATATGGGGTTTACCTTGACGTGGTATGGTGGCTTTATGATCATAACTTTGTAATTAAAAACCCCTCTTTGCCTGTGATTCAGAACAGAAGACAGCACAAACACACCAGATATACAATGTATGTAGCACTTTACATTCACTTATAACAAGCAGGGGTGTTACAATAATTGAACATACTAGGTTTATAGAATACAAATATGATCAGAGGCCCTGCTAACCAGAGTTTGCAATCAACAGGGTTAGGGAACGTTTGAAGCACGAGGAAGATAAAAACAATTAGTTATTTATGAGCTGATTTGTGATTAGTCAAAATGCAGTGAATATGTTTTCATTAACAGATCTTAAGGGAGCAACTGAAAGTTTGGAAGGAGTGGGAGAGGTTGCAGTCAAATACGAAATATGATATGAAATATGATAGTTGGTCTGTCTTAAACACCATTGTATGGCTTGTCAGTTTGTCTGCATGTAAGTTTACCTATTGATGCTAGTGAACCCTGGAGCTACCACCACCTCAAGGGTATTCCCAGAGGGCCCAAAGAATCAGGGTCAGATATAATTTTGATGCCTAGCGCTGGAAATGAGACTATTCCCTATCAGTGCAAATGTGGCCAATTTAAATCCACATGCAAGCACCACTGGTCATGCAGGGTTCCTCTGCATCAAAATGGGCACTGCACACAATTCACAGAGGGGGGAAGGATTAAGAAGTACAGAGTGCAACTATGTGGAAGTGCAAGGCACACCTTTTTAAGACCATTGGAAAACGAATGAACTGATTTTGTTGATAGCCTGCACTAAAACAGCCAGAAAAATGCATGACCATAAGGTACAATATGGAAAAAGGAATGAGTTTTTGTAGCAGTAGAAACTGAAACGACAATCACAAATTCAAATCTCCAGTTGCTTTATAACACAGGAATGATTTTAATGAAGTGATGTTTTTATCCACAACTGATGCTAACATATAGAATAGTCCACACATTCAGAAAGAAATATTTCAGCTTTGCATTCCGAGTGCCTGTTGGATGTTTATTTTCCCTGTAGCCCAGAAATCTCTCTGTGGGATTAATACTGTAGCTGAAAAAGTAAAGTGCTACATTTACTGCATTTTATTTATAAGGCCTTGGATCACATTTCATTCTTTTGTATTGCAGGCAATCAAATAGAGGTTGCTACACACCACTGCTTACTGGGGCCTGTTGGCCTTGAGGCACTCCTATATGAGACATACAGCATAAGCACCCATGTTTAGAAAACATTAAATAAATCATATTTCTACTTTGCTATTTTGTCTTTTATATATATATAAATCTTAAGTAGGCTTTTTTAACCCTGCTAAACAGCAGCTCCTGAAGTCAATCCAAACACCGGCCGCTCGTTGCTGGGCACTGTAACCCACTGGCAACAATGCATATAGCCAGCTTAGGACAATGCCTGCCAACAACAGACCCACTCATGGATAGAAGTCATCAGACTCCAGCGAGACCACTGTTGTACTGGGGAAAGGCATTCATTGAAACGGCACCTCCTCCTCCATTTTG
Organism: Xenopus borealis; assembly: GCA_024363595.1. NCBI lineage: Eukaryota > Metazoa > Chordata > Amphibia > Anura > Pipidae > Xenopus > Xenopus borealis. The sequence goes on from CM044437.1 coordinate 64,118,226, forward strand.
TGTAGCAAAGAAACATTAAAGGGATTCTGTCATGATTTTTATGGTATAGTTTTGATTTCTAAATTACACTGTTTACAATTCAAATAATTCACTCTACCATGTCAAATTTCATCCCTGAACCAGCAAGTGTATTTTTTTTTAATTTATAATATTGGTGTGTAGGCAGCCATCTCAGGTCATTTTGCATGGTCATGTGCTTTCAGAAAGAGCCTCAACTCTATGTAACTAAATATGTCTCAGTGGGACTTGACTTTTTACTATTGAGTGCTGTTCTTAGATTTACAGTACCAGGGAGCTGTTATCTTGTATCAAGAAGCTGTTATCTGGTTACCTTGTTCGTTGGTAGGCCGCTAGGGGGGGAAAGGGAGGGGGTGATATCACTCCAACTTGCAGTACAGCAGTAAAGAGTGACTGCAGTTTATCAGCGCAAAAGACTGGGGGCAGCTGGGAAACTGACAATATGTCTAACCCCATGTCAGATTTCAAAATTATATATAAAAAAATATGTTTGCTCTTTTGGGAAACGGATTCCAGTGCAGAATTCTAATGGAGCAGCACTATTAACTGATGCATTTTGAAAAAAAACATGTTTTCCTATGACAGTATCCCTTTAATTAATTACCCAGACGCTAGCAAAATTGCACCCTTTATTGCTGATTTAGTGAGTTAACAATCCATTGCAAGGTGCTATGCACAGCTCAAGGTAGCCTACCTTGCTATCTGTTTTCTATGGATGCTCTTCCACAGGCAGGGTGCACAGTACAAAAAACATGGTTGGGAATTTCACCCTGACCCCTGGTGACACTTTGATATCAGGGGTTGCCAACCTGCAGTATCCAGCTGCTTGAATTATGTAGTTTGGATAATTATGGTTTACTGTATATTATGATAACCCAGGAAATACCAATGCTTTGTCTAGTATAGTAAACATGGAAATAATAAACAGCACAAAAAAAATAAAAAATTATAATGGGTTTTCCATGTTTTTGTAAAAACTCAACAGTGTGCACATACACAGATAGTAAAAACTAAAAGTGATATGGAAGGAGCTCATAGGATCTAGAGCTTGGTTCTGTTTTCAGTGGAACTTTGTAAGGGCAAAGAGCCATGAGCCATGGGAAATATGAGCAAATCCCCACAATCCATATTTCTGATCTAATTTGTTGGTTTACATTCTGATTTAAACAAATTGTGCGACCTGAAAAATCAAGTATAATATACATGGATTTGTTCTTTATCCCACAAAAGATTTTTAGCTTATATAAACTATATATCATCAGGGTGCGTTTGTTCTCAGGTCCCTCTACACATCCTACACGGTCCCGGGTATTGAATTGTTGTTTAGGATTGCTAGAGGACTAGACAGCAAAGCTGCACCTGTGGTGTCACTATTAAAGGGCTGTGACTGTGGGATATTAAGTAAAGTGGCATGAAATTAGTAGCACTATAGGAGTGTATATCCCAAGGCCTTCCCATATCAGTCAGCCCAGTTGTTATAGAATTACTTATATTATATAGCCATGAATTACTGTTTCCAAGCAGCCTATCCCCAAGTAAGTATTTATCCACTGCTTCAGAATGCTGGCAATTGCTGTAAACAAAAAATAGATATTGAAACGTTCTAAAGAGATGCAGCTATAAAAATATATGCCAGTATGGAAATAGTGTACAGTACAGGGAACCTGAATGTCTAAGATAATATTGAAGAAGAATATAACTCAAACTGTCACATTCACTGGTGAATTGATTGGTATTGAGTAGGTGTTGATAAAATATATATCATCTGCAATGTTATGCCGATATCTTAATAATTCTTTGCTTATTGGTTACTGCCTTGTATAGAAAAATCATAAGGGTACCCCTTGAAAGGTATAAAGTATATTTGTTTCTTTTAATAACAAAGGCACTATTAACAGGGACAGGATGGAAAGCCCAAATCTAAGCAACTTAAGTTTAATTGTATTGCAACTAGTATGTAACTGCATTCTATGCACTAGTGATGAGCAAAATTTTTTACCAGGCATAGATTTGCAGAGAAACTTCATATTTTGCCATCGACTTTTTTGCAAAACGGATACAAAAAATGTCCATTCACTTCAATGTACTTGAAGTGAGAAAAAATTTGCTCATCACTACTCTGTCCCCCTGGCTCTGACTCATGAAAGACTTCAAGCCCACTGTTTAAAGATTTGGAGGAGGACTGTCTGTTTTAGGAGTCAGGGATAAACAAACTTCGCTTTCAACTGCAATTGCAGAGCTCAGACTAGACCACACTGTGGAGTTGATCAACTGCTAGAAGCGATAACAAGGCATTTATTTGTATACAAAATAAGGAGAAAGATTGCCAGCACACTGTTTGCCTTAAAAATAATGGGTGTCAGTACCATCACTATGGTCAAAATGTATGCTCATGAGCCACATAAAGGCCCCTCATTTAATGTAAGTCCTAACATGCCTATTAGCATTCTAACGCTGTAGTGCATTTAAAATCAAGTTCCTCAGCAAACACTAACTTTAAAACCCCTTGGAAATTTCTATATGATGGAAAGATACTTAGAGATACATTTTCTTTCATTATGTTAAAAATATTTTTTGGTTGGAGGACCCTTTAAGGTAAAGCTGAACTTCATCTTTTATATAAATTAATAGCCATACTGGATTAAGGTTTGCTTTAGCACCATTGGTAAAATCAAAAGCAGGGGCACAAACATACAGCTTTAATTCATAGACAATATGGATATATTTAATTAAACAAATGAGTGGCATTTCATTGCCTCGTCGACAATAAGAATAAAATTCATCATAGTGCCATCAGTTAGGGATAGAAAATACTTATCTCATCCTATTGTTATGCTTGGGTTTCCTGATTCCAAATCTTTTCATTATGTTAATTATGTTCTTCCCCTTGGAAGAGTTTTCCTGGACACCAGAATCGCATTTGGACAACATATCCCTAATCATTTGCATCCTGTCCTTCCAAGTCTTCACATTTGCAAGTCATTTTCATTATAAACACTGCTTGAATATCCAAAGGGATGAAAAAACGCTGGCTTAAAACAGTTTAAAACATTCAGTCCAATGTATGATTTCAGTGGTTTGGAGTGTATATTATTCAAGAGAGGTGTTGTTTTTGGATACAGTTGATTATAATGAAATCTTTATGATTTGTAACCAATAGAAGTTTTAAAAAAATATGCAATTGCCCTTTGCTTGTCTTTCATATAGAAATGGATGGCCTTTGATATTATCTAACCGTTGCCTGTTAGATCCCATTTTAGGAAACCTAGGAGTTGCTCAATTAGTGTTTTCAGATGCTCTTGTAAAGGATAGCTGAGGACTGTCTGATCTGCAGCTCTCTGGCTTCAGTTGTCAGGGCTGACAAGAATAACCCTTTACTGCCAAATATAAACTCTTTCATATATAAGACAAATTAAAAAGAGATTGCAGGGCCTGTCAATAGAAAGGTCTATAGCTGTAAGACGGTAACAGTTGAAAGAATCTAAATCTAAGCACTTCATCTTCTCATGTTTTTCTTCTCTGGAATTAAAGAGGGGAGAAAGAGGAAAGAGATCATGAAACATTTTTCTTCTCTTCTTTGCATTGGACGGCTTTTCCAAACCAATGGTCTGCTTGGTAAGATATATTAATTACACATCCCCCTTAAATAAAAATCAATTTTCCACTCTATTCGTCTGGATAATAGAATTAGAGGCTAGATTAGAAAAGAAAGAACATTTGTATAAACATTACACTGCTTAAAGGTGTAATGCCAGTCCTTCTGCATATGTATTCTACTGATTATAACACAAGGGCCTCCAGTAGATTTTAAGAAACTTGATCTTGACTGGAAGAAGAAAAGAACAAATTTGCTTGGCAGCAGTACTGCTGTTATCGGTGCCTAAGTGGAATTCTGTTTCTCAGGCAATAGTCACAGGAAGCCCTGAAAATTCCATGGGATACACAAAACCCAGTCATTAGGCTGAAGGTTTCCCTAAGGGCTCCTACTCATGGGAGTTTCACTCTACATTCCCCTGTATTCCCACAGGTGCACTCAGTTAAACGCAGGAGGAAACACCCATTAGCCCTAACAAAGACAGTGAAAAAAATAAGCAATTACAAATTTAGAGATTATGGGGCAGATTTACTAAATTCACATGAAGGATTCGAAGTTCGATTTAATTTTCAAAAAGATTTGAATTAGAATTTCCAAATGTTTTTGAAGACCACTTCGACAGTGAATTTTGAAAATTTGATCGAATCGAATGATTCGAATAGAAATCTATTCCAATATTCGACTATTCGTCAGTCAAGTACTTCCCCTTTAAATTTTTGTTCAACTGCCTAGTTCGCCAGATCTAAACTACCGAATTGGGTTTGGTTATTTTTGATCAAATAAAAATATTCGATCGAATGGTTAAAATCGTTAAAATCGATTGGAACTATTTTATCGATCGATCGAAGAATTGCTATTCAATGTTCGACCAATCGAATTGCGGTAAGATTTTCATTCCCCATCTATTCACATTGTCGAATTCAAGGGTTTTTTAACCCTCAAATTCGACCAATAGTAAATCTGCCCCTTAGTGATCTGAATTTGTATGTCAACAGTCCAGGTCCAAATGGCATATACATTCATTCTCAGACTTTATTTGGGTCCACTTTAAAAAGGTTAAGAAATCCTGCAATGGTAAATTTGAAGGTTGTAAGTGGTATGGGGGGCTTAAAGGAACAGTGACACCAAATATGAAATTGTTTTAAAGTAACAAATATATAATGTACTGTTGCTCTGCACTGGTACAACTAGTATGTTTGTTACAAAATTCCTACTATAGTTTTTATAAAAAAAAAAAAGTTGCTGTGCAGCCATGAGGGCAGCCATTCAAAGCTGAAAAATGAGAAAAAGCACAGGATACACAGCAGATAAACTATGTTGTATACAATAGGAGTCTGCAGAGGTGATCTGTTATCTACTGTGTGTCCTGTGAATGGCTGCCCCTGCAACTAAACAGCAGCTTGTTTATATAAACTATACTAGAGTTTCTGAAGTAAACACACCAGTTTTACCAGTGCTGGGCAACAGTTCATTATATTGTGATTCTTTTAAAACATTTTCATTTTTTACATGTTACTGTTCCTTTAAGAAGCAAATCAAGGATTGGGGCCCTTGTTCAGAAAATGGACCATAAGTTTGAATGTTTCATGATATAAAAATAAAAAGGAAAATGCAAGCACACAGGTTAACATCGTTATTTAAACCCTAAAATAACATTTTACTTAAACCCTTGGTTCCAACACTATGATAATCATCCTGCTCATATTTTACATCATATTTCCTTCCATTTTTCTACCCAATCATACGCAATAATCCATTATAATGATTCCACAATTACTAAACAAACAAACAAGTAAAAGCCAGGTATTTATGAGTCTTTTTGCCTTAAAAATCCAACTCTGTTTTGCAGCAAGCTTCATTGAAAATATGTTTGCGTATAGTAGTATTTGCAGTCCAGTAATACTGGCATGGTAAAACTATTATAGGACACCTCCATCAAGATAATAGTATATGTTGGCTCTGACTCCTCTCCTCAGACCAAGACTTTAATTCTCACAATTCCTTGCATGTTGGCCTTTGTTGAATACATGTACTACTGAAATCAAATAGCAGTCAACTCTTCTCAGACCAAGACTTTAATTCTCACAATTTCAAAAGATTTCTTAATATCCATGCTTTTTTTTTAAAAAAAAAAAAAGTTTTATTACAACATATTAAAATTACAAACAAAACCCCACATGGAGCCTAACACGTTTCATGCTTACCTAGCACTTAAAGGGGTGGGTCACCTTCAAGTTAACTTTTAGTATATTGTAGAAGGGCCAATTCTAAGAAACTTTTCAATTGATCTTCATTATTTATTTTTCATAGTTTTTAATGATTTGCAATTTTCTTCTGTTTCTTTGCAACTTTCAAATGGGGGTCGCTGACACCATCTAAAAACAAATGCTCTGTAAGGCTACAAATTTATTGTTATTGACACTTTTTATTACTTATCGTTCTATTCAGTCCCTCTCCTATTAATATTCCAGTCTCTTTTTCAAATCAATGCAGGGTTGCTAGGGTAATTTGTACCCTAGAAACCAAATTGCTGACACTGCAAACTAGAGAGCTGCTGAATAAAAAGCTATATAACTATAAAACCACAAATAATAAAAAATGAAACCAATTGCAAATTGTCTCAGAATATCCCTCTCTGCATTATACTAAAAGTTAACTCAAAGGTGAACATTACAACACCTTTAAGGGACAAAAGGTTTCATTGCCCTTAGTATACTGATAATGGGTTGAGTGTCTATGTGAATCTTGTGGTCACAGCCTCATTGCACCCTCACTCAATGTTTTTAAAAATAAGTGGTGAGCACAACGTTCCCTTGTTTGTTATACGTATCTCATAGATACCATTTTATCCAAATAATTCAGATATTTAAAAATGATTTCCCTTTTCTCTGTAATAATAAAACAGTACCTTGTACTTTATCCAAACTAAGATATAATTATTGAGTAAAACATAGACTATTACGTTCAATTAATGTTTTAATCGTAGACTTTAAGTATGAAGATCCAAATTACGGGAAACTCCAGGTCCCGAGCATTCTGGATAATAGGTCCCATACCTGCATTTACTTTATGCAATGCATGCTGGATTTTGCAAACTAAAGCCCAATGACTTGTAGGAGGCCATCTTGTCCCATCAAAAACCACTGTTCTGAGTGAACAGAAAATACGGATGCTTTTTCACCCAGTTTATATCGTAATGTTCAAGGAGAAAGGCAGCTGGATTAGGAGTATCAATTTCTGTCAAGCAGCTGAAGCAGCTCTTGTATGAATGCTTGTCTCCACATATCCACCTTCAACAGTCAGTAAAACAAAGCACCTCTCTACAGGATGTGAGAATGCACCAGCAAGCTAAATAGTCCAAGCTTTTGTACACAGCAAAGCTGATCATGTTCACAACAAGAATTTACATGGATCGTTATACAATAAAGCAATGATGATCATTTTGGGCTGCATTCCCACAATAAAATTAAAAAAGAGAGCAAAATGGCTGCATGAAAGGGGCAATGTGATGCTCATTCGAGACCCATCTTTATAAACATAGCCTATTCTTTTCTATTTCAATTTAAAAAAAAATTCAAATGCCTAAAATACTTCAAACTCCGAAAGCTGTTGATTACTTTGCCACAAAGACTATCCCAATGAACAGAAATGTTTACTCAATCGAAATGACACATTCTTTGGCTCAGTGTCTGTTCCCCGGTCAGAATTCTGTTTAGACGGTAACCCCAGCTGTGTTCCTTTACTGCTATGCTTGAACAAACAGCTTACAAGAAACCGTTTCACTGGCGGCTGTACAAAAATATTAATTTGTTTGTTTACACACAAAAATAAGCTTTGCAGGAACTGCATGGAGATTCTAATTCAAACCTAGCACTGCTTAAACCTTTTTATTTTGCCCATCATCTAACTCAATGATCTGGAGAAAACCAGGTGAGAAAGTTAGGAATGTTAGGAATAGTGTGAGCTGATTAGATGTTGTGCATTTATTGAAAAACTCCATTTAGAGACACATGCAGGTGGCAACAGAGAGATGTTGAACATACAAATGCACAAAATAGATCCAGACTTTATTACAGTAAAGCCCAAATGCTTTTCTCGCACATCGTCGGTTGAATACAATAGGCAAAATTTTTAAATATAGTATATTTTATTTGCAATGGATTTACCAGGACAGGAGAGAAGTGGTTATGATCCTCATTAAAATGAGCTTGGTACAAATGTTATATGTTTATATGTTTTATTTGACGGTTATATTATCACTAGGCCAGCTACCTACTCCCGCAGACAGTTGACAGATGTCAAAATGGTGGTCCAAGCAAGCTAAGATAATGCACACACACCTGTTATTCTTTCAATGAATGTGTTGGTGTGATATAGTAATGGCAAGAAATTAGCTGAGCTGCTGATGTGGCCAAGACTTGACTGGTAGTTAGTTACTAGGCTGCTTCTTTTAGTCACTAGGGCAGTAATACGCAAAGCTCATAGTCTATAGAGGACACAGTTGCCACTATAGAACTTGAACTGATATGACTGTATATGCAGTATATATAGATGCACCTTTGTGATTTTGTTATGATCTGCAGTCAGTGTGATGCACTTTTAGGGATACTATAAGTAGCAAGATCAGCCAATTAAAGCTGTAAATTATGAATACTGTGACATGCGCAAGAATGAAGATAGATCTTTGCATTGGCAGATGATTGTGGAATGCTATTGTTACAGCAATTATAAAGTAACCAGATGAGGGCCCTACCTCAAATTGTTGATTGAATTATAGGTAGATTTCTATTCTACATACAATAAATGAGGGGTAGGCTCTAAAATGATTTGCATGTGTAGGTTTGCTTTCACGTTTAATCACCAAATAGTTGTTCAGACTTGCTTTTAAAATAGAACATTTACAAAGAAAAGGACTGTACTACTGAACTACTGTACATGGTGGTCACATGGAGACCGGGTATCTTGTAGTGCATAAGCTACAGATCTGGTACTCATCCTCTCTATATCAGATCAGTATGACACTTCTACAATGGATAAACATATCTCAGGATTGCTTCTTTCAAACTGTTCCATAGATAGAATGTCTAGGGCAAGTTGATATCTCTTCATGAACCAAAGTCCTACCACAAATCCCCTTTGTTTGCTTGTCCTTCCAGTGCATGTCAGATTGTAAAGAATACCCTGTCTGAAAAAAAAAAATTTGAATGATTATTCTGCAAGTCAGTGGAACTGTTCTGTTTTCAAAGCCAACAACAAATGAGAGACTTAGGAAGATAAAGACTTGATTCTGTGGTATATACTGGAGCTTTACGAGGCTTGGTATTCTTATTCAAAGACCAGTAAGAATTTAGTAGGCATTTCATATTTTCTTAAATTACGTTTGCAAGATTTCTCCAAGTTGTTTTTGTTGAAGCAGGGTTGGCTTAGTCAGAGTGGTCCTGCAATACCTGTTCCTTGAGAGATGATCTTGTCAAGTTCTGCTACGAAGGGTCGATTTCCTTTGAAAGGCAGGCTAAGTAGGAATCTCTTGGAAGTTAAGTCAGCTGGCCAGGACTTGAGCCAAACAAAATTGATTGTGCCGAAGCCTTGGCAATACGTTTTGTTGCATCTAGAGCTGCATCACAAAGGTAGACTTTGGCACCCTCTATCTGCAATAGTAAACAATCTGTCAATGGGTCTTCTGAGCCCAACAGCTGTGTAACCTGTTCGATCCAAATCTATAGCTTTGGACAAACATGCAATGGAGAATGTGGGCCTGAAGGCAATCCCAGAGGCATTGAAGAAAGCCTTACAGAAACTCTCCATTCTTTTGTCCACTGAGTGCTTGCAAGCTGCTGTATCCACCACCAGGATGGTGGTGGCCTTGGATAGCCTCAAAACTGGAGGGTATACCTACGGTGGAGCGACCATACGTTGGTGTACTTCGAAAAAAGATAGGTCTGACAAAGACAGATCTGGATAGGTCTGGACCCGGTGGTCAGACATTTGCCTCTGAGTTTTGATCACCTTATACAGTTGATCATAAGCTGGAAAACCCCAAGCGGACATTTTTTATCTTTTAAAGATATTTTCACCTGGCTCACTAATGGAGGAAGAGTCCTCCAGACTACTCTTGGATGAGACCCTCAACCTCTCTCTGAGATCTGGGAGTTTCAGTGTCTGGCTCTGATACACCAGAAAACATGTCCCTCCTTTTCTTATTCAAGTAACTGTCCCTCTGTGGTCCTAAGAGGAGAGATGGGGGGGTCTTTTGGGGTTGGATGGGGTCAGGACTTGGTGTGCCTGCGGTGGGGTTGAGAGTCGTTCAAACACTCTGTACAGAGTCTCAGATATGCCCCAAGGAGTCAGTGCGACGTGTGTCCTGTGGAATGGATATTCAGGATGTCATTACAGAAAAGAGTTCATGAAGGTGCCACATTGCAGAGAGTGGGGCCAATGGAGATGACATCATGGGAGAGACTAAGTCTCGCGAGAGTCCAGGGATAGATGATTGTGATGAAGGAAGTCACAAAGAAGCCAGCAGAAGAAGGAAGAACCAGTGCACTGGAACTGGTTGAAGAACAGCAAGCTCCTAGGGGATGGCCACGGGTAGAGAGCACAGAAGATGGGGGTGACTGCTGTTGGCAGGCCAGTTGGAGGGCTAAGATTGCAGGCAGGTGGTTATGGGTGGAGGGGTGCAGAAAAGGTATTCACTTGCAGCCCTCATGGATCCACTGCCCCCATCATGCTGTGGAGTGGGTTCACAGGCGCTGACCTCCAGGGAGCAGGAATCAGAAGCCCTCCAGAGTGGGAGCTGTAGCCTGCAGCCTCCATGGAGCTGAAAAGCAGGGGAGGATCAGTAGGTGGTGCTGGACCTGCATTGTTGATCCAAGGCCGACTTTGCCTTCTGTAGTACGGTCCCTTGTCTGACCCAGATTTTAATTTATTTAACACTGGACTAATTTTTATGTAATTTTTTTTAATTTTATACATACATCACTGTTGGGCTGTGGTTATTATAGATGGGATGGTGCAGATATATAGGTCATTTTTCTTTTCTTTTCTCTTATAAATGTCTATGATTTAGTAGACTGGCCTTGCACACCATCTCGGTATGTCTTGTTATTGACGGGAGGTGCTCCCCTTTTCTCTATACATTTGAGGATCAGTAGGATACTGATGTCCTGTGGGCTGGGAGAGCATTGAATCCTAGCTCCCAATTGTCACCCATAGTCCTCCTCCTTCTGAGGACACCAAAAAGAAACTGAAGCCAAGGGAAGCAGACAGGGGATGTATCCTTGGGCAGGAGTCACTTTAAAGGAACAGAAACATCAAAAAATTTAATTGTTTTAAAGTAATAAATATATAAAGCAGTGTTGCCCTGCACTGGTAAAATTGCAGTGTTTGCTTCAGAAACACTGCTATTGTTTATATAAATAAGCTGCTGTGTAGCCACAGAGGCAGCCATTCAAAGGAGAAAAGGCGCAAGTTACACAGCAGATAAGCTCTGTAAAACATAATGTTATCTGTTATCCATTATAGCCATTTTTCAATTTCCGCCATTGCTACTCAGCAGCTTGTTTATATGAACTATAGTAGTCTTTCTGAAGCAAACAGATCAGTTTTAGCAGTGCAGGGCAACACTATATGATATTTTCATTACTTTGAAACATTTTCATTTTTTGGTGTTACTGTTCCTTTAAGTATCTGGCATTTAGAGGCCCCAAAATAAATTTAGTGTATACAAATAGTCTTGTAGATCACATCAGCTAATGAAAAATCTGAACATTTACTGCATTTTTTGTGGAGTAAAACACAGAAAACTATGTTTAACCTAAAACCATCTATTTTTGTAAAGTACACTTTGTCGAATCTAAAATGGGTACCCATGCCTTTCTACTGCAAACTAGAGTCGCAACGCTTTCTCGCATTTGGTGGTTTAGGTGAAATACCTGAAAACTGCCCCAAAGCTTCAACTTTCCAGCATCATATCTCCCAGGTATCATTACATACCATAAAAAAACATCCTAAATATTATTGCTAGGGGTCCTCCACACAGGCATTTAGCACAAAATGAAGTAAGAGCATGCAAATAGTCCTGTAGGTTACATCAGCTAATGAAAAATCAATACATGTACTTAATTTTTCATTAGTGTTTTTACCCCAGATAAATGAACTCTATGTTTACCCCCAAACCATATATTTTGCAAATTAAACATTCTGCAAAATCTAAAATGGGTACTCATGTATTTCTGCTCCAAACTACTGAGTTTAAAGGCTTTCCCAAAGTTGGCAATTTTGGTGAAATACCTGAAAACTGCCTCAAAGCTTCAACTTTTCCAGCATCGTATCTCCCAGGTGTGCTTAGGATTTTAAAAGTATATGGCATTTAGAGGCCCCAAAATGAAGAAAGAGCATGCAAATAGTCCTGTAGGTCACATCAGCTAATGAAAAATCAATACTGCATTTTTGTGGGGTAAAAACACCAAAAAATATATTTACCCCTAAAGCCATATAGTTTTGGAAATAATACATTCTGCCAAATTTAAAATGGGTACCGTTTCTTTCTGCTCCAAACCACCGAGTCACAAGGCTTTCCCAAAGTTGGCAGTTTTGGTGAAATACCTGAAAATTGCCTCACAGTTCAATTTCTAGCATTGTGTTGCCAACATATCATTATGTACCAAGATAAAACACCATAAATATGATTGCCAGGAGTCCTCCCAACAGTTGTACATTGCGCATAGGATTAACAAAGTATCTGGCATTTAGAGGACACAAAATGAAGTCCTGTAGGTCACTTCAGCTAATGTAAAATCAACACAGAAAAATATGTTTACCCCCAAAATAATATATTTTTGGAAAGTACACATTCTGCCGAATCTAAAATGAGTACCCATGCAGAGCACCAAGCTCCAAAGCTACGCTAAACTTTTTGATTTTTATGTAATGTCTGAAAAGCTTCACAAAGCTTGCATTTTATGTGCCATAAGATGCCCTAACAGTATGGAGACCCTAGAACAGCATATATTTTCTGAAAGGACATATTCTGATGAATCCAAAAGGGTAAATATGTCTTTCTACTGTAAACTATCAAACTGTAAAGCTATGCTAAAATAAACAAAGTTTATATGTAATTTCAAAGAAACCATCACAAAGCTTGGATTTAACCCCATTATATACCTAACATTTTGTAACATACCAGCAAAAGGAATCTTAAAAGGCAAGGAAAGTCTAAAATAGAATAAGGCTAGAAATGCTGTATTTTGTATACAAAACATAAACATGGAAAGTTTTTTAGTCAGCACTCACCCACTATCCACTTATTTCTTCTCAAGTGGTGCACGTGTCCGGTGGCCCACACACTCACCGATATAGCAAACAATTTGAAGTATGACACAGCTCCAGAAAGGATTTTCAATTTAAAAAGCCTTTATTCCATGTGGCTCTTAGGATCTGTAACAATGTGACGTTTCGGGCCTATTCCCAGCGCTTTTTCAAAATTTGAAAAAGCGCTGGGAATAGGCCCGAAACGTCACATTGTTACAGATCCTAAGAGCCACATGGAATAAAGGCTTTTTAAATTGAAAATCCTTTCTAGAGCTGTGTCATACTTCATATTGCTTACTGCACCACAAGCCTAATCAAACAAATGATTTATGCTTTCAAAGTAGGCCACAGGGGGCTGTCATCTTGTAACTTTGTTATACATGCTCAGTGTGGTCTGGGCTTCTTAGGGGTTGTCATAAATGATCAAAAAACAAAGCTGCTTGAGTTCTGCATGGCTGGTAAATAAGGCAGGGGCTCCCCCTGCTATTCATAAGTATGATTGTTTCCCTGACAGAAGTTAGGGACCGTCTGACAATTCCTATCCACATGAAGGAATAATTTCACTGCATACAGTCAGGTTTCTTATAAAAATGGTACACATATATTGGACATAGATTTCTTTTTCATTAAAGAAAGTAAAAATTGGATTTTGTTTATTTGCCTTTCCTTGCCCTTTAAATATAAATGCCTGGTGTCTACTTACCAGTTTGATGCCCAATATACAAAGAAATAGTGCATATGAATTTTCACGGATGACACGGACTACTACAATATAAGCACCCAGTATGTGCATTATGCTCTATAAGATCCCCTTGCAGTACAGAGATCCTAGAAAACCATATATTTACCAAAAGGACACATTCTGATGAATCCAAAATGGATATATACGTCTTTATACTGCAAACTACCAAACTGCAAAGCTACTCTAAACTTTTTGTTTTTTTTGTGTCATTTCTGAAAATCTTCAAAAAGCTTGCATTTTCCCCATTATAAACCCCACATTTTGTAACATACCGGCATAAGGCATCCCAAATATGAGCACTAGCACTACCAAAGATTTACAAAACTATGTGGCATAGAGAGACCCCCAATAATGCATATGGATTTTCACTTATGAGACTCTGACTGCTAGAACATTTGAACTCTGTATGTGTAGTATGTGCCATAAAAACACCTTAACAGTATGGAGACCCTAGAAAACCATATATTTTCCAAAAGTAAACATTCTGATGAATATAAAATGGGTAAATTAGTCTTTCTACTGCAGACTACCAAATTGTCACAAAAGTTTCATTTTGCCCCATTATATGCCCCACATTTCGTAACATGCCAGCATAAAGCATCCTAAATATAAACACCAGGGGTATACTGAACAGTTTGATGTCCAATATGCATAGCTTTACAAATGGATATACAGCAGAAAAAAATTCCATAACCAAAACTAAGTAACAAAGAACATTGCAGAATGCAATAAAATCAACAAAATTAAAAAAATTAAATAAAAACTAAAATCAATGTTTTTGAGGTTTTTTTTGCTTTGTGTAGTCAACAGTCAGAAACACAGTTGAGTATTTTGGCTTGGCCAAATAAGTGTTATGGACAGAAACAATAAAACAAAAATATATGCAGAACTAGAAATGCAAAATAAATGCTAAACATGCTAAAATGGATTGTACATATACCCACTGCAATAACATACAAAAGGTACTGTGCAGTGTGGTTAGCTACAAAATTGCGTGTCTGTATGTGTGTGTTCACTTGCCAAAATATGGGTTATGTGCATGTGTGTGTATGCAAGTATATGTAAGTGTTGTGAATGTGAGAAAACTCCCCTGATCCATCAGAAATGTATGTGAGTGTGTGCAAGTGTAAATGTAAGTGTGTATTAGTGTAAAAAGTGTGTACGTATTTTGTGTGTGTTACACTAACCTAGGGGTTTCAAGGAGCAGACCCATATTCAAAGACGTTGGGCTGGACTGGAGGCGCTGGAGAACGATGTCCCATGCAGATCCAGCAGACATATGCCTGCCGCACCTATGTGGCCCCTGGATGATCACACAGCTTGTTGCCAAGGGCATTCTGAGTGAGCGGGGATGGAGTAAGTGGCTTTAAAAGCCGTTCCTCTGCTCCCCCGCCCTGAACTGCTGCAGAACATAGAATCTATGTTCTGTGGCTATTGGTTAATTCATCCACAGGATGAAGATTCTACGTTCTGTGGCACTTAAAGAGTTAAAGGAATTGTTCGGTATAAAAGTAAAAACTAGGTAAATAGATAGGCTGTGCAAAATAAAAAATGTTTTCAATACAGTTAGTTAACCAAAAATGCAATGTATAAAGGCTGGAGTGACTAAGTCTAACCTAACAGAACACAACACTACTTCTTGCTTTTCAGCTCTCTTGGTTTACACTGCCTGGATACCAGGCAGTAACCAATCAGTGACTTGAGGGAGGGCCACATTGGTCATAACTGTTGCTTTTGAATATGAGCTGAATGTTGAGGATCAATTGCAAACTCACTGAACAGTTATGTCCCATGTGGCCCCCCTTCAAGTCGCTGACTAACTCAGATTTTGAGAGCTGAAAAGCAGGTTGTTTTTGATTCTGTTATGTTAGACATCCAGTCACTCCAGACTTTATACATTACATTTTTGGCTAACCAACTATATTAGAAATTTTTATTTTGCACAGCCTATATATTTAACCAGTTTACCCTGAACTGTTCCTTTAAAGGAACTTCCTTCCCTTTTCCAGTAGTCCAGTTTCTGGTGTGTGGATATGCAGTACTTTGCTGTACTTTGAAGGTGTCCAGCCCAAACCCACATACAGACTACCTGGGACATAACTGTAAATTGAAAACTGTGTGTAATCTTATCTGTGAGGCACCGTGAGGCTTTACTGTTAAACTAAGCTGTCAATCATTTTCATATTGATTACAGGCTGACAGCCTTCCAGTAAGCTGAGTAAGTTAGGGGTCAGAGTCCCTAGGCTACACAGGTCCAAGTCTGCCTTATTAATAAAAGTGTATGAGTCTGTGTGGTGCTGGACAGCTGCACACACTTTTTGGCCTGGTGCCAACAGAATAAGGCATATAAAGAGAACAAAAAATGCTGTTGCACTCGAGTGCAACAGCATTTTTTGTTCTCTTTATCTATATAAATATATAAATATATATATATATATATATATATATATATACACACACAAAGTCCAGCTTCTATGACTAATATGATAAAACCATCAGATATGGGGGGCTCCACTGTGATTTTAGACACGCAAAAATATATAGGCGATATTGAACAACAGTTAAAAGATAGCAATGTGTATGTATTACTACCCCGTGATCCGACTAAAGAATTTAAAATAGAATTTGACCGGATACTCAAATGAGCTTACGACGAAGGTGTGATTACTAGTTACACTTTAAAATATATGCAGGTTAATTTTCCTATAATACCTGTAATTTATATTGTACCAAAAATTCATAAGGACCCTATTAACCCGCCAGGATGACCTATTGTGGTCCTTAACAAATAAACCTGCTGAAGTATTAGGCAAAATTTTGAGTCTATTAATACAAATGACAAAGTCATACATACAAGATACTTCTGAATTTTGTGGGCAAACTTCAAGCAATACTGTAAGTAGAAGGGATAATTTGGCTTGCAACACTAGATGTGGCAAGCTTATATGCATCAATACTGCCTTCAGAAGGATTACATGCAATAGAGGTTCTACTAAAAAAGAATGATATATATAGTACAAGAGAGATATTCTTTATGGAAATATTAAGCTTCATTTTACATAGAAACAATTTTAGATTTCAGGACAAGTTTTATTTGCAGTTACAGGTCATGGCCATTAATGTGACTTCTGGTGCTGCATGGTTTTGCTGATGGCTTTGTAGTCTGGTTGATACGTGGTGAAGTTAAGTTTCATGCAGGCGTTGAGATTTCCATCTGTTAAATGTGATCGTAGGTTGGTCTTAATGTGTTTTAGATGTGTCACACAAGACTCCACAAGACAATATTGGGCTGATTTACGAAATTCACGTGAAATGATCAAAGTTCGATCAAATACGATCGAATAACTATCGTACGAATTTTTCATAAAATCGGATATTCTAATTTGGCCACTTCGATCATCGAATACCGAATTATCGAATAGATCGAATGATAGGATATTCGATAATTCGATCATTCAATGATTGAAGGAATCAAAATTTTTAAATTGACTGCCTACTTCGCCAGATTGAACCTACCGAATTGTAATAGAAGTGAAACCCCCCATCGTGTTCTGAGACGAAGTCCTGCTCGAATACCATTCGTACGATTGAACCATTCGATCGTTCGAATCGTAAAATTTTTCGGAGGCTTGAAGGAAATTTTACGATTTTTTCTTGAAATCTAACAATCTGTATCCGATTGTATGAATTCATCGAGAAATTGAATACTGAGCAAAATGATAGCCTAAAACAATTCAATAAGCATACGATGGTCCAATGCTTATCGAATTTCGAGTAGGATCGAGCAAATTTTGGGGAAAAATAGTAAATTTGCCCCACAGCAATGTTGCTGGTGATACAAGGGGAATTTTAAGCTAACATTGCAGTCTGTGGTTGATGTGAAGTAAAGTTCCCTGCACCCATGGATAATGGGATAATCATGCATTGGACAATATCTATATATGTACTCCCCCAATCCAGTCACAAAATGCCACTTTTGTTGCTCAATCCACTTACTCACAAGACATAATGCAAAAGCCCAATGTACAGTCTCATGGTAGCATGTTGGGGAAATCTGTCAAAGGCCAGAAATTCCAGAAAAGAAGACATGAAAAAAAATTATGAAGAACAGTTATATTTCAAATGAGTGATGTTTCAAATGATTTGCAACTGGTCACAATTGTTCTGTTATTTTTTATTGTGAAGGGCAACCAAAAATCATTCAGTTGCAAATGTTCCAATATCACCATTTCATTGTATTTCTCCTCATCAGATTGTATATGACATATATGAAACCTGCAAATCATTTTTGAAATATCACTCATTTGAAATATCACTCATTTGAAATATCACTGTTCTTCTTCTTTTCTGGCACCCTTCTTTCTAGTCATTCTATCCGCAGAGCACTAGATTTGGCAGAGAGACAGATGTAGCCATCAAAAGAGCCACATCTGGCTCCCGAGCCATAGGTTCCCTACAATAAACAGTGCCTGCTAAGATATACAATTTACTATGGCAGCTGATCTCCAAAGTATAACTTTTCTTGATGTTCCTATTATGCAAACTGGTGATGTACTCTAAACCTACATGATAGAAATCATGCTTGTGTATGATAATTTTCATCCATCTGTAAAACAATAAGCCAATTTACTAGAGTTGGTTGGATCACAAATGATTCCTCTTATTTAGAACAAGATCTGTCTAAAATGAAAAATAAGATAGTTGACAGAGGCTACCCAATAAATATTCTAGATGAACATCTAAAAAAAAGTAGAAGAACCGAAGAAAAATAGATGTAATAATAAAACTGGGAAAGGACGTCTAACCTTCATAATCAAAGTGACAAGTTTAGACAAATTCACGGTAAACATTGGCATCTACTGAAGAATGCATACCCTACAGTGGAAGATTTTGAGCAACCACCAATGATATAATTTTGAAAGGGGTGTACAGATGGGAAAAAATTAGAACGGGCAAGCATTAATCCTTCTCCAAGACAATATTCCTTCCTTGGTCCTCCCAAGGACAGAATATTCCGATGTAAAGGTTGTGCACAAAGCCGGTTTGTCTTGATGGGTGACACCTTTGGGAGCCCCAATATAGACAAAATATTTAAAATCGGAGGTCAGTATGCAAAAACTGTTTAGATAAGGGAGACACTGCAGAAGTTTTTAGATTTAGATGTTTGCATGGAGGTTATTTGTGGACTTGAGATACAGTATGCAGATAAACAAAGTCTGTCATGCTTTTAGGGGAATTAAATTAAAGTTGCAAAGAGCAAAACATTGCGCACCAATAAGATTAAAAATCCACATCCCGCAATGTAATATTGTTCCTTAAATGGTTATAGCATTGCGAATCGTTATTACGCATTGCAAGTTATAATTGCACACTCTTAAAGTGGACCCGTCACCCCAAAAAAAAAATTCTAAATCATATTTTGTCACATTAGTCAAGCAAAATGAACATTAATTACACTATATAAATGATTTTAACCTTGTTTTCTTCAGTCTAGGAATTCATAATTATAGCAAGCAGGCAGGAGCCATTTTGTGGACACTGTTATTAAGGCAAGCCTTGCATCATCTCAGAATCTTGTTTGTGCACCAGAATGGGGGACCCAATGTCTATCTCCATGTCCTGGCTACACAATTAAATGGTTATGAGAACTGGGGGAATGTGTGGGGAGCCGTGGCATCTAGGAAGTGCTGAATGGAAAGTGGAAGCAATTATCTGCCCCGCCTCTATGCCTAAGGCATAGAGGAGTGGCAGACAATATTTGATTGACAGCTGAGATTTTTAAATGAGCTTAAAACAGCTATGAATGCTTTAATATAAATTTTAAATTGGATTTCATGTTTCATTTGAAAACGACTTTTATTATACAGATTTTTGTGTCTGGGTGGCGGGTCCACTTTAAGAAGAGCTTGAAGTGTCGTAATCTTTTGGAGCAAACACAGCGACTTTTTCAGTAAGAAGTTTTATTATATTGACAGCGCATTAGTGCAAACTATAAAATTCGCAAACAGCCTTCCACTGGCAGAAGTGGTCGCTTAACATTCGCACAAAGAAAAATTTGTCCACACAAAGGATTAACTTTTCGCATTGCGAATAGTTTTTGCTTTACCAACTTATATTACATTCCCCTAGTGCCAGCAGAATTCCCACTTAATTTTTGGATGACATTTTTGGAACATTTTGTGCTCTCTCACTTTCAGGGGCATTTGAGGGGAAACCTTTAGTTGACCTAGGAAAACAATACATCGTTTTTTTTTTGGGGGGGGACCTGAGTTTTTGTGTATTTCCACTTCTGCGAAAATTTATAGCTGTAACTACTAAAAAAATCGAAAAAATGCTATTTTTCATAATATATGAATTTATACTAGAAATATTTAATTGTTGATAATCCAACTGATGTGGAAAGCCTCCTGTCTCTTAAACACATCAATACCAGATATGTATAGTTTTAGGGAGATTTATGACTTTCTGTGCAGCAAAAACTTTGTGAAGTACTGTATATTACCACATTTTGAAACCACTACCACAGAAATCTGCATACTTTAGATTCCAAAGCCCAAAAATCCTGAAATGATAGGCTTACCTCAGGAAACCACATATTTTTGAAAAGTACACATTCTGCCGATTCCAAAATGGGTAACTATGTATCTCTGCTCCTAACTACAGAATATCAAAGATTGTCTGAATGTAAGGTTTTAATTTTCCACTCGATATCTCCCACACAGTATTAGGTAGAAGGCCTGCGCCTGGGAAGGCAGGTTTAGGGGGGCAGCCCTCAGGTGCCTATAAAGTTTTTGAAATTAAAAAAACAATTTGCCTAGCCTCTTCCACGGAAATCCAGTGAAAGAGCTGGGGGGTGAGGGGTAGGGGGCCAAGCTGCATGCACATGACACATTGACATCACACGCATGATGTAGGGAGCGTATTTAGGTCCGATGCCTAGTATGGTGTTTATACAAATGGCCTGCAGGTGTCACTGTGCACAGGACTCTGCATACACAGGACTTTCTGTAAAGCTTGAAAGTGAAAGTAAGAAGTTACTGTTGTTGTGGAAGGCCTGTATAAGCCTGCTAATAAAGCACTGTTATACTCTCCTCACCCTCGGCTACCAAACATAACACCTAGAGCAGCATCGGACCTAAATACAGTGCAAATTGTCCGGGATTTCATTTCAGCTATTGAAAATTCAACACAATGACTGCATTTTTTGTGGGGTAAAAATACAGAAAAATATGTTTACCCCCCCCCAAAACCATTTATGCCTGGAAAGTAGACATTCTGCTGAATCAAAATGGGTACCTTTGTATTTCTATTCAAAAACTACTCAGTTGCAAGAATGTCCCAAAATAAGTAAATTTATACTTACCGTAATTTACTTAGTCCCTTCGCCAGCAACCAAGAGATTTATACTTTGCAACCTGCTATGTAGGACAATGAAGAGAAAAGGTTAATTAACCCCACCCATAAATAGGCATTACCCCTAGAGGTCATCAGTGAATAAAGAGCAAAACTTATAATGCTTAATATACTTTATTATGAGGGAGGGGTTCTTGCTGCCGAAGGGACTAAGAGAAAAGTAAATTACGGTAAGTATAAATTTACTTATTCCCTTACGTCCCTGTACGGCAGCAACCAAGAGAGTTAGCGAGCAAAAGGTCGGGTATCACGGTTACAACACCCTCTGGATGATCTTACTGCCAAAGGAAGCTTCCTGAGCGGCTAAGATGTCCACCCTGTAGTGCTGCACAAAGGTATTCGGGTTACTCCAAGTTGCTGCTCTGCAGATATTATCCATCGAAACTCCTGCAATCTCTGCCCAGGACATCTTCCTTGTGGAATGAGCTACAACGTGAAATTGGGGAAGAAGATCCTCCTTGATATATGCCATCTGAATAGTTTCTTTAAGCCACCTAGCCAAAGATGGTTTAGAAGCTTTGAGACCCTTATTCTTCCCTGCAAAACAGATGAATACATTTTCATCTCTCCTAATCTCTTTGTAACGTCAATATAGATCTTCAAAATTCTTCCAACATCAAGAAATTGAAGTTGATTTTCTTCCTCCTGATATCCCTGGTTAACATACGGTAGCACAATCTCCTGGTTGATATTGGAATAAGGATGGCCATAGACGCAAAGATCCGATCGTAAGATGATTCCACGATCGGATCTTTGCATCT
>CM044437.1:64141898-64153193 GCA_024363595.1 Xenopus borealis
TCATTGTCCTACATAGCAGGTTGCAAAGAATAAATCTCTTGGTTGCTGCCGTACAGGGACATAAGGGAATTGGTAGTTTTGGTGAAATACATGGAATCTGCCTCAATGCTTTAAGTTTCCAGCATCATATCTCCTAGGTATCATTAAATACCAAGAAAAAAAAATCCTACACATTTGATGCCCATTGTACATCCAAAAAAACATCCAAACAATGTGATGCCCATTGTGCATAGGGTTACCAAAGTATCTGGCAGTTTTAGTGTCCTTTCTCCAGCTGCAGGATCTACATCCCCATGGTGCTTGTGTCCCCCCAATCTAGAGAAGAGAAATCATTATTTCTTAGTTATCTTCAAAAGCTTGAATCTGTGATACCGGATACACTCAATGAGGTAAACACTCCATAAGGATTATTGTGCTTTAATCAATTTTCAAAGGGCCTAGTAAAAAGGATCTTAGCAGCAGATTTACTAAGGGTCGAAGCGAAAATTCAAATGAAAAAAATTTAAATTTCGAAGTAATTTTTGGGTACTTTGAATTTTAAAAAATTAAAATAGAATTTTAAAATTCAACCATTCGAAAATCAATCACTTCGCCACCTTAAACATGCCGAATTGCAATTTAACTTATGGGGGTCCCTTGAACCATCAAGGAGTGTTTTTGAAAAATTTTGAAAATCATAGTTTTTTGGGGGAAAATCGTTTGAATCATTCAATTCGAACTACACAATCGAATGATTTGAACAATTTTTATTCCATCGAAGGCCCTTAGCCTTAAATATATGTGTCAAGGATTTGGCTGCTGTGCATCTGTAGCAAAACTGCCTAGCAATATTTTCTCAGTTCTGTTTCCCAAACCTAACATTCTTTCACCAGCAGATCATTAGCTGCAGTTGAAGTAGAAATGTCAGATTAATAGATAGATCCCTTATCCGGAAACCAGAAAGCTCTGAATTACGGAATGGCCGTCTCCCATAGACTCCATTATAATGAAATAATCCACATTTTTAAAAATGTAATAATAAAACAGTGGCTTGAACTTGATCCAAACTAAGATATAATTAATCCTTATTGGAAGCAAAACCAGCCTATTGGGTTTATTTAATGTTTACATAATTTTCTAGTAGATTCAAATTATGGAAAGATCTGTTATCCGGCAAACCCCAGGTCCCCTAGTATTCTGGATAATATGTCCCATACCTGTATAACAAAACAGAATCTGTTTGCCTGAAAACAAATTTCCAGCAGCAGAACAACGCTCGCTGTTACACATATCACCTTAGCATATTTGGCTTGAAGATTTCGGAAAACATATTAATTAATAGAAGTCATAAAGTTTTTTCGTCCCCCCCCCCCCACTTTCCAGAAAGAGTGATAATCAGCCAGCTGCTGGCAAGATCCTTTGCACTGGAAAAAATGTCTTCCGACACATTGGCTCCTGCTGCTTCTGGCAGAGCTACTGCTGCTGTATAATAGTTAATTAGCACTTTTGACAAGATACATAGAGTGCATATTATTTAATTTCACATAACAAGGACATTTTTTTTTTCCATTTGACTTGCCGGCAGAAAAAGTAAGTAGCCATGGAAACAGTTGAACAGGTACTGTATTTTTCATTGCGTTCATGTTACAGATTTCCTATGGAACTAGACCCCTTCTGTCATTGTCCTGTCTACTATACTACAGTTATATGGGAATTTTTTATCCAGAAAGCTCCGAATTACAGAAAGGCTCCCATAGACTGCATTTTATTTCAATAATCCAGATTTTTATCAATGATTTCCTTTTTCTCTGTAACAATAAAATGGTACCTTGTACTTGATCCAATCTAAGATATAATTAATACGTATTGGAAGTAAAATTAGTCTGTTGGGTTAAATGATTTTCTAGCGGACTGAAGGTATGATATCCAAATTTCATTAATATCCCTTATCCTGAAAACCCCAGGTCACAAGCATTCTGGATAACATGTCCCATACCTGTACAATTCCATTGGCCAAACAAAATAAGCATAGAAATGTAAAGCTGCCCACCTTATACAATGTATAAGTATTGCAAGATGTGCTCCTGTATAAAAAATATAGATTAAATAGGTTATTTCTGCACTTTTAGAATATAATCATGATGAACTGAAAGTAACCTATACTAGAGGAATGAATTACGCAGA
This sequence comes from Xenopus borealis, assembly GCA_024363595.1. Lineage (NCBI taxonomy): Eukaryota > Metazoa > Chordata > Amphibia > Anura > Pipidae > Xenopus > Xenopus borealis. Next base: position 64,144,062 of record CM044437.1, read on the forward strand.
TGCCCAGCATATTGGAGAAGGATTGTTATTAACAGCTGGGGGGGGGGGTTACTGTTTAATTAACAAATCTTGCCTGAAAACAATGTCCAATGCCAAGTGAACTAGAGTTTGCCTATAATTATATCAAGGCAAATCTTAAATTAAGGAGCTGGTTTGTTCTCACTGAATATTTTGCACACATTTAGGGGCAGATTTATCAAGGGTCAAATTCGAAGGTTAAAAAACCCTCGAATTCGACCATCTAATTTTGGCCAAGTTTAAATCCTTCGAATATCGAATTTGAAGGATCTTACTGCAATTCGAATAATCGAAAAGAAAAAATTTGATTGAATGATTCGAACGATTAAACCATTAGATTAACCATTCGATTAAATTTTTTTTTATTCATAAAAATTTTGAAAAACCCTATGGGAGCTTCCTATAGGGTTTAACAGCAATTCGGTAAGTTTAATCTGGCGAACTAGGCAATCAAATTTTTTTTAAAGGGCAAGTACTTTCACCATCGAATGGTCGAATGATGAAAGATTTTTATTCAACTCATTCAAATTTTTGAAATTCGATGGGCGAAGTACCCAAAAAAAGCTATTCGAATATTTTCGAAAATTCGATCGAAAATCATTCATGTGAATTTAGTAAATCTGCCCCTACTGTATTTAGTGAATACATGAACAATCTTCAATGCATTCCTAAAATATTGTCAGTACATGACCATAAGTACAGCTACCAACAGCAACCAAAAAGCAGTTAGCTTTGGCCTGTCTACACAGAGTTAAAAAAAAAAAAAACAATGGAAAGATCTTAGTAGGTGTTATGTATGTAACAGCATTGGTACTATTTAGCACCTGTTAGTATGAGCACAAATTTTGTTTTACAATTCTCAAACATCTTTACACTGCATTATTTTGTTCTTTTAGAGTAGACATAGCATGGTTCTGCAATCATTTTTCAATCACAAGCCTCATATCTGGGGCTAGTTGTTAATGCAAGGCAGGGCAAGTTACTGCTAGATATTGGTATACATAAGCATCTGCTGTGTTTTGAGGGGAGAGAAAAGAGAAAGTATAAGCCTGTACCAAGGACAATTTTGCTGAAAAACCCGAGCAGGTTGTTGGAATGAAATTAACTTTTGTATATAACAAGGTTACAGATACAAAAGGAAATTAAAGAAATAAAACCATTATAGTGCTGTTCTTGGATGAACTATTTGAATAAAATGGTTATAAAAAAAAATTATAATAAATAAATGTTACTGCTAAAGATGATGCTTGGGATGTGGACTTGCAAAGCTCCATTATAAGGGATTTTTTTGTGTCCTGTTGGATTTACCTATATAGTAACATGGGTTTAGACCTAGGTTGACCACACTGATTTAGATGCACACCCATAGTTCAACATTTTATGTCTAGATATAACTTGCCTAACTGCTAGTTTATCCAGATGAAGGCAAAAAAAAAAAACATTCTGAAGCCTCTCCAGTCTCAAAAGAGGAAAGAAATTCCTTCCTGACTCCAAGACGACAATCAGCCCTGGTACCATGAGCTATATTCAATAGCCCTTTATTTTCTCACTTTCTAAAAAGCCAACCCCTTTGGGAAGAATCCAGTGTCAGACTGGGGTACTGGCAGCCCACCAAATATCTCATCTTGGACGTGACTCAAGGCCAGCTCTCCTGCCACTGGCCTTCACAGCTTTCATCGATCCCCTCCTCATTAAAACAGGCACGAAGGGCTGTTTTACCATATCAACCCTAGACATACCCAGTAAGAAATGTCCAATCAGCATATTAACCCCAGACATGACAGTAAGAAATGGTCAATCAGAATTTTAACCCCAGACATGGAAGTAAGAAATGACCAATCATCATTTTAACACTGGACATGCCAATCGGTATATTAAAGGAGAAGTAAATGCAAGCCAGAAGCCTATCGCTTTGTGGTGCTCCCTGGAATAACCCTGGGCCTGGTGCAGTTTTCTGCTGATAGAAGCACCAGCCTGGGATGTGACTTTTGGAACCCCCAACAAAAGTTGCACCCTGTGCAACAGGCACTGAAGCCAATAGACTGACAGGGGAAATTGAAAATGCAAATTGATGGGTGCACAAGCCCAGCAAAGTGACATGTGTGGCGGGGTCTGCCAGCAGGGTGATGAACGGGAAGCCAAAGAGTAGAAAGCACAGCCCTCTAACATTTTCAAAAACTCAGCATATTTATGCAGTAATGACATTTAGTGGCATAGTAGAACCAATAGCTGATGTATTTTTCATTTTAATAGTTCTTTTTCTGAAACCATAAGGCAATATTATTTGTAGGCACAATCATTGTTGCTCTTATAAACACATAACTAGTCACATGAAGCACTGTCGCTCAAGTTCATGTTATCGCTTGTGTAATGATCTCAGTATGTCATGATTAGTAGAAAGGTTACAAAAACCACTGCAGTTTTATGACATAAATAATCTATGAAGAAACCAATCCTGATGGTTCTTCTCTAAAATAAGACAATGCATTACAACAGCAATCCATCCAGGTCCCTAACAATAGCATCTCAAATCCATCATATTTCCCTCAGTCCCAGCGATGCCTCAGAACAGATTGCAGTATCCATTTTCGACGCACTTAATTAAAATTATAAATCAAAATCTGCTACTTGTGTGGATTTGCTGGTGGGGCCAGGAAGAGCAAATGAGAACAATAATTGGTCATTGCGTTGGCTTGTACTTCTGTCATTTTCTACAAGTGTTTTATGTTGAATGAATTCGCTGAAATAAAACAGCGACTGAGACAAAAAAAAAAAAAAATGGCCTTGGGCTGTGCCATTTCACTGCGCTTATCAAAAGTTAGGCTTTCGGGATGCCTCTGGAAATTCATCAAGGATCCTTATCACCTCTGAGACTTGGACGTGACTCAAGGCCAGCTCTCCAGATTTTATTAAGTACACACGACTTTTAGCAGAATCCTTCACTAGCACCTGCAGTGTTTTATGTCGGCAATAAAAATGGAGGTAGATCTAATTTGTATGGAGATAATTTATGGCGGGTTGTAATTGGATTCACTTTTTAAAAATTAGCTCCGGAATTTGGCAGAGGCAGATGCATAAAAGCCACTGTACATTTCAGCCATAAAGCTAATAATTTAATAAGTGTCATAGCAAATGATTCATTCGTAAACAACAGGGAAAGTGCACAAACGGTTATTTGGGGAATGGTGTATCCCCCACGGAGGGCTCGTTACCAACTGGCAAAAATGCAAAAGAGAAAAAGACTGATAAGGCAATATATATTTTACTTACTGCAACTTCATTGGCCACTTAATTATCATTAGAAGATAATATTGGCATACAAAGATTGCAACCCATTTATTGGCTGTTTTAAGCAGCGTTAATGTGTTGTGCTTTAAAGTTATATTAATGCTTACGAAAGGCATGAAATAAAAAATGAAATGCTATTAGAATTCTCCCCTATAGCACTTTCCATTTGTCTTTCTATGACCTGGGAAAGATCCTTTTTCTGTGACAGCTATCAAGGATCACTGCAGGGCTGGCAATTTGCGATGCAATTTCTTATGCAGGGGATTCTCCAATTAGAAATCTTTCTGTGTGTGCCCTACATCCTTTTGCTGATCTGCCACGTGCTGTGTCAGTTTAAGTAGAACCCCAAGTGCAAGTCACATCACAGACTGTTCTTTCAGTGATCCGAGCGAGCCACAATACTTTATTAGCAGCTTAATATTTTAATCCGTAATGCTCCTAACTGAAGATTCACCCTATTCTCACATAATCACCCCCCTGTTTGTGTTTCATTTACAGCACAGTGATATCTTTGGTCACATAAAAGCCAGATTTTATACAGCTCAGGAGTCCTGTTTAATTCAACAATCCCTGCCATAAAGTAAAATCAAATCAAAAAGTCACTTATTCAGAACGTAACCCCTAGAACGATTTTCAAAGATTTTATACAAGCTTTTCAGATAAAAAGAAAATTGTATCAATAGTATCCAATACATATTTCAGCTTCATTCAAAAATATAAATAATGTAGTCTATTTTCCCCACTGTTCATGGCTTGGTGGCAGTTTTTAATTTATTAGATTATGAATGCAGATAAAAAGGGAAAAAAAAGTTTGCCAGTTCAAGTCAGTGATGAGCAGATGGTCAGTAGATAAACCATACCCATCACCCCTTAGAGAACAATCATAATAAAGAATCCGTAAATATACAAGGAATTACTTTACTTCAAAATTAAAGATGAACAGATTTGATTTCCATCTATACATCAATGCAAACATATGACACGCCTGCAAATAAATGCATATTTTAATGTGTAAATACTAAATTACAATGAAATAATTGTATCTTCAATAAAAAGAAGTGTGTAAAAAAAATGCTTTTGGAAAAACAATTTGCAAGTTGCAGTTCTAACACAGCTCGCCTTGTAAGGATGTGCACATGCTATGGGAAACATGCAGTTGTTTCACATTTTAAAGCTCCAGAAACAGCCCTGTGTGGCATTCGCTTTAAAGGGGTTGTTCACCTTTGAGTTAACTTTTAGTATAATGCAGAGAGTGATATTCTGAGACAATTTCCAATTGGTTTTAATTTTTTATTGTTTTTGGTTTTTGAGTTATTTAGCTTTTTATTCAGCAGCTCTCTAGTTTGCAGTGTCAGCAATTTGGTTTCTAGGGTAAAAATTACCCTAGCAACCCTGCATTGATCTGAATAAGAGACTGGAATATGAATAGGAGATGGACTGAATAGAATTAGTAATAAAAAGTGACAATAACAATACATTTGTAGCCTTACAGAGCATTTGTTTTTAGATGGTGTCAGTGACCCCCATTTGAAAGCTGCAAAGAAACAGATGAAAATTGCAAATCTTTAAAAAAACTATGAAAAATAAATAATGACGACCAATTGAAAAGTTTCTTAGAATTGGCACTTCTACAATATACTAAAAGTTAACTTGAAGGTGAACCACCCCTTTAAGGTATAGTATCTAAACAGTGATTTTTTACTAGACAGCATTTCTACAATATATTTTATTCTTGGTTTTAAAACTCCATATTACTATAAATTTGATGCACCCACTAATCAAAAGAACCAAAAAAAACCCAATAAGCAGGCATGAAAGGGCCTGCTCAGCTTCTGCATGGTCTTCCAAACCTTTGAAAATGGAACAATTAAACACAAAGAAAAATCCAGGTGTAAAAAAAAATGGAGGTATAGGATGACTGGAGGTGTAATCCCTTCATTGTGTATTGGTTGTGAAAATGTTACTATCGTTGGCAATAAATACACAACCTCCCAAATATACAAAATGAATCTTAAGCAAGAGAAAACCCTGGAACACTGTTCTTTATGTACACGTGCAATTTATGGCGTTAAAGTGAATTCAGATCTTCAAGAAAGCATTAGCAATGTAGAATAAAAGTGCAACTTTTTTGTGGGAAGTCAGAAGAGGAATGTTCCAAAGCTTCCTTTTCCGTTCCTCTTAAACTGGTTCCCAACTATGGAAACAAATATCTCTTGGGATGTTAGCTTTTTATCGTCTGCTGTTACAATTCCCAATGTGCTCAGCCTCTTCTTGTGTAATTGGGTTTTTCTTCTTGTGTTCGCAACCAGTTCAGTAGCAATGACTTGATTCCCTTCAACTTCTTCACAGTCAATTGCATATTCACATTCAACCTCCTCTTTAGTAATGGTTGGATCACTTTTTTCTTCTTCTAAATTATCAGACTTCTCAATTGCTTTGTCTTCTACACCTATAGCTTCATTTAGGTTTGGTTGCAGTATATTAGAACTAGCTTGTTCCTCTATCATATTATCAAGATGTCCACCTGTTCAAAAAAATGCATTAAAAAGGGCAATGAAGCTTCTGTTAGCATGTACAATGTGTGTTACGGCTAATGAATTGCTTCAATCAGTTTTAAAAGTGTGATCCAGAGTTCCAGACTTAAAGGGATACTGTAATGGGAAAAAAAAATTCAAAATGCATCAGTTAATAGTGCTGCTCCAGCAGAATTCTGCATTGAAATCCATTTCTCAAAACAGCAAACTGATTCTTTTAAATCTCATTTAAAAATCGGACATTGGGCTAGACATAGTCAATTTCCCAGCTGCCCCAAGTCATGTGACTTGTGCTCTGACTTCAATCACTCTTTACTGCAAGTTGGAGTGATATCACCCCCTCCCTTTCCCCCCACCCAGCAGCCCAACAACAGAACAATGGGAAGGTAACCAGATAACAGCTCCATAACACAAGTTAACAGCTGCCTGGTAGATCTAAGAACAGCACTCAGTAGTAAAACCCATGTCCCACTGCGTACTATTCAGTTACATTAAGAAGGAAAAATAGCCTGCCAGAAAGCGCTGGCACAAGTCACATGATCAAGGGCAGCTGGGAAATTGAAAAAATGTCTAGCCCCATGTTAGATTTCAAAACTGAATATTAAAAAAATCTGTTTGCTCAGTGCAGAAGTCTGCTGGAGCAGCACTATTAACGGATGTGTTTTTAAAAAAACATGTTTTCCCATGACAGTATCCCTTTAACTAGCAACCGATTGTCAAAAGTTAGGTTGCGGAAACTTGTATTACCTGCATGAGTCAGTCAGTTGTAATGTCCAAATGCCTAACAGCATGTTTGAGGTAGATTGACCACTACAAAACCCATTTCTTTGGACAAAAACATGAATAACGCTTAAGCAATTCTATATATATAATCTAATGGCAAAGTAGATAAGAGTTCAATATTGGTAGAAGCCAATACAGAAGGGCAATGAATAGGCTAGGTCACTGCTGTTATGCCAAAAGATGGGATTTTTTGGCCTACAGGGATGGAGGGTTTACCACTCCCTGTTTTTAGACCACAAGCATGTTACCACCAGAACTTTTAAGACCATGTCCACGTTAATGGTGGTAGCACACCAAGAAACCAAATGGCTTTTTCTCTCTGCAGGGACATCACTCATAGGTGAAACAAATGTATAACATTATATTAAGACACACCATTAAATACATATGCCTCCTCCTCCCCTGTGGATAGCACAGCAATTGCCAGCAAATAATTAAACACCATGGATCCCCCTAAGATTTCCAAAAGCTAACAAAACCCCATCAGACTCACATCCCACACAAAGGCCAGGCAAAGAATGGTACACACAGGGAGCATAGGACCGGCAGAGTATAACATACACATAGAACATAGTCGAGGCAGAGTATGGCACACGCAGGGATCATAGGGCAAGTAGAATAGAGCAGGAGACAGATGAACAGTTCATTCTGTGCTACATACAGGTGTGAACAGTACAGAGCTTTAGGTGTGTGAACAAAAGAGTTGCTACTAGTGTGAACAATGCAGGGGGGATTAAAGGTGTGAACAATGCTGCAATTTAAAGTGTAAATAATGCAGGGCCGGTTAATCTCAGCAGTGATACCTTTTAAAGTTTACACAAGGTAAAGGGGGCCACACAGGGGGGGGGGTGTGGAGGGGTTATGGGCCCACTGCCTGCAAGGTGGACAGACCTGGGCTAGAGAATTCTGGAACTGATCTGTAAAAGAATGGATTTAATTACCGTCAAGTTCCTCGTTATGAGAGTTCTTCTCAAAGTCTGGAGATGGTTTAACCAAAACAACTGCATAGCCTTCGTTATTATGTATGACATTATTCTCCATGATTATTTGTGGGATCTCATAAACTACATCAATAAAGTCCTACAAGCAAAGAATAAAAGTTTATTGTTGTGCTGCAAAGAATCTTGTCTCCTTTCTGAAAGACGTAAATGCCCTCTATGGTTCAAGTGCTTTGGCTGAAATAAAACCCTTACCTTAATAAGAATGCCATCCCTGCAGTGGTGTATGCCATTTCCGATTAAGGTGCACTTACTGCCAGGGTAGATTTCCATTCCAGCACCCTACATTAGAACGATTAGAAAAAAAAAAGTATGTAGGTAAAAGAATAAATTATAGTCTAAAAGCCATTATAGGGGATTTTGACAGTGATTTTGTTGTTTTAGATCAGACATTATCATGTCCCTCACATTACTTTACTATGGGAGTCTATGGGAGTAAGTAGTAAGAATGAACCCAACAGCTATATAATGAAGAAATACAAGCATTCCCTTTTGTTTATACTACTTCACAATATAATAGACTAGGATCAAACATGAGTGAATATAAATGAATGGTTAATACCTTTGCTCCATACAAATCACTATACTTCATCAATAGCTCTGCACACTTTTTGACAGTGACTCCTGTAGTTTCACACTGCAACACACAGTTGTCTAGCTCGGTCTTCCCGTTGTGGATAGCTTTGAGAATAAAAGAGAAAAACAAAAGAGATTTAAAACTTAAATAAAAGCTTATAAATTAAGGGATAACAAAAATCAGAGGGAAACAGTCACTAAATAGTTTGCTTTAAATCCTTGCCATTTGAGCTTTCTTGTTATAATGTAAATCTGTAAGCCCAGTACAAATGCTAGAGAGAAAAGGTTTATATAATGAAATTAAACAAAACCCTAGTGTTCAATATTAGCAACAACAAAAAACCTTGAGCTATGCATGTGAATTGTACATGTAACTGCCTATTGAAGGTGTAGGGAAAATCCATTTTCAACACAAACCCTATTGTGCACACATTGAGACTATTCTACCTCTGTGGAGCAGGAAATTTATGCTCGAAATGCAGAATACCCCCAGCAAATAACCTTCAAGGAACATTTTTTGTGCCTATCTATTCTTCTTTAACACAGGCAGACCCCCCTCAACACTCAAACATAGGTGACAGAAAACAATACCCAATATAGCATAAAAGCTTGCTAAAATAACATAGCAATAGGTGAAAAATACTGGCCATATGGAAGATAAAAGCCTGTGGTGACACCGCAGGAGGTCCTCTGCACTCAACCCATTATAACTATATTTAAGACATTGAGATATTTTGTGCATACAGCTACTAAAAATGCCTTACCCTTTAAACAAAACAGGGATTGTTTGTTAAGCTGGCCAACTAAGTCAAAGTCATCCCATATCTGGCCATTCATTAAGAATTCTATTGCTTCATTATACATTATGGGATGACTGACAAACAATCCCTGTTTTGTTTAAAGGGTAAGGCATTTTTTAGTAGCTGTATGCACAA
>CM044437.1:64153266-64179087 GCA_024363595.1 Xenopus borealis
TATATATACATACCTATATATGGAGGCACGCCAGTAAAGAGTTGAGCGCAGATGGAGGATTGTTTACAGTCAACCCGCACTATACACGGGCCAATAAAAGCTGCCGGCAGACAGAGTCGGCAGCATATTGACCCGTGTGTGGTGACCTCCGACTGGCTTAACTGATCGAAATCATGTCGATCGGACGGGACTAAAAATCCAGTCATATCACAGCCGCATCTGTTTGTAGATGAGATCCGACCCCCCGTATCCCCTGCGTTGTGATCGGATCGTTGGGCCCTAGGGCCCACGATCAGGTCAGCCCGATATCGTCCACCTCAAGGTGGGTATATCGGGGAGAGATCTGCTCATTTGGCGACATCGCCAAACAAGCTATTTCTGCCAGATGAAAGTTTTTTTCCATACTCCCTTCATGGATGAAAGAAATGTATTCTATTCTGAAAACCAAACAATCTTATAAATTTTCCCCTGCAGATGACATAATACCAGTCCTAAAAGACCAACATACATTGTCACTGTCATGACAAGGGGGAGAACACTTGGCCCAGGACTGGAAGAAAACTTGCAACAAGGGAGCATGAGCAACCACAGAGCAAAATCAACAGAAGGAATGACCCTTCATTATGACTCTAGATTAATACACTTTAAACGACCATTTAGAACTACATCAGTCAGGTGAGGCGACTGTGTGGTTGAAGGAGTTTAATTTCATTTCTGCTCTATTTGTAAAAGTCCATTTTCCAAGTGTAGAAATTCTGCTAACTGTACAATCCTTGTAATGGACAGAAATGCTTATAGTAAAGAAAGCTATTATATAAAACGCATATGGCCTTGCAAAACACTTACATTCTAAATGCTGCTTTTTTTAAGGAACTGAAGATGCCATTTTTAAAAGTGCACTGGAAAATGAACGTTAATGTACAGAAATGCTTTCATCAATTTAATGGATAGCAAAGAATTGTCAAACACAGACTTCCTCTGATGAGCTGCAGAACAACCCAAATGTTCCAGAAGCAGTGATGTCTACCCTAGGGACCGGCTAGCAAAAAAAAAAAAATCCTACTTCAGAAAACTGTCAGTTTTTGCCTTTGAAGTAGTTCCATACTAATTTGCAATGTCCTCTGTAGTTAATGAAAAGGAAAAAACATCTACTAAAATCCCAAAAAGCATTTGCTTATTATAACCTGGAGTAACTCAAACCAACAAGAGGTTAAGATACATCAGATCATATAAAACATTAAATGTAGTCATTGTGTTACAATATTATCTTATGCCCAGACCTGCATGAAGGCTTTATAGTCTTCTCAGTCAAGCTGGTCACAGCTTTTGCTAATAATGGAGCAACAGGGAGCAGTGGTAATGAAAAAAGGGGTTTAAGAACAGCACTTTGCTCTCTGGATTTACAACAGATATTAGATCGAAAATAGAAACATTTTCATTCTCAGACCGGTGAAACAAACATTCTAAAGGGCATGTAAATAGAACTTCTGCACAGACACTTTTAGTGAGGAATGTTTAATAAACTAGATTATCTCACAGTATGAATATCATGCGGTTTGCCCACAATACATTAATACAAACAACTGCAAAACCTTTGGGAGAAAAAAATGGATTTCTATATATTATGCTGAAAGCTAATGTTTGATACCACTTCAAATAACATATAAAGGTGACATGGCAATTACTAAAGCTGCAACAACACATGCTTAGCATAAGCTTAATGGAGAACTACCTTGAAAACAGAAATGTAAAATAATCTTCATATAATGGTCATCATTTCTGCAAAAGCATTGCTTTATACAAATAAGCAATAGAGCTTGTATTACATTTTTGCTATCATGATCATTCCTAATAAGGGCTAGAGCAGACGGGGAGATTCGGGGGCATTTTGTCGCCTGGCGACTTGTAGCCGCGACTTGTAGCCCCCGAACCTCCCCGCATAGCCAGGTCCTGGGGCGCACCGGCATTACTTGAAAACGCCTGCTCCTATTCACACGCAGCGGCGCGATTTGTGGAATCGCTCCAAATTGACTCGCGAGTCAAGTCACGGCTACAAGTCGCCAGGCGACAAAATGCCCCCGAATCTCCCCGTCTGCTCTAGCCCTAAGAGAGAAGCACGTGCGGCTATTCATTTTAACAGAAAGCCATTTTATTCAGAGTTTCTGAAAGTTGTACTCACTGATAATCCCTTCCACTGCCTCGTGCTGTACAAACTTCACATTGGAGATTTTGATATGGGCTCCATTGCAGTCGACAAAACTATCGCCTTTGCCCTTTTTTTCTATAACAACATCGTCTGGGAGGCCATATCCTGTGGATGAAAAATAATATTTTGATAATTTGATTTTGGTATCAGCACCATGCAAACCTTTTACAGACTTTCAACCGTTATTATTGTTATTACTACTTGTTATTATTACAAGTATTTATTTTCGCCACAGTAAAGTATATGCCTGCCTTAACATGACAAAAATAAAATGAAATTCTAAGCAACATTCCAATATACACTAAAACCATTGCAAATGTAAATGCAACTGAAATTAGTAGAGGTATAGGATCCGTTATCCGGAAACCTGTAATCCAGAAGGTTCCGAATTATGAAAGGCCGTCTCCCATAGACTCCATTACAAGCAAAGCTAAATTTTTGAATAGGATTTCCTTTTTCACAAGTACTAGCACCTTGTACTTGATCCAAGCGAAGATATAATTAATCCTGATCATGTTTACATGATTTTCTAGTAGTGTTAAGAGCCAAATTATGGAAAGACCCATTATCAGGAAAGCCCCGGGTCCTGAGCATTCTGGATAATAGGTCCCATACCTGTATTTGTTTATCATTTTCTATCCCCTGCGCTCAACGCTGGCTCTGACACTTGAAACAATGTAGCAGAAGTCAATTTTACTTCAGATTTGTTATGCTGCTTTGCTCTTGGGAGTCAGAACCATCACAACCCACAGTTTGGGTTGGACATTGACTTTCAAAAGATGTTTTACAATAAATAAATCAAAGGACTGGAAAAACCAAAACCAAACTACCAACTACACGTCGGTTAAGTGGAGTTAGTTACACAGATACTAAATCTCTGTAATGCACTTCATTTTTTTTTTTTTACTTCTTCCCAACTTATTGGCACTAAAATGAAAGCCGAGGCATGTTATAGTCAGCTCGCGGAGTTGGAAATTGTTCAAGTTAAACATTTTAATACATGTAATAAAGCCAAATGTTTATTATAATTTAAGATGAGAAAATTGAGGACATGTGCCTGGATTAAAATCTATGTATGCTGTTCTAGCAGGAGAGCGACATGAAATCAAGGCAGTTTGAGTTTCAAGTTTAAGTTAACTTTTAATTTGTTACTGAATGGCCAATTCTAAGCAACTTTTTATTTGGTCTCCATTATTTATGTGTTATAATTTTTTTTTCTTTATTTGCCTTCTTTGGACTCTTTTTGGGTTTTCACTGACCCCATCTAAAAAAAAACAATGCACTCTAGGGCTATAAATTTATTGTTATTGCTACATTTTATTACGGATTTTCTATTCAGGCCTTCTCCTATTCACATGCCAGTGTCTTATTCAAATAAATGCATGGTTGCTAGGGTAATTTGGTCCATAGCAACCAGATCTCTGAAACTGCAAACTGGAGAGTTGTAGAAAAAAATTAAATAACTCAAAATTCACAAATAAAAATCAATTACAAATTGTCTCAAAATACTACACTCTACGTCATACTAAAAGTTAACTCAGAGGTGAACAACCTTTTTGAAGGATTATATGGCACATGAAAGTGGACCTGTCACAAAGACACAAAAAGCTGTATAATAAGTCCTTTTCAAATTAAACACGAAAGCCAATTTCTGTTTTTTGTTAAAGCAATCATAGCTGTTGTAAGCTCATTTACAAATCTCAACTGTCAATCAAATATTGTCTGCCCCTACTCTATGCCTTAGGCACAAATTACTTTCACTTTCCATACAGCACTTCCTAGTTGTCACTGTTCTCTTCACTGTTTAATTGTTTAGCCAGGGCATGGTGATGGACCTCAGGTCCTCCATTCTGGTGCACAAACAAGATTCTGAGATGATACAAGGCTTGTCTTAATAACAGTGTCCACAAAATGGCTCCTGCCTGCTTGTTATAATTATAAATTCCCAGACTGAAGGGAACAAGATTCAAATCATTTATGTAGTGTAATTTAAAGTTCATTTTGCTTGACTAATGTGATAAAATAGAATTTTGAATAATTTTTTTGGGAGACAGGTCCCCTTTAATAAAGTAATGTGATTTGGCTCCATTTAAGTTACCTTCTATCTCTATTGAGTCCATAATGTTGATCAGACCATATATTGTATAAAGGCCAGGACAGATTATGACAAGATCTCCTTCATAGCATGCGTTCACTGCCTCCAGAGGATCTCTGTGAAACTGTGGCAGAAAAAAAAAAAATCAGTTTAGTTTAAAACATCCAGTTGAATCTATATTTCATATGGGAAAAGTATTTTCATACGCCTGACAAGTAGACAAATGGACAACTTTATATTATATATAAATATAATGTATAAATAATAATAATAATAATATAATGTATAATTTATATGTTAATAAAAGGCCAATACTGAATTTTTTTTCTTTTTTGTTCTTGGTGCTAGGACTTACCTACGGATAGAGTAAACATTACCTAAATATTGGACGTCTACTACTACAGGTATTGGATCACTTATCCAGAAAGCTCCGAATTACGGAATGGCCATCTCCCATAGACTCCGTTATAATGAAATAATCCAATATTTTAAAAATAATTTCCTTTTTCTCTGTAGTAATAAAACAGTACCTTGTACTTGATCCCAACTAAGATATAATTAATCCTTATTGGAAGCAAAACCAGCCTTTTGGGTTTTTTAGCCAAAAATGTAATGTATAAAGGCTGGAGTGACTGGATGTCTAACATTACAGAATACAACACAACATCCTGCTTTTCATCCCCTCTACATCTGAGTTAGTCAGCGACTTGAAGGGGGGCCACATGGGACATAACTGTTCAGTGAGCATTCTGCTCAGATTCAAAAGCAACAGTTTTGACCAATGTGGCCCTCCCTCAATTCACTGATTGGTTACTGCCTGGTAACCAGTCAGTGTAAACAAAAGAGAGCTGAAAAGCAAGAAGTAGTGTTCTGTTATGTTAGACTTACAGTCACTCCAGCCATTATATATTACATTTTTGCCTAACTAACTATATTGAAAACATGTTTTATTTTGCACAGCCTATCTATTTACCCAGTTTTTATTCTTATACTGAACAATTCCTTTAAGGTATGAAGATCCAAATAATGGTAAGATCTGTTATCCGGCAAACCCCAGGTCCCAAGCATTCTAGATAATAGGTCCCATACCTGTACTACACTTACATACATTTGGACTGGTGCAAATTATTTTAATCCTGTTTTAAAAAAAAATTATATGAAGTAAAAAAAATGTTTGGTAGTTCAGCCACCTTATTATATATGTTGCCTAAATAACAACCCACCCAGGTTATTTTGAAGGGATTCAGTGAATCTGGGATATAGAATGAATGAAGTGTGTTAGACAGAAGTTGTATTACAGGTTATTGACTCAATTTTTTGGTCCCATTACATGTAATAATTTACAGTAAACAAAAGTAAAATGTTTTACAAAGTCTAGAACTTTTGTAATTACTATGAAGTATTAGCATGCACTTTATTATTTAAGATGTTTTGAAACTGTAATTATACCTATATTGTTTTTATTTTCATTTTATACCTTGAGGAGTCTAGGTGAAATGTAATTTCAAAATACTGTAACCTGCGTTTGGTTGATTAGACAACAAAGTTTCCTTGAATCCTTATTTCCGGATTCATTTTCAGCCACATCCTTGGTTGTTCAGTTCAGTCCTTTCACCAGAAAGACTTTTTCCAATTATTTTCGATTTGTGACCATTATTGTACTATTGAAGTGTAAAGTTTTGTTTGGGGGGTTTGGGGACTGAATCTGTACCTCTTTTGAATTGACACATTTATTGACACCTATTTATAAAGGGTCTAATTTCAGAAGAATTCAATCTTATTTGCAATTCGATTGGGGGGGTCTGTTATTAAAAAAAAAATCAAATATATATCAAAGTCGGATGAAAAACGCTAATCGAATTTGATTTGGAGTCAACCAAACTTGATTCGAGTTTTCTCTCCGAAACTAAACTGGAATGTCAGGAAGGCTACAAACATCTCCAAATTGGTCACTGGACCTCTCTCATTGACTTATACAGTAATTTGGTAGGTTTTAGGTGGCGTATAGTCGAATTCGAATTTTTAAAAGGGCCAGAGTGTATGAAAAAAATCTAGAAAAAAAAAAAAAAAAAAGTCGAAAAAGTAAAAAAAAGTTTGGATAATTACCTAGTCGAATTTGAAAGTTTTGACCATAAAAAAATTTGAATTTTCAATTCAACCCTTAATAAATCTGCCCCTTAATTGATACATTTCTTATATTTGTCCCTGCTGAGCAGAATCCCGGAGTTTCATTACAGGCAGCTGTTAGAATTGATACAATAATTGCTAATATTCCACTGTACTCCACTGCAGACAAATATATCAACTAATGTAGCAAATTGTAACCGTTCAGAATCTGCACCAGGATTACTGAGCTGCCGGACAAATGAATTTAAGATTTTGGAAAAACTTAAAATAAAAGATGGAAAGCAATTGCAAAAAGTCTTTATATTAGGTGAACAATCTGAAATCAACTCCACTGAAAGAAGTGTTTGGAAGGTAAACAACAGTTTGTAAACGTCCTGCAGCTTTAAAGCTCTAGACAACAGAATGAAACAATTTTGAATTCACCGATAACATGATTTTGATTTCATTTATCTCAAATCAAGAGTAGACAGCTTTTAGAAGGGGTTGGATGGCCTTTTAGCAAGTAAGGGAATACAGGGTTATGGAAGATAGCTCATAGTACAAGTTGATCCAGGGACTAGTCAAATTGCCATTTTGGAGTCAGGAAGGATTTTTTTCCCCCTCTGAGGCAAATTGGAGAGGCTTCAGATGTTTTTTTTTTTACTTCCTCTGGATCAACTAGCAGTTAGGCAGGTTAAGAAAGTTAAAAGGTTGAAGTTGATGGACAAGTGTCTTTTTTTCAACCTAGCTTACTATGTAAGATATGCAAATTATGGTCTCTGACTCACTTCAACAATTGTTCAAAACTTTTCTGGAGGATCGTGTCCTTGGAAAAAGCCAAAAACTATGGGCCCTATTTTGATTAGTGGAGTCTTGCATAATAGCGAATCATAATCTGCGAATATCTGATTTAAGGCTCCCCAAAGTCCTGCTGGTACAGGTACTAAATCTTAAATACAAATTCTATAGAATAAGTGAACATCATCATGCATTACGTAAAATCATTTAGAAAAGATCACTGGTCCCATAATAAAGTTCACACCATTTTCTATTGAAATCAATGCAGTGAAAAAAAAGGTCATACAAGGTAATTAACGTTTACATTATACAGTGACTGTTCCAGAAGTTAAACTTATTTTAAACTACTGCCAGATGGGGCTGATTCTAAGCAGGCCCAGACAAAGGCCAGTGCCTAAGCCAGCATGCTGCATCCTATTTTTTGCAGCATTGGGGATGTGCGTGGAAACCGGAGCATGTGCCTGCTTGCTAGCAGGGAAAGGGGGTGGGTTGGGAGCTTGGCGGGCATGAGCAGAAGTTGCAGGTCCCTCTGATCTAGGGGTGCCCATATCATAAATCAGAGTCTGATTCTCAACCTGCTTATATTTATAGGCAGAGAATCCGCTAATCCACTGGCTTCTATTCCCTCCTGTGTCTGCCTTGGAGCAGACACATGGAGCAGATTTCGGCATGGAAACGTGTATATTTTCAAGCTGGGATCTGCTCCGTGTGTCTGAACACAGGCCAATGGGTTGGCTTATAGCCTCCCTCCATTTATATGCTGCCCTTTCTGCCAGTAACCTTAAAGCTCTGTTCTCATAACTGCCATGTCTGGGCTATTCGTTGCTGTGATTCTTGGATAAGCATGCCTGCAATTAGAACACTTCCCTGGTTTGCAAAACAACTCCTATCATTGTTGTTTTTGTGATGGATTTATAAACACAACAAGGAGGCAACCAAAGCAGAAAAGGCAGGTTGTGGACATATAATATACCCGAAAAATAAAACTTTGAAAACTAAAGTTACATAGCAGACCGTCGAGTGTAAGAAATAATGGCTTACACAAGAAATTATATTTTAGCGAAATCAGGATTTTTGGAATAAAAAAAAAATCTAATATAATGAATGACTTAAAATGAAAATTATTTACAAAAACTTTTAAATAACAAGATTATTAATTTATGTTGCCCACAAATGTGATTTGACATTAACACTGCAGTACAATGGAATGTTCCATTTCAAGAATCCTGGCAAAAAATGAAAACATCTTCGTTCACTAAGGCAAGATAGGAGAATTCTTATTCATCATACACAAGGCAAAGATTTCTATAAGAAAACGTACGAAATGTGAAGGCAGACATCAGCGGTATGGAGATAACATCATGCACAGCTATAAATTAGTAAAGCACATGCCTAAAGAAACTGAAAATGATATTGTTAAAAAAAAATCCAGCTAGTGAACACTTGATGTGTCACTTAGCTAAACTAGAGTTGAGGAGACTGCCTCATACAGACTTAGATAAACAAAAGGAATTCTGGGAATGAATTCCAAATGTGCTCCAAGAAAATCCCATTTGCATGGGTTTATCCTATTGGCTAAAGCTCACCCACTGGGTTCTTAAGCAAAAGCCAGGATAATAGCTGATCAGATTTCCCAACTGCAGACCGGTTTCGCCTTTCTTGAGGCTCGTCAGTGCAGTGCAGGTTGTCTGATCAGCTTAAGTAGAGCCACCATGTGGTTTTCCAAACATGTGACAAGGGTTGAGGAGACTGCCTCATACAGACTTAGATAAACAAAAGGAATTCTGGGAATGAATTCCAAATGTGCTCCAAGAAAATCCCATTTGCATGGGTTTATCTTATTGGCTAAAGCTCACCCACTGCTTTGCTTAAGAACCCAGTGGGTGAGCTTTAGCCAATAGGATAAACCCATGCAAATGGGATTTTCTTGGAGCACATTTGGAATTCATTCCCAGAATTCCTTTTGTTTAGCTAAACTAGCAAATACAGAACTCTGCTAAAGTAAAGGAAAATATACTGTATTTGCAAGGTTTGTTTCATTATATTTTTGACTTTAGATACCTTTTAAAACATAAGGCTGCTGGTTGAAAGAATTAAAATGTTATCATATTACAAAATGCCAAGTTTTACTCTTTTGGAATCTTATTCCGAATTAGCAAGGACAATACTGCATACAATATAAAACAAACTCATTTTCTAAACCTTGAATGAAAAAAAACCCATGCTCAATAAAAAGTAAAGCACTGTGTAACATTCTGATGCTGTATAAAACGTCTGTGTGAAATTAGTAGCAGCTATGAATTTTTGTATGTCACTTTACCAGTGTATGGACAATTGCCACCTAGTTGCAAAATACAAAGAATACTGAAGTTCTTCTTAAAACTCAAGAAACTAGGACACAAAAGGAAAAAAAAAGTGCTAGATAGCTATATTAACCTGAATTTCCAAATCGTTGTTACCACACTCTGGATGAAGTCTTTCTCTTGTCAGACACTGCAGTGTGGTGATGGACATACTTGTGGATACTACATGAATAACTTTCCCACCAGTGGGTCTGGGCCCTTTGGTTTGCACATTGTATGATCCAGAGTTTCTCTGGTAACAAAAGAGATACCTGCAAGGACAAACAAAAATTTTAAATCACTGCAATAAACTGGTTTATAAAATATAAACATCAAAAATAGAGCAGTAAACAACAAAAATACCTCAGAAGTGGGTTTTCAATTAATTTGAGCTTCCTTTTCAGATTTTCCATTTCATCATCCATCTTCATACCCTCAACCATGGACACATTGTCAAGTTCACATTCTGAATCAGAGTCCTTATTGGATAAATTGTTTCGGAGGTTGCTGAACTGCATATAAACTTCTTCACACTGCAACAGAAGGCTGCGGTACTCTGCCACAAGTCCTGATGGGATACGGTCTTCAAGGATGTCATAATGCCTACAAAACAAGAATTTTATATCCAGGCATTAGCGGTCTGCATTTTAGGATTTAAAATTTTCCACAAAAGTGCCACTGAAAAACAGAATAGCTAGATAAAACCCTGAAAAGAAATCATTATCAAGACAATGAGAATGCTTGGCTTTGAATGTTAAAATTTAAATAAGTAATTTCTTCTAAAAAGATACAGGATTGTTGACCAAACAATTGCAGACATAATGGCACTGTGATTAAAGAGGTGATAACTTTTCCTATTATATAGTATGACAGACATGATAAGTGACTCAAAAAGCAAATTTGTTTTTGGAGAGTACCCTTGTCGGATGGGGTCACAGGCTAATTAAGAGAAGAAAAAAAAAGTACAGATAAAGTCTTATTTATTTAAAAAAAAAAAGGAAATTAGTTCAAAAATCTTCTGTAACGTAAATTAGATGCCAGATAAACAGAATTACAATTTGTCTAGGGGAGGAACTCAGCCATGCAACTTTCCTTTATTATATTCATCTCACCTGCTCACAGACTACCCTCCAATAACAGAGAATGGTAGACAAAAGGTTCTTGCTGTAATTTATCATGCCAGCATCCGCCTCCTATCATCTTAAAAAGGTTGGAGATGTGTATGTGTCTCACAAATACGGTGACAAGAAAAGTTATCTTTGATACAAGAGTCCTCCTTCCTTCTGCTTTGCCATCTGTTGGACTGCGCACACATCTTTTTGATAAATGCCTTTTGTCATTTGCAGATTTAGGTTTTTCCAGCCTAGTAGAATTTCCGATGGGTGTTGAAAACACTGAATGGACTAAAGCTGTCAAAAGCAGGTTTCACTGCAGAGAAGCAAACCTACTTAAACATTAAATCCTCTCTCTACAAAACAGCAGAAATGCTGCCTCCGTAAGGCAAGGCCAGACGTGGCGTTTTTAAAAACGTGTAAATACACATAAACTGCAATACCACTGAAACTAATGGAAAACGCACTATGGCAATTCTCACAGGGTGCTTTTGCAAGCCGATATCTGCCACGGGACGCCAGCATTGGCATTTTTCAGCAGAAACGCCAATACGTCAGGAAACAAATCAATAGGCTATATTGTATCTGCACATTTGAAACCACACTTTGCATAAATACTAGGGATGCACTGAATCCAGGATTCAGTTTGGGATTCGGCCAAATCCTTCTGCCTGGCCGAACAAATATGCAAATTAGGGCCAGGGAGGGTAATCACATGACTTTTTGGCACAAAACAAGGAAATAAAAAATGTTTTCCCCTTCCCACCCCTAATTTGCATATGCAAATTAGGGTTCAGATTCGGTTGGGTATTCAGCCAAATCTTTCGGGAAGGATTCGGGGGTTCATCCCTAATAAATGCACAGCTTATTTTAAATAGGGTGTCCAAATTCTCATGAAATAAAAATAGGGACGTGTTGGTATGAGTGAAGAGAAGCTTCATGTGAAATATAAGCAGTTGAAAGCCTCCACCAGCCCAGGAAACCTTAGCAACAGCGACCCTCTGACACCATTAAATTATCAGAGTTGTTTCAGTTATGCTAGGCTGAGGGCGGTGCGATCCCTCCATAGGCTGGAGTCTGTTTCCATTTGTTCTTAGATTATGGAGGGATTGCTCTGCCCCCAGCCCAGCATAACAAACAACTCAGCAAGATGATTTAATGGTGTCAAATGGTCATTATGACTAAGGTTCATTGGGCTGGGGGCGGCTTTGTGATGCTTTTAGTTTCTTATTTATTACAGATACCGACACGTTCCTATTTTTTATAGGAACGTGTCAGCAGTACTTTAAATGTCTGGCAGCTCCTGGTGTCCCAGAGCTGGAAAACTCTTACAGGAGAATGAAAGTCATATAGAGCCCCCCAATCCTGTTCCATTTGCCTTACTTGTTCTGAAAAATCAAAGTAGTACAGGAGGCTTGGCAGAAACCATCTTGCTCCGACTAACCGAGTGATTACCGACAGAGAATGCACAAATAAAAGCGATTCTGACATGGCTTAAACTACACATGATCCATGTTAGTAAATGTTAAGAGGAGAAGATTAAATGGTGATTAAGTCTTCCACTCCGTTAAGTAACAAAGAAACAGAAGAAAATTGCAAATCATTAAAAAACTATGAAAAATAAATAATGAAGACCAATTGAAAAGTTTCTTAGAATTGGCCCTTCTACAATATACTAAAAGTTAACTTGAAGGTGAACCACCCCTTTAATTGAAGTATAATGGAGATAGATTTCTTTTGTCAGTAATGGTTACTTGAAGTTCCTAAAGCTGTCTGTTTTGCCAACCTGACTGACTGTTTCTAATTCGACTACTGAAGCTCAAATATGGCAGCCACCTTATAGAGGAACATGGGGAATCAGATGAGTACTGTAAAAGCATCGGACAAATAACTTTTTTGTAAAATTATAGATCGTATGCAAAGACAATGTTATGATAGCTATAAAAATTGTTTTAATGTCTGTGTCAGACATTAACAGTGATGCATATACCTCCACTCAGATGCTTGTTACCTCATATTAATCCCCAAAGCCACCCTGTAATACATGCATTTTGGAAAAATAAAATATTTTACTGCTGCAAATCTGGGAAAACCTATTCTTTGTGATTATAATGAATAATTTCAAAATTATTGAGATTATCGAAATTGTGGTTGGTAAATGATGCACCATCTCTTCATTAATGCAAGACTGCAAATAGAGCGCAATGCTAGGTGCTGCCTTCCACATTAATCAGCAGTTATTTTGAGAATTTAAATGATTTCATTTTTTAAAACTGTATTTTATTATTTGCACATTCTTATCCTAAGTAAGATATTTAGATCATTAAATGTATAGTTATTCTGTGTGAGCAAGTCTGAAGTGCGCAGAAGCATAAACATAGTTAATTTATATTTGATATATTCTTAGTAAGAATATTTTGTGCAGTACAGCCTGACACAATATTTATGTTGATATGCAGTGCCACCCAGTGGCGGACGATCATTGCATTATTGCCATATTTTTATTCACAAGGAATAAAATATACTGGCCTTAAAAATTGTAACATTTGAAAGGGTCCCATTAATATGGTACAGTTGTATCCTAAACTTTAGCAAGGACAAAATGTCCACATTTCGTAATACACTGTGCAAAACTGTAATTGTTAAATAAAAACAAATCACTGAGAGGATATCAAAATGGTGCTAGGTTTAGAGGTCTTCGGCTAACTATACATCATTCAAAAGCATCATAAGTCTGTGAAGCTGTGTAGGGTTAGCTAAAGGAAAATGTAAGCTATGCGTAGTACTCTGTAGCAATGACTTATTTCACCAAACGTGGAATCAGTCGGCATTTGTGAATTGCTTATTGTGGTTCTCCTTGAAAGCACCCCTTGGCACTATGAGTCTTAATCACGGATAAACCCAAAGACCAAGTTGCTGTAATTGGTTTTATTTGAAACCCTCGTGATTAAACAGAAAATTAACTTACAGGCGTAAACGAGGCTCCACGCATCTAACAAAGTAATCAAAATAATCTTCCTCTTCCTCGTCCCAGGGCCGCCAGATCTGCTGATAGAAAAATCTGCACAAAGAATTGCAATAATTAATTACTCATGTCCTTTAGTATGCTAGGGTATTATCTACAATTATCGGACATAGAAAACTTGGTTAACAAAAGGGGCACAAACACACTCACATATTTTTATGGACAAGTTAAGGGGAACTCTGGCTTCTAAACCAAAATTTGATAAAGAGGTCCACATAACTGATGGGTACATTAGGGGTTTCTGTGTTACCGGTTTATTCAAAAAGTATGAATAAATGTAATTTTTTATTAAGAAATCCAGCTCTTTAAAGGGGTAGTTCACCAAACACTTTTTTCAGTTCAGTGGTTTTCAGATTGTTCTCCAGAATTACTTCCATAACTTAAAATCTAAGTTGAATGTGCATGTCTAAGTTTGTAATTCAGGTGCAGATTCTGAACAGTCCACGTAGGATTTTTATTATCACAGTAAGTTCTGCCTGTTAAAGCCTTCATTTGAATTGCCTAAACTTTACAGCGCACATGTGCTGTATGAAGATGTAAATATCACTGATGTGTCAGAGGGAAAATGGCTAAACCTTCGTTGAGCCCAAAATGCCATAGTAATAATGAAGGTATATTAGAAACAAAGGTGTATAATAATAATAGTATTATATAATATATAATAAGACAGTAGGGCAACTTACTAAATACAAAGCAGGTTGGAAAGTTGACAAAAAAAAAAAAGAGGAAAATCTGTCATGTTGCCTGCATTCAACCCATGAATATTACACTGCGTGTATTTGGAAGTGTCATGTTCATGAGGTGCAGGCAGGGGACATTACCCTCCTCGAGCCCTTAGTAGTCTCTTTAACTTGCATGTCCTTTGACGCTATACTTTGCAAATGGACAAAGACTGGTCATTGTTAAGACCCACAACCTACACAAAACATAGGATGAAAGCCAAGTCAATAGACCCCAGCTTTTAACATCTTAGATTTAATTACGGGTGAGGTGAAAAGGCAACAATATGGGTATATAGAGCCAAATGTAGATCTGAGGCTAGGATATCACTAATGACATCCTGCTAGTGGATTTGATGGTAATTTCATACACTAGGGTATTAAAGATACAAAATACACTGCCTTGCAAAAGTATTCACCACACTTGGCTTTTCATCTATTTTGTTACATTCCAACCTGTAATTCAAATGTTTCTTAATCTAATTTTATGTAATGGATCTACACAAAATAGTCTAAGTTGGTGAAATGAAAAAATATATATATATAAAAAAGAATTTAAAAAAATTAAAACCTGAAAATTGTAATGTGCATATGCATTCACCCCCTTTGCCATGAAGCCCCTAAAAAATCCTGGTGCAACCAATTACCTTCAAAAGTCACATACTTGAAATGAAGTCCATTTTTGTGCAATCTAAGTGTCACATGATCTGTCAGTATAAACACACCTTTTCTGAAAGGCACCAGAGGCTGCAAAACCACTAAGCAAGATGCTGGCCACCAAGACTCATAGACCGGGCAAGGAGGGCATTTATCAGAGAAGCAGCACAGAGACCAAAGATAACCCTGAAGTAGTTGCAGAGTTCCACAGTAGAGATTAGAGTATCTGTCCACAGTGCCACAATAAGCTGTACACTCCATAGAGTTGGGCTTTATGGAAGAGTGGCCAGCAAAAAAGCCATTACATAAAGTTAAAAATAAGAAGGCATGTTTTGAGTCTGCCAAAAGGTATGTGGGCGACTTCTCTGTCATCAATGCAAACCCAACACATCCCATCACACCAAGAACACCATCGCTACACTGAAACATGGTGGTGGAAGCATCATGCTGTGGGGATGTTTTTCGGCAGCAGGGGCTGAGAAACTGGTCCAAGTCAAGAGAAAGATGGATGCTAAAAATACAGGGATATTCTTGAGCAAAACCTGGGTCAGTCTGCCTGTGATTTGTTACTGGGATGGAGGTTCAACTTCAATGACCTAGTCAAAGTCTAGACCTCAGTCCAATCGAGAATCTGTGGTCAGACCTGAAGATTGATTTTCACAAGCGAAAAAATATCAACTTGAAGGAGCTGGAGCAGTTTTGCCTTGAGGAATGTGCAAAAATCCCAGTGGATGTGGCAAGCTCAGAGACTTATCCAAAGCAACTTGCAGCTAAAATTGCCACAAAAAAAGTGATCAGTTATGCACGTTGAAGATTTGTTATTTTGTCCTAAAAACATCTTCAAAGTTGTAGGCATGTTCTGTAAATGAAATGGTGCAAACTCTCAAACAATCCATTTTAATCCAGTTTTTGAGTCAATAAAACATGAAAAAAGCCAAGGGGGTGAATACTTTTGCAAGGCACTGTATATAGACAGATTAAATAAATATATTAGACTGGTTTTGCACATATGCTGCAGTTAAAAAAAAAAAGCCTAAGGGGCATAAATGGCACTATATGCAAAGTATAGCTTCAAAGGACATGCAAGTTAAAGAGACTACTAAGGGCTGGAGGAGGGTAATGTCCCCTGCCTGCACCTCATGAACATGCCACTTCCAAATACACACAGTGCAATATTCATGGGTTGAATGCAGGCAACATCACAGATTTTCCTCTTTTTTTTGTCAACTTTCCAACCTGCTTTGTATTTAGTAAGTTGCCCTACTGTCTTATTACAGAAACAAAATCATGTAATAAAATCAAAAATATTTCTGTTTTTATTAATTCTGACATTCTAAATATGGATTTAGCATTTCCCACAGTTTTCTAAATATTAGATCCCATACATACATATAATGCATTACATTAAAAAAAAACCTTAATGCATTACATAAAAAAAAACCTTAATGCATTACATAACTGCACTTTACCTAAATGGTGACTCATATTCAGCCTGCATGCCGATCCAATGTTAGTAAACATGTGTATAGGACTGTAGAACAAGTGTGGGATGTATGATCTAAAATGCTGGGGACCTAAGGTTTTCATTACTGGGGGTGGGGGGGGGCATCATTGCTTAAGGCAGGATTGATTAGCAAACATGAATGTTAATATCAAGCGAAATATAATGCTCAATATAGAAAAAAGGAAACCGTGTTAAAGGAACCTAACCAAATTCACAATGCAATTTATAGGTCTGTTGGCTCCTTCATTCGCATATTGAACACACCCTCAACAGGTTCAACATATATTATGGCATATACAGAGGAAAGTTTATTAAGTGGACACTGCTAAGCAACTCACCTGACATGCTCAATAGTTAGTGCGGTCTGGTCATATAATCCAGATTCATCAAAAACAACACGGAGTTCATGCAAAGGTACCCTCTGATCCTTCACTTCCAGCAGGTCATTGATACTTTCATGAGTGATGCTACTTACTCGAGACTCACACAGGAAAGGCTCACACAACCGCACTATGGCATTAAGGCTGGAGAATTCCACATCTGTTACCTGTGATAGTGCAGACATCAAGACAGTTTATAAGAAATCTAAATTTTATCTAAAATATATTTATATAATTATAGCAATCTTAGACATTTCAGACATTATAAGCAGTTTGCTGGATAGGTTAACTAATTATGGATGTGACAGACTAGAACTTCCAGTGTTTGAAAAAAATCTACTTACTCCAATGTGCTGCCTATGGCAACCTGTGATTGACCTGGCTTTCCTAGGAGTTGTCCCAGAAGCATATTATAAATGTTGTCCCCCTGCCTGTTTATTTAGGTATTGTTATAGATTCCGTTCCAAAATACAGAGACAAATGATGCAAATATATTGGATTAAAGGAGAAGCGGTGCCAAATATTAAGTGAAACTGCGGGCCGATGCTCCTATCAGCAGAAATCTGCACCGGCCTGGGATTATACCAGTGAGCAACATAGAGCGATCCATTTCTGTCTTCTAATTTCCCGGGCAATCGAATGCACAGTTGAACAGCTTTTCGTACTACTGCACATGCGCAGCCACGTGAAGAAGGAGAAAGATGGAAGATGATCTCTCCGCGGTGCTCACTGGTATAACCCCGGACCGGTGCAGTTTTCTACCTATAGGAGTACTGGCCTGGGGTTTCAGGTAAGTCAATACAATCACTTGGGGGTGCCTAACATTTGGTACCCTAAAGTGCAGCAAGCCCCCATGTGCATCACTTGTCTCTGTATTTTGGTACAGGATGCCTCAACAGACTAAGTTATGAACCAGATCTAAACGGAATTAACAACAAAAAAACGAAGACAGCAAAAGACTGTGTACAGACTACTGGTTTACTTGTCAGAAACCTAGGGTGTAATGGGATATAGAGAGGATTCTTTATGCTTACCAATACATAAAATTTTTGCAATTAATTCAAAACACTTTGAATTTGTCATGCTCACCTTCCAGAGCACATGGTTAAGGGGATCTGCCTTAAATGATTTACGACAACCTCACTAGCCCATATCATGTCAATGAGTGCCTGTGAGGGTTCTGTACCCTCTAAACTCATTTGATTAATCTGCATATGCCTGAGACAAAGGGGTTTCTAGCAGATGAACAGTGCAGGTTAGACCAAGTGCTGGACATATTCTTCTATAAACCCAAGCCAATTGTCTAGACTCCATATTCCCAACTTCCTTGAGAGCTCCACAAAATCGGACTATATGCTGCTAGTGGAATTCACTCCCATCTGAGCACTTTCTTAGGTATGTTCCCTCAAGTCCTTGGCTCCTCGGGTGGGGAGGGGACCAGTAGCGGCTGCACATTGCTTTCCCCTCCCCTACTCCCCACCAGGGGGGGGGGCACCACTGACCACCAATGGGGTTTTTTTTTTTTTTAACTTGTGGTCTATGGGGTCCCTTGACCACCAATGTTTTTTTAAAAACTTTTGTGGGGGCCCCGACACCAATGTTTCTTTTTCTAACTTGTATTGGGGCCCTGACCACCGCTGATGTATGTATGTATGCACTTTTAACTGCGCTGTGGGTGGGATCTGGGGTGGTGCTTGGGGGGCCGGGCAGGCACCAGGTGGCCCAGAAAATTTTGCTGTACGGGGCCCCGTGATTTCGAATGGCAGCCCTGGCTAGAATATTGCCTGGGATGGTGGTTCCTTGACCTCCAGTTTCCAAAGACTCAGGAGAATGCATATAGTTGGCTGGCACTCATGTCAACAGTTTATATAAAATATACCTCTACAAGAACATCAAAGACATCAGTGTGCCAGATTGCCTTCCAGCCAGATGGTTCGAGGACTTTTTCCAAATACTCTCCTATGAATTCCTTCACCTCAGAGGGCTTACAGTCACCTTGCAGAAAAGAAAATATTACGTAAGCTTTTATTCAAAAAATACATCAAAACTGAAATGTATTCATCATATTCCGAATAAGCATTTTTACAAGGTCAGACTAGTCAGTCTAATTTTACAATGAATGCTGCAGCTTCTGTTGAAAACGGATTGTGTGTGTGTGTGTAAGTGCCTGCTGGGCACAACACAGTAATATTCTGCATAGTTTGGGAACCAGATGTCATTGTGCTTTTACAACACTGTCTGATATCCATTTACAGCCTACACCACAGAAACCATGAACTGGGCTAAATGTTTCAAATCATAATAAACACTTAACTGTTTCTCATGAAATGCCTCAACAAATAAATAATGTTGGGATTGCATGGGGGGGGGGGGGGGGAATAAAAGGTTAGAAATTGCATGCCATGGGTGTAAATTACAGACAAGGCTCTTTAAAAAATTAAAGCCTTTCATTCTACATATGTATTGCACTTAATGAAAGTGCATTGGAATTTTTTTTTCTTCTGTAAAAAACTGAGCCAAGGTTTTTTTTTTATTCCGTTACCAATGTACCAACTCATAAAATGAGAATGTGGAATAACTACATCTACTTAATAGGTCAAGAAAAGTGAAATTGGTATTACAGGTATGGGATCCATTTATCCAGAAACCTGTTATCCAGAAAGCACTGAATTATGGGGTGCACATTTCCCATACACTCCATCTTATCCAAATTTTTAAAATGTATTTCTTTTTCTCTGTAATGAAACAGAATATTGTACTTGATCAAAACGAAGATACAATAAATCCTTATTGGAAATAAAGCCAGCCTATGGGGGTTTATTTAATGTTTACATGATTTTCTAGTAAAATAGGTCAGTTATCCAGAAAAACCCAGGTCCTGAACAATCTAGAGAATTGGTCCCCTACCGGTACCTATTGATTACATAGGACAGCACCCCTTGATAAAAGTTGGTAGGATGATTTGACTGCAGGCTTTTCCTGAAGCTTGGAATTCTCTGATGGAGTCCTGCTGTGCCTGATGGTGCCCCCACCATTGCAATTCAGAACCTCCTTGAAATGTAGAGACCATTTTAAGTTAACATTTAGTATGTTATAGAATGGCTAATTCTAAGCAACTTTTAATTGGCCTTTATTGTTTCTTTTCTATATAGTTTTTGCATTATTTGCTGCCCTCTTCTACCTCTTTTCAGCTTTCAAATGGGGGTCACTAACCCCATCTAAAACAGTAAAAAGGTGCTCTGTAAGGCTTAAAACGTACTGTTATTACTACTTTTGATTACTCCTCTTTCTAATTAGGCCCTCTCCTATTCGTATTCCGGTTTCTTTTTCAAATCAGTGCATGGCTACTAGGGTTATTTGGACCCTAACAACTAGATTGCTGAAACTGCAAACTGGAGAGCTGCTGAATAAGAAAAAACGTATAAACAAAAAATAATTAAAATGAAAACCAATTGCAACTCTACAACATACTTAGGTGAAACCCCCCTTTAAAGTAGAATTCAAACCTTCCTTAAAGGAAAACTATACCCCCCAACAATGTAGGTCTCTTTAAAAAGATATTGCATAAAACAACTCATATGTAAAACCCGGCTTCATGTAAATAAACCATTTTCATAATAATATACTTTTTTAGTAGCATGTGCCATTGGGTCATTCTAAACAGAAGATTTAAGCCATTTTAAAAAATAAGGACAGCCTCCTGGAATTATATGATTCAACGGTGCACACAAACATACCAAACAAACTATAAAGTTAGGTCACATGAGCCAATTAACAGACAGAGTTGTGTCTTTTGCTTCCTCACTTCTTCCTGTTACAGTTAGAGTTGAAATATTTCTGGTCAGGTGATCTGAGGCAGCACACAGACCATCACGAAATGGTGGTTCAAGGCAAGAGATGTAAAAGGGAAACATTTACTTAAATATATATTCCAGTTTGGCAAGATTATTTAATATGCCACTGAATATGATATAAACTCTCTGTTGCCCAAGTTTTCATTTTGGGGGCAGTGTTTTCCTTTAAAAAAAAAACCTCCCCCCAGCCTTACTGGCTTCCCTGGGCAAATGCCCCTAACTTTTTACTCATCCCTCACAGGAGATTCAGGCATCCAAGTTCACAGAAGCCATCTTCTTCTTCAGAAATCGTGTCTTCTTTCGGCTCTTCAGAGATTTCGGTGAGTTTCGGTGCATGTGCCGAAATGCTGTTGAATACATGAAGATTACCTAAGAGAAGAAGGTGGCTGCTGTGAACTTTGACACCCGAATCTGCCTCGAGGGGTAAGTAAAAAGTAAGGGGCATTTGCCCAGGGTAGCAAGTAGGCTGGGCAGGCTCTACAGGGGGTAGGGTTTTTTTTTTTAATTATGGTTTTAGTTCTCGTTTAAATTCCCAAACGCCCATTTGAGCACAAGGACCACAAGCCATTGCTGAGCTGTACAAAGATGGCAGCAATAGCAGGACTCCAGCAGGATGCCCAAGCTTCTGAGATAGAGGGGCGTAACTATAGAGGAAGTAGACCCTGTGGCTGCAGTGGGGGCCCTGAAGTATAGGGGCCCCCATGAGGTCCTAATTCATATACAATTTAAACAAATATTGGTAAAACTGCTCAATCTGCGGGCCTGAAAACAGAAACAAAATATCCTGTTAGCAACACAAAAAATTTGTGAATTTATCAGAGTACCACTAAGTATGAACGGATAGCTATTCCAACAAATAATAACAGCAAGACTGTGCAATCTCTCAGGATACTCAGCGTTGAATCTCCAGTAATATAGCTAAAGTATCATTTGTAAGGATAAAGCAGACTTCGTAAGGAACAAGAATACGGGTTGTCAAAAAAAAAAATATGTAGCTGTGCACTTGTCACACAACACAACAGAAAGTGTCAGCGGTCCTATCCCCCTCTAGGGTTGCCAACTTTTCTTTAACCAAAATACCGGCCTGCCTATATATTCAGCATTTTTCCCTATTAACATTGGGTACAGCCATCAAAAATACCGGGCAGGCCGGTAAAAAAATGGCCAGGTGGCAACCCCATCCCCCCTCTCTACTGCTTTTTATGAAAGAAGAATGCTTGAGCAAAAAGTTAATGGCATCTTGACAATCTTTGTTGCATGCCAAAAGCCACAACCCACTTAAAAAAAAACTATTAAAAAATAGATAATATATCAAAATCTAGTATAAAAAAAAGAAAAACCTATAGATTGAGAAAAAACACTCTACATTTGTTCAATGTATTGTTTTACTTACTCTCAAATTTGTTAAGTTCAATTTGTCTGATCTGACACTTAAGTATCTTCAGGCTAAACATGCTGCTTCAAGCAGCTGCTGTTCAAACAGTTAGGAAACATTTGCAGTGGCAGGAACATTTTGTCTGAAACTACTTTCCCAATGCACAGTCTCTCTCTATTCTACAGCCTCGCAGATGTACTTTTACTGTATTAAAATGCTTTCAGGCATTTACTTTTCAGCATTTGATGTACATCTATTCTCTGAACATCATTTGGAAAACAGACGCACATTCTTAGCACTGGGATGTACAATGGATTTCCACAGCAAGAATTGGAAATGAAAAGCACCTTCCCAAATGAGTAACTATGAACAGTGTAATATTAGCCTTCATCAAACAAGCCTGTCAAATCAAGAAGTTTGGGAACAAGTGGCTGGAAGGTAAAACAAATGTTCAGTGTTTTAGATGTGCCAAAAGTTGTCATTTATTTGTGTAACTTTGCAATGACCATGTAATGAAGATTATCTCAGTGTGCGGCATTCCAAATTAAGCAACAGCAGGTATGCCAATGCAGGTACAGGTATTCCAGCTGTGTGTTTCCCAGTCGCTAAAATTAAGAATACAACAGAATTTAAAAGTACCGCTGATACTGCACAAATGTATAATGCAGACCTGTTCAGATGACATTTCTGTTCCTTATAAGATAAGCAAAGAAAGAGGAATGACCAGGGGCCAAAGTGAAAGGAGCTATAGTGCCCTAACTAGTATTCATATGGGCCAGTAGACTGAACAATCATCTAAGTGCTATTTGGTCAGCCATGCTGATGCTCAAAACAAGCAACAGCCCATCCTGTGAACTGTACAGAAAGTCTATACCAAAGTCTGTGCTCTATGGCCAACTTCATTCGATCTGAAGTATTTTTTCTACGTATCCTTCTACATGAGTGCTACATGATTGCACTCTTGCACTTCTACGTGGGGATAGTAACTTACTTATGGGTATAGTAACTTACTTATGAACTTTTATATTTACAGTTGGATGTACAGCAATCTTCTCCCCAGGGAAAAAAAATTATCCTGGTGGATAATTACGAAAAAAAAAAAGAAAGCACACATATTCGTATGCTTAAGATATATACTGTGTTTAATACCCTTTTATTAAATACCCCTACCCTAAATAGACACCACCTCTGACCCCAGCCTACCTGGTACCCTGGGCAAATGCCCCTAATTTATTTTTAGTTACCCCTCCGTGCAGATTCTGTCCTTGTGAATTCACAGGCACCATCTTCTTTTCTTCTGTCTTCGGAATCGGAGCAACGTTTCGGCACATGCTTTGTTGGAGCAAACTCCCTAATTTCTTTTTACTTAACCCTCCGTGCGGATTCTCTCCTTGTGAATTCACAGGCACCATCTTCTTTTCTTCTGTCTTCGGAATCGGAGCAACGTTTCGGCACATGCGCAGTTGGAGCAAACTTCCGATCCCGAACAACAAAAACATTTTCAGAAACTTGTGACTTTCGGCGGATGCGCGGTTGTTCAGGACTGGAAGACTACTCCAACTGCGCATGCGCCAAAACTCTGCTCACTACATGAAGAATACTAAAGAAAAGTGGTGCCCGCAAACTCCTGAGGACAGAATATGCACGAAGGGGCAAGTAAAAAAAATTAGGGTATTTGCCCGGGGGGTGTCTATTTAGGGTAGCATTTAATAAAAGGGGTTGAATTCTCCTTTGAATTATTTTAAATGCACAAGTGAGGTGTGAGTGGGAGATGAGCTGGGCTGCTGCAAAAAAGTGCAGGTGTTGTTCCAGCCAGAAACACAGTGGGAGAGAACACTGTCTATTTTAGAACATAATTTCTTGCCTTTTGTCTATTTGTTTGACAATTTGGATAGGTTATATAAAACATGACTTTTTTCATACTGCAACTATAAATTAAATACAGTTGCAACCACTCACCCAACACCAAAGGATGACCATGGAGACCAGCAAAAACAACTTCTTTATTCAGATATTAGCAATAAGAGCAATCTAGAGTTGCAATAGGACTCAATATAAAACATGAATTAAATATAATAATGTACTCACCAAGCATATAGTCTTTGTAAGTCTCAAATCTTTCATAGAATAGGAGGTTGTTGGTTTGGAATAGGTCTGGAAATTGCATGTTTCCAGCTGGAACAGTACGAGGTAAAATTTTCCCCAGCCTCTTAAAGCTGCCATAATCACTCCCGCTGTCACCCTCCTCCTGGAACAAGACTAGAGGAAGAAAAAGAAAGCGTTTCAGAACATAAAATAACTCCATCCAATCTATGGTCAGCTGGAAGTTCATTAGCGATGCAGTTTATGGTTACATCAATATTATTACTTCACTAATTGCCCATTATTCAAATTCATTCTACAGAAGTTCAAAGAAGGGAAATGATCTTCACTTACGGAATCCACAAAAACCTCAGTATGTCAAATGCCATGCTGACTAGATAGTGTTATTCTAGATCAATAAATGCAGTCATTACATTGACTTAAATATCAACCATGATTTGAATATAGTTTGCCTGTTTGACCTAATGTGAGAAAAGTTAAAATGTAAATTATTATTTTACCTAAATGGGCCATAGTTTGTAACAGAGCTAACAAAACTGCCCCGGCTCATTACAGTTTCAGTTTTCCAGGAAACACTGAATGAGGGATGTTAAAATGATGTTGTAGGGTACAGGTGACAACACATGGCCTCTTTTCTCTTACTTTGCACCCCCAAACAGTTCTATGCATTAGGAGGGTTGTTCAGTTAGACGGTAACCAGGTTTTCAGGTCTTTTGGTGGGTTTATTTACGGTTTAGGTTAAAGGAGAAGGAAAGTTTAAAACTAAGTAAGCCTGATCAGAAAGGTCCACCTAAACATACCAGTAAGCCCTCAAAGTAGTGCTGCTCTGAGTCCTCTGTCAAAACAATCACTGCGTTTCTTTCCTTCTACTTTGTACACATGGGCTTCTGTATCAAATGTCCTGCCTTCAGCTTAAACCTCCTTGCCCCAGGTGTGAGCACACTCAGTTTGCTCCTCTTCGCCCCCTTCTCTGCTGTAATCTATTAATAAGCAGGGATAGACTCAGGCAGGAAGTGATGTCACACCAAGATAATACTGCAGTTGCTTTCCTAAACAAACAGAGCTTCTAAAGCAGTTTACTCAGGTTATGGTAAACTATTCCACAGAATAAATATATCATTGTAGCTTGCACTATTGCAGCTAATCTATTGGCAATAAAATGCCTCTGTAGCTTTCCTGCTCCTTAAATAACCTACACAGATACAATTTTTTTGTATACCGACACGTTCCTATAAAAATAACAAGAACACGTCAGTATGAATTAAATGCTGCTCAAGAAATATTTCCCTGAAAAGCACCCCGCAAAGCCGCACTCACTTTACCCTCCGACCCCCCTAAAAGATCTCCTCAACCGATTCCCTGACGCAGGGCTGGGGGTGGTGCGATAGTTACATAGGCTGATTACGGATACAAGTAGGAATTAGGCCTATAGAAGGATCACCCCTACCCCAGCCCAGCGTCACTGAAACAACCCGGAAGACCTGTTAGTTGTGTGAGCGCTCAGCAGCAGACTGGTTTGCGGGGCTGGGGGCGGCTTTGTGGGGG
>CM044437.1:64179098-64210247 GCA_024363595.1 Xenopus borealis
CTTTTCTGGGAAAGATTTAATGAGCAGCATTTATTTTCATATGATTTTTATAGGAAAGGGTCAGTATCGCTTTAAACCCTGTGTCATTATCCCTCCCCAGTAATGAATAACCTTTACTGAGTTTTGCCTAATTAATTGAACAATTAATTGTCGTTGGAAATCCCAGTGTGTATAAAAGCATATATAATTTCAATTAACAGCCTCATAATGGTCTATAAAATAGAAACTCCTTTCTAGAAAGAAGAGGCCATAGATTTGGTTTAGGGTTAAAATACTAACTTTGGTTTCTGGGTAAAGAAATAATTCTACCATATTTCAGAGAAACAATTTTGAAAGGTTTCAGCTATATTCCATTGCCCTTAGGCAGCTGTGCCCAATAATTTTTTTTTACCTGTGAGCAACATGTAAATGTAAAGAGGGTTTGGAAGCAACACAAGAATGACAATGGGGTTGCCAAATAAGGGCTGTGATCGATATTGGTAGTCTCTGGACTGGCAACTTAGAGGCTGCTCTGTTTGCCAGTACATCTGTTTTTTTAAGCTAACCAAAACTTGCTCCCAAGTCTGGAATTCAAAAATAAGCGTGTGCTTTGTGGCCACAGAGAGCAACATGTTGCTTGTGAGCCACTGGTTAGGAACACTGCCGTAAGACTTTGAAATGAATTGCAACTCATTATACAAAGGGATTATTCACTGCTCCCCTTTTTTTCAGATAATGCAGAATCAGGAAGCTGTTTTTAGTGCAAGAAATCACATTTCTTATGACTAATTAATAAAAAAAAAAATGCTTGCTGGCATAAAATTCTCCATTCAAAAAGTTAGTGGGCATCGCATATTCCAAAAATACAGCAAACCTTATATGACTAGCTGTTAGGAACAAATGCACCTACTTCTGCACATTAAAAACAAAAAAAATTTAGAATTTCTTTATTGGTTACCACTTGACCTTCAGGTCCCCATTTCCAGGAAAGTCTCAGTACAGTTTCATGGCACAATATAATAAACTACCAATATTAAAACGCAGTCCCACAGAACAGAAGTGTTTCATTGTCAGGATATTAATCCAAATGGAATTGCTATTATGGTTCCTTAAAAGTCAAGGGGAAAAAAACAAAAATGTATGCATTATATTGTATATTGATAAAGATTATAATTCTGCTATTAGCCAAACAATTTACAGGATTATGTTTTTTATACCTCTGAAGAACCCATTTTTTATATCGAGTCACGCTGCTCTATTGTTTGTATTTATTGGCTTTGATAGGTTTTATTGGTTTTAAAGGCTCTATTTATATACTCTTGGGTAAAGGATTTTTGTACAGACGAGTAATGAACACGGCAATAATAAAACAAAAATGAGAGAACTGTCCTTGAATAAACTCATTCTGGATATACTTGAAGGGTAAACCTTAGAGCAATTCAGTCCATGCGCTTTAAATTCAAATATAGCTTTTTAGCTATAAAATGACCTTATAGCATTGTCTCTTATCAAAGCAGACACTTAGGGGCAGCTTCATCAATGGTCGAATTTCGAACGTCGAAATTGGACCATCGAATTGTTTTTTTGGGGGGGGGTTATTTTTAGATTCGAACGATTTCCCTTTAAAAAACTTTGAATTTGCCAAATTGCCTGTAAAGGCTATGGGAGGTCCCCCATATGCTATAATGGCAATTCAGAAGGTTTAAGGTGGCGAAAGTTTTTTAAAGGGACTGTACTTCGAAATTAGAATTCTTTTGATTCAAATCGAATTTTGAAATATTAGTCGAAGTCGTCCAAAATTACTTCTAAAATAGAATTTAATTTTGAATTTAATTCTAAATTCACTAAATCTGCCCCATAGTGTGCCGTAAGACAACAAAGCAGAGGTAATTTACAAAATGCAGGGCAGAGTAACAAGTGCAAAATACAATGGTTTTGTGTACATGAAAGCGGAATTGAAGCAGGTATCTGCACTAAGGGCAGAGACATATGCTGCGATTTGGGAAGATTAGTAGAGTGGAAACAAATCTCTTATTCCCATACTGCCTGCCCTGCCTTTGCACCTGCTTTAATGAAAATCACCGTCGGGATGGCACTCAGAGCGCTTCGTTTTCCGAAGTCCCCCCAAGTTTCCTCGTGAGGCAAGAATGAAAGTTGCCGGCGAGAAGGCAAGCTAATCTCCCCGAATCACAGCTTGCGTCTCTGCACTAAAATTATGCTCAGACTTAAATGGGTTGTTTACCTTTGAGTTAACTTTTAGTATAATGTAGAGAGTGATATTCGGAGACCATTTGCAATTGGTTTTCATTTTTTATTATTTGTGGTATTTCGGTTATTTATCTTTTTATTCAGCAGCTCTCCAGTTTGCAGTGTCAGCAATTTGGTTTCTAGGGTACAAATTACCCTAGCAACCCTGCTGATTTGAATAAGAGACTGGAATATGAATAGGAGATGGACTGAATAGAATTATAAGTAATAAAAAGTGGCAATAACAATAAATTTGTAGCCTTACAGAGCATTTGTTTTTAGATGGTGTCAGTGACCCCCATTTGAAAGCTGCAAAGAAACAGAAGAAAACTGCAAATCATTAAAAATAAATAATGAAGACCAATTGAAAAGTTTCTTAGAATTGCCCCTTCTACAATACAAGTTAACTTGTAGGTGAACCACCCCTTTAATTCTGCTCCATGAAAACAAAACTGCCTGTAAGGACAGGCGTGTCTTTTCTACCTCTGCAGCAGCCTGCAGCTTTTCTTCCAAACCCTGGTGAGCCTACCATACCTTTTACTGCTTGGATCTGTATGTTTGATAATTACATTATTGCTGCTGACCAAGGGGAGATTTCTGCAGCTAGAAAGCTTGCTTTACTTATTCACTGCCTGGGGCAGAGGGACAGCGTATATTCCATCCATTACCATTACCTGATGAGACTTGTGGTTGCTGAAAGGAATCAATTTCTGCCAATGTTTACAACGCAATGGCAAATCCACAGAACACTTTGTAGCAGCTTTGAGAGAGCTGGTTGTTACCCGTGACTTTGGGAATTTAACAGATGAAATGCTAAGAGACCAAATCGTGGAAAAAGCCAACTAAACTCACAGAGAGAGACTGCGCCTAGAGCAGGATTCAACCCTTGCAAAGGCCGAGAGGAATATTGTGCATAGGAAATCTTCAGTGTATTACTCACAAGCAAATGGAGAAATTGAGCATTAAACAGAAGTCTGAAAAGAAGCACTACAGACAGCAAACCTTACTGGGAAATCTTGGAAAGTAACAGAGTTACAGAGCAACGTGTCAACAACCCAATCATCTCCAGCTGAATTATTAAATGGCAGACAGATGAACACTAAGTTACACGTAGACATCAAATTTCCACAAAATACTGTGCCTACAAAATCATCTACTGCTGACATTGTGAAACATCAAGCCAAATGCAAGGCTTATACTGATAGAAAACCTGGTGCAAGAGAAGTACACTTTCAGCCTGGATCTTTAGTCAGAATTAAGAAACCAGGAATACTGAAACAAGGACAATCTAAATTTAGTACACCACTTGAAGTGAGACCCCAGCGAGGACCATAAACACATGAACTGTCTGATGGACGCATATGGAATGCAAGTCATCTTGCTTCTGCTAGTTATGACTTTGGAGAAGCTCCATTTGATGAAGGACATTTTCCTACTCTGGATGCCAATTGCAATAGGCCTGAAGAAAATTAACCTATAAGGTGTACGGAGATAATCAGAAAACTACCTGCATGGACCCAGGACTATGTGATGTGAATAATGTATATTATTGCTTTAAGATGCATTGTTGTTGTTGTTTATTACATCTTCCCTACTATAGGGGGAATATGTGGTGTTTATACAAATGGCCTGTGGGTGTCACTGTGCACAGGACTTGTTCTCTGCATACACAGGTCTTTCTGTACAACTTCAAAGTGAAAGTAAGAAGTTACTGTTGTTGTTTAAGGCCTGTATGAGCCTGTTAATAAAAGCACTGTTATACTCTCCTCATCCTCAGCTACCAAATATAACAGGGCAGTCTTGCACAACCCTGGAACTGTTGTATGCACCTAGCATTAGATTTCCAGTCTGCAAAGTGCATTATAGTCAGACCCCATTGACTTGGCAATTCATAATAAATACGCAGTAGAATCGGCCTTCTGTCTCACCAGCATATGTTAAACTACCTTGCCAAATTTGAAAACTCAGCTTAGACAGAGGGGCACACATACATAGCCAATGAGGTCCTCATCCAAGAGAATCTTCCACCATGTCAAACATTATATGAAACAGCAGCAACAATCAGATATTGATCATGGAGTAAAATATTTTGGGAGCATATATAGAAAGGCCACCAACTCAAGCAAAGTATAACTGTCACCATGCGCACCTCTATAATGTTTTTAAAAGGTTCTAAACATATTTGAGAAGATATCTAATCATAGGCCAGGTAATGTGCCTGAAATTGTAATAAATAATGTACAGAGCTCAATACCTTTTTTTTAACCCCCTTCTAAAAAGCAAATGGTCTGTAAGGCTACAAATGTATTGTTATTGCTACTTTGTATTCCTCATCTAGACAGGCCTCTCCTATTCATATTCCAGTCTTTTATTCAAATCAGTGTATGGTTGCTAGGGTAATTTGGCCCCTAGCTACTAGAATGTTTAAAATGAAAATTGAAGAACAAAAAGCTAAATAACTAAAAAAACCTTAAATAATAAAAAAAACAACTGCAAATTGTCTCAGAATAGCACTCTCTAGATCAGTGATCCCCAACATGTTGCTCTTCAACCCCCTGGATGTTGCTCTCATTGTCCCCATAGCAGGTGCTTATTTTTGAATTCCAGGCTTGGAAGCAAAGTACCAAGCAGAGCCTCCTGTAGGCTGCCAGTCCCAAAGTGGCTACCAAATAGCCAATCACAGCCTTTATTTGGCAACCCCAGGGACTTTTTCATGCTTGTGTTGCTCCCCAACTCTCTTTACATTTAAATGTGGC
Source organism: Xenopus borealis (assembly GCA_024363595.1). Lineage (NCBI taxonomy): Eukaryota > Metazoa > Chordata > Amphibia > Anura > Pipidae > Xenopus > Xenopus borealis. Next base: position 64,184,081 of record CM044437.1, read on the forward strand.
TCACGGGTAAAAAAAGGTTGGGGACCCCTGCTCTAGATCATACTAAAAGTTTTATCAAAGGTGGATAACCCATTTAAAGGAGAATTTAACCTGTTAGGAAAAAGGGAAAAAAAAAAAAAAAAAAAAAAAAAAAAAAACTTACCCCCATCCCATGTAGACCCCCTTCTTCCAGCCTAATTGCCCCAAATTTTTTTCCCCTCAGCGAGAATTCTGTCCTCAGGGTTCACAGGCACCATCTTCTTTCTTCGCCAATCTTCGAAAGCACAGCAGAGAGAGAGAGAGCACAGCAGTCCACAATTGTTTGGGACCAAAAAATTTCTCCAACTGCGCTGAAAAGCCAGTCTTCTTCCGAAGATTGGAGAAAGAAGATGGTGCCCGTGAACACAAAGGACAGAATATGCGCCAAGGGTAAGTAAAAAGTTTGGGGCATTTCCCTTGGGGGGGCAATTAGGCTGGGGGGAGGAGGAATTCTACGTGGGGTGGGGGTACGGGTTTTTTCCCTAACAGGTTGAATTCTCCTTTAAGGATGCAGCCCCCTCAAATGATGTATTAGACCTGTCAATCAAAAACAAAATGAAGACATGTTGCTTGGAAGGGGAGAGTGAAGCTTTAACTTGATTATTTCATAAATGGTAAAGAATTTTTATTTAGAAAGTTTCTTATTTCAGCAAGATGAAGCTTGTATTAAATTTTAATTTTCACTATAGATCCCCTTTAAAGCTAAAGGAGTGGATGAGAACTCCCAAAGACAGAGTGCAAAGGGAGAACAACGATGGGTTAATTACAGAACCACGAGGCACCGATACATTAAGGCTTGGGCCACACGGGAAGATTCCAGGGAGATTAGTCGCGACATCAGATCTCAATTCTGAGTGTGCCAGTTTATATTAAAAGTGATACGGTCATGGGAAAAAATGTTTTCGTTAATAGTGCTGTTCCAACACACTTTCTGAGCTGAAATCCATATCTCAAAAGAGCAAACAGATTTTTTTTAGATTTCATTTTGAAACCGGACATGGGGCTAGACATAATGTCAATTTCCCAGCTGTCCCAAGTCATGTGACTTGTGATCTGATAAACTTCAAGCACTCTTTACTGCATGTTGGAGTGATATCACCCCATCCCTCCACCCCAGCAGCCTAACAACAGAACAATGGGAAGGTAACCAGATAACAGCTCCCTACTACTGGAGTAGCATTATTAACCAATGCATTTTGAAAAAAACAAGCTACAGTATTACAGATCATCACTTTTTTTGGCAGGAAGAATGGCACACAACGAAACAGATTTTGCATTCACCTTTCAGTTTTGTTCTAATTATTTTTATCATAACTGTCAATACAAACTTCATTAGCCTTGAAGCTTGCAGCGGATCTACTTCTAATGATTGTGCAAACTCAGTAAATGAAGTCATTACATATTGCCCTTTCATTACAAGTATAGCTCAGATACATTCGCACCACTTTGGCAGAACAGACTGGCAGTGACTAATGTTTCCTTTTCATAAAGATGCTTAAATGGAAACATTTGTCTGGAGGAACTAACATTAATACAACAGAAAGATTCACCATTCGATTTTATTGCCAAGTTTGTCCTTGACTTTAAGTGCATGAATATGCAGTTTGCATCCAGGCTATAGAAATGTCAGGGATGTAACCGAGTATAAATAGACAAGAAATATTAAAACACCCTGCAGTGCGGTTAATTTGAGGAGAATAGATTTTAAACAAGCGCTGCTGCCCTTATTAAAACTGGATTTAGAATGGTTATTAGATTAAAGAGTGTAGATTTCTATATGTGAAAATGAAATGAGTGGAAATGTTGGTATATTTCACTGAGTGGTTATGTTGCTAATGCAGTTCTAAGCACAATTAATTTAATTGAATTCTAATATTGAAAGTTGAATAGTTTGCAGGTAATGGCCTCACATTCCCCTGCAGGATATTGGGCCAGTGATGCACTGGATTTTTGAAAAATATATTTGCAGAAGTGCCACAGATCAATTCCCACTGACTAAAATAGGAAAGGCAGCAAGCAGAGCAGCACTCTTTTTTCCGAAAACAACCAGCAACAATGGGAATAGTCCTATGTGCTATATATTCTAAGAAAATGTTTGTCAAGCAACCTGCATAACATCAAAGGTCTCACATACACTCCTGATAAGGAGACAGTCACCAGATTTTCCAGTGAAGGGAATATACAGCATAGCCGCTGTCAAACATACACAAGAGGATGGCAAGCAGAATACATTTGCCATTACAAGTATGACTTTGAAGATTTACATTCATCCAAGTCATAGTATATCCAATATGAGTAATTAAAGAATTTGTTTTCGCGAGTTTATTAACCTGCGGTAAATATAAATTTGCAAATTTTCTTGCACAAGAATATGTTCGCCTGTTATCACATTCGCTGAAAATAGCACTACATACACATTATGCCTGGTTTGCTAAACAGCTAAATGTGTGAATAACAAAATGAACGCCAGAATATTTGCAATATTTTACCACAATCTATATAGTGGCGTTAACTTATTTTTTTTGGCCAGAAAATTCTCAATGGGAGTTTGTGCATTTAAATGATGCAAAGAGATAACTGGTATGATTTCTTGTTCATAGGATTCTATTGGCAGAAGGGTGTGTGCGTGGATGTATGAAGTATGGGTTTATATGATGTATACATGTTTGATTGGTGTCACTCTGGTAATGTTGTTGGATGGTTTAATCATCAGTCAATAAAAGTTTACGAGTTTTTAAGATGCATTTTTAGCCATAAATGTCACAGTAAAAATTGCCATAATTAACGCCATAAAACAAGACTATTTTATAGCATAAATATTTGCAAATGTAATTTGTCGCCAGAAGATACGCAACTCCCTAAAATTACCACTAACGTAAGCTGGTTCGCTAACAGTTACCGCAAGCGTTCGCAATTACTTTTGAGTGCATCGCTGTTTAGTAAACTTAGTCACTACGAACATTCTGCCGGAAAATTATTTTCAGCGATAACATGCGGAAACATTGTCAAATTTACTGTGCTTTAGTAAATGGTCGCCATAGACTCTTCCAACAATCCAATCACAATGGCACGTTAACTCTTCAGAGAGGTGACATCTGAAATTCACAGAGGTGTTGATTCTGTGTAGTTACTGTGATAGGATTACCAATGTGTCATGCAACTCCTAGAAACAGGTTTTACTTCTGAGAGTTGCATGAACGGATGTGTGAATTGATCTGAAACCACCAGGGTACAGATGTGAGAACAGCATTGTATGTAGCAGACAGGTGGTGTCGAAGGCCCCCGCCTCTGTTCAGGGAGGTTTTTCCACCTTGACATGAATCGCCTCTTTCACACTGCTTTCAAACCACCAGTCTTCTTTATCCAAGATTTGGACATTGCTATCTTCAAAGGAGTGTCCCTTGTCTTTTAGATGTAGAAAGACAGCTAAGTCTTGCCCTGTAGAGTTCCCCCTCCTATGCTGAGCAATTCGCTTGGTAAGCAGTTTTGTCTCCCAATGTATAGATCAGTAAGCAGTTTTGTCTCCCAATGTATAGATCAGTAAGCAGTTTTGTCTCCCAATGTATAGATCAGTGCACTCAACGCTACACTGGACTGTGTATACCACATTGCTTTTGTTTTCCTTTAGGAGTTCGATCCGAAGGGTGTACAGGTTTTTGTCTCAGTGTGTTGGTAGGTTTCAAAAACACAGGGACGTGGTGTTTGTTGAAAATCTTCCTGAGTTTCTCAGACACTCCAGCTACATATGGGATGACTATATTTTGTCTACTGTGCGTCTCCGGGGGGTTATTTATTTTGATGTTCTTGTTGGGCTTGGTTGCTGCTGTTTTGACAAAGGCCCAGTCTGGGTAGCCACACACTTTCAAGGATGCTCTTAGATGTTTATGTTCCTTGTCCTTGGACTCTGTATCAGTTGCCACATATTCTGTCCTGTGGTACAGATTTCTAATGACACCCAGTTTGTGTTCCAGCGTATGGTGGGAATTGAACAATAGATATTGATCCATATGAGTGGGTTTCCTGTATATGTCCATTTTCCAGTTAACCCCTCTTGGATGCATATCAAACAGTCCAAAAAGGCAAGTTTATTCCAGTGGACATCCCTTGTGAACTTATTATTATTGTCCACTGAGTTAATGTGTTTTGTAAAGGCCTCCACTTCATTGGATCTGATTTTAACCCAAGTGTCATCCACATATCTGTGGTGCAGTTTCCTGGAAAGTAAGTAAAACTCTCCTTTCCACTTCCTCCATGTACAAGTTAGCTATAATGGCAAAGACTGGAGAACCCATTGCATAACCATGTTTCTGTCTATAAAAAGTTCCTTGTACTGCTGCTAAGGATGTTATCCTGCTGAAGTCGATATTGGCATCTGTCGCAGGTATATATGTGAACAATGAAGTGACATCATATGATTCCACTGTTTCTTCTTCCTCTAGTTTAACACCATGAATCTTGGTTACAAACGCTTTGGCATTCTGGATAGGGATGCACCGAATCCACTATTTTGGATTCAGCCGAACCCCCGAATCCATTGTGAAAGATTCGGCCGAATACCGAACCGAATCTCACAAGTAAAACCTGTTTCTAGGAGTTGCATGACACATTGGTAATCCTAAGGTAACCTTACTACACAAGAGAGGTACACATCTGTACACCGGCGGTTTCAGAACACATCACACATACATTCATGAAACTCTCACAGGTAACACCTGTTTCTAGGAGTTGACACATTGGTAATCCTATCACAATAACTACACAGAATCAACACCTCTCTGAAGAGTTACCATATCCTGTTGTGATTGGATTGTTGGAAGAGTCTATATGCCGAGAACTCCCCACACCACTCAGTTGAACTGAAGAAGCTGCTTGGATGAGCAGTGAAATGTCTTCATTAAAAATTTTCAGCAAGTCCAGTTGCCTTTTTGAATTACTTATATTAGACATTACAAGTATGGGTTCTGGTGTCTGGAAACTTGTTATTCAGAAAGCTCCAAATTACAGGAAGTCCATCTCCAATAGACTCCATTTTTATCAAATAATTATAATTGGTTTCATTTTTCTCTGTAATAATACAGTACCACGTACTTCACCCTAATAAAGATATAAATAATCCTTATTGGAAGCAAAACAATCCTACTGGTTTAATTGATTCTTAAATCGTATTAAGTATGGAGATAGAAACTATAGAAAACCCCAGGTCCTGAGCATTCTGGTTAACAGGCCCCACATCAGTACATGGTTAACTGCATTTTCCTTTTTGCAATGAAAACACAAAGGTAAAGTTCTTCCTTATTTTAAAGGAACAGAAACACCAACAAATGAAAGTAATGAGTAGTGTAGTGTTGCCCTGAACTGGTATGTTTGCTTCAGAAACACTACTCTAGTTCATATAAATAATTAAAAGAAGGTTATATGGCACAGGTATATAACACCATTATGTTCTACAGAGCTTATCTGCTATGCAACTCATCGCTGTGAAATTTGTTGGCACTATATAAATACATGTTAATAATAACTTGAGCCTTTTCTCCTTTGATTGACTGCCCCATTGCTACACAGCAGCTTATTTATACAAACAATATTAATGCTTCTGAAGCAAACAGCAGTTTACCAATGCAGGGCAACGTTGCATTTGTTTTGTATTACTTTAACACTTTTTTTATGCTACTGCTCATTTAAGGAGTGCCTCCATGCATGGTTAACATAAGATTAAAAAAAAACTGTGCATAACTAGAAATCCCATGAATTTCTATCTATTAAATAGAATTTCTGAAAGCAAAATTAAATACATTGCCACTTGTGTAGTTGGACTACTGTTTAGGGAGGCTTTAACTCTTGCCCAACTGTGAAAATCATGAGGTTGAATGACAATGTTCATACAGGCGCTGGCCCCGACTAGGGGCAAAAAGAGATCAACAGCAGGGCAAAGGATTAAGAAACAGCCTAAATGAAACAGGGAGGGTTGAAACACTCCTCACTTGCTGAGAAATTGAGAGAGATGTTCAACTGTGCCTACAGTACAACATATACTTTATAACTGGGACCACTCCTGATGAACACACAACGGTTATGTGCAACAAGTACTTATCACTAAAGGGAAAGTTCACCTTTCAAGTAACTCTTATTATATTTTAGAAATACACGAAGCAGAAGTAACTAAAACATTCCACCCAAACCCACCCTCTCTCAATTTACATAACCATATCCAGACCATGACTGTTGTCAATGGAGGAGGTGAGTGTATGAATAAAAGTGGCAAGCAGTTTCAGTAGTCACAAAAGTGGGACTGATACAACAGTAAATCAGGTTTCACCCTCTGCAAGAGCAAATGATCAGCATGAGCTCACTCATAATGCTGTTCCTGTAGTTTATGACATGCCTCCCGATTAGACTGACCTATTATAAGCAAATTTACAGTTAGTCTACATTACTTTATTTTGTATGGTTTTTAAGTTATTAGAATCTTCCTTCTGGCTCTTTTTCTAACCTGCAGCTGGTTGATATGCTTATCATAGCAAAAACTAGACTGACCGTATGGCTACAGTTTTATTACAATTTTTTCTTTTCAGGCCCTTCTACTATTGATTTTCTGATTTCAAAACTATTTGCCGGTTTCTATGGTAATTAAAGGGTTAGTTCACCTTTAAGTAAAGTTGTAGTATGTTATAGAATGGCCAATTCTAAGCAACTTTTCAATTGGTCTTTGTTTATTTTTAATAGCCTTTTCATTATTTGCCTTTTTCTTCTGATTCTCTCCAGCCTTCAAATATAAATGTTTTGTAAAGATACAAATGTATTGTTGTTGCGAATGTGTATTACTCATCCTTCTGTTTAGTCAAGGAGTGTCCAACCTGTGGCCCAGGATGGATCTGAATGCGGCCCAGCTTGAAACACTTGGTTCCCAAGGAAATGTCAAAAAAATATAGGATACATCTATTTACTGTAATATGCAGGTGTACAATATTCCAGTATATAGCTCCATCTGGTTATCCAACTGGTATTGTAGTTCTTTTCTGTGTATTTTCTTTACTTTTACAAATCAAAAGTGTTTATTTCATGTGTGGCCCCAGACAATTTTTCTTTTTCCAATGTGGCCCAGGGAAGCCAAAAGGTTGGACACCCCTGGTTTAGGCCCTGTCCTATTCATATTCTAATCTCTTAATCAAATCAATGCATGGTTGCGAATGTAATTTGGACACTAGCCAGTGGGATAGAATTCAGAGCGATTTTTTTTTCCAAAGTTGCCCAAGTTTCCTTGTGAGGCAATTTCGGGCAACTTCGGAAAACAAAGAGCTCAGAGTGCCATCCCGCCAGCGATGTAGATCTTAGCAGTTGGGGGAAGCAGTTGGGGGAGATTAGTTACCCATGGATGAGGTGATTTGTCGCCAGGCGACTAATCTCCCCCAAGTAGCACCGTGCGCCTCTACCCTTAAATGTTGAAGTTGATTTTTTGAGTTAAGTCACACAGATGAAGACATTTAAAGTAATTAAAACATAAATAAAATGTTTTTCTCTGGTGAGCAACAATATAGATTAGCGGATAGACCTCTAACACAGCTGGTCATACTGGGTTCTTTCCCAGGAGACATAAATAAAGCCTTTGTCAGTCTACAATCTACCCCTAATCAGTAAAGCTTGCCATGCAATGATCCGATTTTCGGACCGTGCGTGGAGAGCACCGACATTTTTTGCCCGACTGAGATCGGTCGATTGGACAGCTTAGAAAATTTCTGTCGGCTGCTGATAATATGCATGTATTGCCGATCGTACGATTTTCAGTGGGAGACTGTCACTAGGTTTTGTCGGACTCAACTTTCGTACAATCACTGTTGAGGCAGAACATCAGCTGATCTGTGCTTTCATACTTCCCAATTGTCCCTTTTTTTAGGAGGGACAGTCCCCTCTTTTGACAGCTCGACCTGCAGTCCCTGATTTGTATTGGAAAGTCCCTCTTTTATCTGCACTGAACAGCCAGAAAAAGATACTGGCTTTTGGCACAGGTGCAAATAAGATTCTTTGTAACAATTTTGAGATAAGAAAATAAGTAATTGTAACAGTTTAGATAATGAAAAATATTTTCAAACTTTCATAACCTGCCAAATTTTGTAAAAGGAACATGGTAATTAAGGGCGTTGTCAAAAAAATTTTCTCTTGATTTTCACATCGGATGCTTTTTATCTTACGTCTCAGTAACAAACAAAAGAGATCCTAAATAACTGAAGGAATTAGGTGCCATTAAAATATCTGGAGTCTGGTCTCTCAGGAGGCAAATCATTGGCTATACATCCCCTACCTACTCCCCCGTACCCCGATTAGTACTTCCCGATTGCTGGCCCCATTCTGATATTTCAGTGCAACTGATTGTCTCACAATAGGGGTGTTAGTTCTCTGATTACAAACAAAGAAAGTAACAGTGGAGCTGGCATGGGGTGGAGCGTCCTGCTTTTCCCGTCGCTAAATGAAACAAATTTTTTTTCTGCTACAGTTTTAGTTCGCCGACAGCCGCTTTCCCATATTACCTTGCTTAACATCCTGCAGATCCTCCGAACATCGATCGCTGTTTATATGGAAAAACTCATCCCCTTCATGCAAAGACGGAAACAGAGCTTCTTCTTCAGCCATGACTCCCAACTGCACACCCGCCATATAGCCAGAGGATACCGCCTACACCGCCCTCCGATCGACCTCTCCCGCGTCCCGTCACTTTCAAATTTCCCCGGTCTTACGCACAGAATAACTATATCACGTGTCTACGCTTTCATTGGCTGCTACAGCGTGCGTGCTTATCGTTTCAAAACAGCGACATCTTGTGACGGAATTTGGGGATAACGTGGGGATCGATTAACGCTTAGGCACATTGTTTCAAGCTGCCAGGTTTGCGGTTGTGGGTTTCCAGCTAAAATGGGCTACTAAACCCCAGGCGGGGCTTGAAAGAACAAACAGGGTACGGATTTGGGCAAATTTTTGAGCCTTTGGCCAAAATGTAGTCTTCCCCTAATGCGCTAACCCTGTCTCCCAATGCATGCTGGGTAATGTAGTTTTTGTTTAACAATTTACAACTGTCAAGTTTAATGCAAGACTACAATACCCATAATGCAGTGGGTTGTGTAGGAGTCGGGCGTTTCCAGATTTTGGTCTCTGTACCCAGTTACTTATCTCAATTTCAGAAAATTTTGTGGCAAAAAAATGTGCTGGCCACCAAAATGTCTGTAGTTTGACCTGTGGTACCTGTGTTGACCTTGTGTGAAATCGTATATGCATTAGGGCCCTATGGGGCCGCTATTAGGGTTGCCACCCCCCGCGGTGGCCGGGGCCAAAAAGGGGCGGATCGTTATGTCAGAAAGGGGCAGGGCCATAAAAAGGGCCATCGTGTGACGCCAAACACGGGCGGGCCAGTGATGTTTTGGGGGTGTGGCCACGAAGCGGAGCCTGAAAGAAAGAGAAAAAGGTAAGTTTACAGGGGATTGGGGGCTGGCCGATGGGTCTTTTTAAGGGTATTACAAATGTACCGGCAGCTACATTGCCGGTAAATTTGTAATACCGGCCCCGACCTTGGCAGGTGTTTTACCGGCTAGGTCGGTAAAATACCGGCCGGGTGGCAACCCTAACCACTATACCTCCGTTGCTCCCTTTTGTAAATATTCCCCTTGACACTGGCAAATCTGTCCCATTTTGCTTCATGGAAAAATTTACGAAACAGTGAAAATCTTAATAGACTTTTTTTCACTCCATATATTGTGCAATTTCTGGGCTATTTTTGATGTGCCTCATGGCTGGTTTTGTAGTTGACTTGGCTGGTTTTGAAAATTAGACCTGGCAACCTTGCAGGGCCCTGCTGTAAAGCTTGGTTTTTATTAGGGATGCACCGAATCCAGCATTCGGTTCGGGATTCGGCCTTTTTCAGCAAGATTCTGATTCAGCCGAATCCTTCTGCCTGGCCGAACCAAATCCTAATTTGCATATGCAAATGAGTAAAATCATGTGACTTTTTGGCACAAAACAAGGAAGTAAAAAATGTTTTCCCCTTCCAACCCATAATTTGCATATCCAAAGTAGGGTTTGTTTCAGTATTCGGACGAATCTTTCAGGAAGGATTTGGGGGTTCCGCCGAATCCAAAATAGTGGATTCGGTGCATCCCTAGTTTTTGTATGAGAGGTTGTGCGGATTTTTGGATCTCAAAACAGTGCAGCAGTTTGGTAACATTAGAAGTCATTACCTTGATATTTAGTACGAGCAGTCAAGCACCATATGTACAATATATAGTATGTTTTCTGCAGTGTCATACACTGGCCTCCTTCCCTTATGGCCCCTGTGGCAAAGACATGGATGCGACTTTAGCGTCAGCAATAGGGTTGCCACCTTTTCTAGAAAAAAATACCGGCCTTCCTATTTTTTTATAGCTTTCCCCTATACTTAACATTGCAATCATGCAACATTTTTATCAGGCCAGTAAAATACCAGCCAGGTGGCAGCCCTAGTCAGCAATGAGATAGTAAAGAAGTGGACACGACGGCAGCATTATGGGCACGGTGCCGGCAGCATAAAAGACACGGATATGGGCGGTATTAAGCCCCTTGATTCCATGTGACACTGGATGCCTACTTGAAGCAAAATCCATGGCTATACGGCCAGGTGGCAACCCTACTTGCATTTATACCCCTTGCTGGGGTAGAGCATAGTCTGTAGTCTGGGTGCATCTGTCGCAGCCAGGCGGCATTTTGAAAGTCAGAACAAATTACCAATAGGAGAATTTAAAAAGAAACATAATCTCAAACTCTCAAAGCAGAGCTGATTTTTCATTGCCAGGATCAGTGATCTTGAAAAAAAATTAGCATAAAAGGGGCTGTTCACCTTTGAGTTAAAGGGGTTGTTCACCTTCCTTCCCCAGAAATAAAGACTTTTTTCAATTACTTTCCATTATTTATTTTTTACTGTTTTTCCAAAATCTAAGTTTAAAGTTAAATGTTGGTGTCTCTGGTGTTTGAGTCAGCTCAGTAATTCAGGTGCAGACTCTAAACTGATACAATTTTGCAACATTTAATTGATACACTTCACAGCAACATCTCTGGAGTATTAGCAACTATTGTATCAATTCTAACAGCTGCCTGTAATGAAACCCAGAGGTTCTGCTCAGCAGGGACAAAGATAAGAAATGTATCCATTAAATGTATCAGTTCAGAACAGTTGGGGGGTCGCCGACCCCCCGTCCCAGAGCTGCTTTAGAAGGTGAAAAATGACACTTTACACTTCAATATTAGAAAAACAGTTACAAATAGAAAAAAGACAGTCATTGGAAAAAGTCCTTATTTCTGGTGATCTATCTGAAAACAACTAGTTCAGGGGTGCCCAGGACGTTGATCGCAGTCTGCCAGTCGATCCCAAACATTTTCCTGGTAGACCGCAACCTGCCCAACGCTCCTTACCGCACTTCTGCCTTGCGACGTTAGAAGTCTCGCAAGATGAGACTTCAGACGCAAATACTTAATGCACCAAATAGCGCAGTGCTGTTGCTGCCCAGCCACCATCTCTGTTTTGCTTATGAGGGGGAGCGCAGAAGAACCCCCTCCAGATGTAAGTGCTATGTGCAAGGCATTTCAATGGCAGCTCTACATCGGTGCCTATCGCTGCCTTTGGAAATTACTCATTGTATGTTTTAGCAAGATTTAGCAAACTTTGAAACATGGTCTCTGAGTCCCAAGGCCATATTAAGCTGTAAATAATATATCAGCGGGTCAGCATCACTTTATTGAGCAGCAGACCACTCTTGGCAAAGAAAGAGAATCACTAAGGTTGCTTAGAATCAATTCCTTTGAACTCCTCTTCAGTTACTTAGCAACTTTTATTGTACAATCTGCAGGGGCCGTGCTTCTTTTACCTTGGTTTTTGGGCCTTTATCCATGTGGATGTGTAGTTCCAGCAGTTGTATTGTAAAGCTGGACCTATGATTTGATCCACCTGTGACCTGGATCACCTGCTGAAAACTCATGTGTACTCACATTGTGCTTTCATTTTACTAACAAAGTTGAGTTTTAAAGGGATTTCTGAACGGGAAGCAGATTTTCTTAGCAGATTAAACAGTGCATGTGTAATGTCATCTAACTTTAATGCTTCCCTTGTCTCTTAGTCAGAACCAGTTACACATCATAGAATTAATGCAGCAAGTCACTGTGTGGAACAGGGGTGCCTAGGATGTCGATAATATTTTTCCAAAAGGGATAGATTGAAATAACTCACTTTGTTGTGGGAGTGTGTTTACACTTTCATAACCTGGCAAAGTTTGTGTAATTAACATGATAATTAGGAGGTGTGGTCAAAAAATGGGTGTGGCCCAAAAAATTGCCGAGCATTATCCAAGGTAGATCTCCTGATGGGGGCAGGTGTCAAGAGTAGATCTGGCCACCCCTGAACTAGTTGTTTGAAGGTGGACAACCCCTTATATTCGTAGGATTTTGGGTGAATAATATCTCACAATCTTGCATTCAAACAAACAACTTGGTACGACACGGAATTATTACTCAATAATACCATATTACAAGAAGCAGATCACTATATTCGTCCACAGGAACAGAATTCACAATCAACCCCCAGGAGTCACCAAATAAACTGGAAGCTACATACAAACTGTTAAATACCCATAATTTAGAGAAAAGGAAATATTGTCTTGCAAGGTAATATCCCGATGTGACAACAAATCTGAAAGTATGGTTAGAAACAACTCTTGCAACTGTAAATGAGTATGGAATATATTATTTTGTTCTGTTTACCTTTACCTCCAAACCTTCCTTTTTTTATATATGTTATTTTGTATGCTATTAAAATTTAATAAAAACATATTTAAAAAAAAAGCAGTCTCACAGATATTTCCATAATTGTCCTTTTTTTATTACTGCATATGGAGTTTAGTTTCTTAACGTAGTTATTAGATCACCAGTAATTTGTTCGTTTCATTTACTTTGTCATGTTGCCACCAGGTGTCTCCATAATATTTTCCATGGTTTTGTAATCTCTGAAGCTAGACTCTGTGTGATAAACTAGAATGTTTTCACATTACTGACTCTAGAATATATTCATTATCACTGAGCTTCATAAAATAAAAAGAAAAACTTGCATTAATGAATTACATAGTAAGCCAGATGTGTGATTGCAAGAAAAAGTTTAAGGGGTGCTTTTATTATGTTTAGTGCTATTAAGGGTTTCTATTTTTAGTTTTATTTTCCTGGTTTTTTTTTCCTGTTCCATGTTTTTTTACACCAAACCCACCACATACTTTAGTTAAAATTGTTTTCTGTCATTGCTCATTACCTAGAATTACATTCCTGCATTCCTCCACAGGGAACACTCTCGCAATGCGTTTAATAAAGAATCTCTGATCCTAAATTTTGGAACACTAAAACATTATTCTAGTCCAATCCTGGGCCAATGCCCAAAACTTGTGCACTTTTACCCTCTGATTTTTACCTATATGTTATCCAACCACTTGTAATGTAAGCTCTATGTGTATACTTTTCTACATATAAATAAAGTTATACATACAAGTGCCAGGCCAGGATGCAAAGTGAAAAAAAGGCACAATACACTATATGTTAACACTTTCTGCCCAGCCCTTCTCTGAATTTCAACAGGTCTCTGCATTTCATTTTTGAGACCCATTTTTTCATCCAATAATACAGGCACAACCTTGCACCCCTTATGCTTCTGCACTTGCTGGGGCATTTGTCAATGAACTCTATGGAACTTATGCAGTAGAACATTGCATTCAAACTAAAGCTTCTCACCGTGTGCCAGAAAACTATATACAGTACACAAATTTCAGGTGGAGTGTGTCTGGAGACTATACTGTTATAGAAAAACTTTTATTCTCCTCTAAGAAATATATACTAACATAAGTACAAATCTGCACAAGTGTTGTAACCAACATCTATTGTGGTAGAGTGACCAAAGAAATAGGAAAAAAGGTGTGTTTTTCCTTTGAAATCTCCCCAGTAGGCGATGTAGGCACCAGGAAGGGTGTTAAACAGAGAAGACTTTGGTGGCCAGATCTTGGAAGCTGGAGTATTCTGTAAGAAACAGGCAAGCCAGGCACTCTGATCCAGTAGTCAAGCTCATGTATTGGAGCTCACTTTACACAAGAAGGCTGTCCTGTGGGAAAGTATTTAATGCTAGTGAACTAATAAGAAGGTCTCTCTGAGTATGGCACAAAGCCGGAAGTCTACCTGCCTGTTTGTGTGAGGAACTTCCAGAGGGGTGGTGCCTGCAACTGCAAGGAGCAGAGGAAGGCCATGACCAAGTAACACAGCCTGTCTAAGTGAAACATTGAGGAAAAGCCAGGAGGCTGAGAAATCCCCTAAAAGGAAGTATCGTGAGTACAGGGGTGACCCCAACAAGATCCCAGTTTAGTTTGGGAACTGTGTGAAGGTAACGCCAGTGGACAGGATTTATTTTTATGATTTATGTTTTTGCATACCGAAATGGTCACCCCCCCATTGTTTAAACAAAATGTCTTAAAGAGAAGAACGTGTCTGTTGTGGATCCCGCAAACTTACACTATATACTTCATAACTGACAGTAGTAACTTAAAGATTACAGAATACAATACAGTAATAGGTATCATTTAAGCTTCAAAAAATGGACTCAACCCCTGGTTAATCTGATAGCGATAAATCATAAATGTAGATTTATTCTCATGACTGCCTGCAAAAAAATTAAAAACAACCACTAACGACAAATGCAGTACAGTACCAGTAAGGGGAGCCCCCCTAACACTCAATATATCGAACAATCTGTAAAACCAGTCTCAATGCAGTGTACATAAACAATATATTATTAACATATGCAATAGCTAGAATTGGGGCAGCTGGGAAATTGACAAAATGTCTAGCCCCATGTCAGATTTCAAAACTGAATATAAAAAAAATCTTTTTGTTCTTTTGAGAAATGGATTTCCGTGCAGACGTTTACTGGAGCAGCACTATTAACTGATGCATTTAAAAAAACATGTTTTACCCATGACAGTATCCCTTGAATTATCACCACATTGGATGCACACCACTGCAGGAGCCAAGAACCATAAGTTCCTGATAGCATATACTGTAACTTTATCAGACTGTGAATATGGTGTTCTGCAGTTTTTACATACATTTTAAATATTGGCTTTGCTGCCACCCACTTGGTCACAGGACTGCAGCAGAAGAACTGTGAAATGCATATCACTTTGTATATAAGTGGAATCAAGTTATTCCATTATTATATTGTGCAGTTTTCTTGTGTGAATTGGCTTACTCAGCTTATTGGTGCAACATAGATGGTGTACATGAAAATAAAAGTAAAAAAAAGGCACAGCAGTTCAGCTATGAGATAATATATTCCAGACAAGCAGTTGTGGGAGTTGATCTTGTGCGGGTATTTAAAGGAATTGTTCAGTATAAAAATAAAAAAACTGGGTAAAAAGGCAAAATACCTTGGTGACGAAGCAATAACCAATCAGTTACTTGAGGGGGGGGGCATGAGCCATAACTGTTGCTTTTGAATCTGAGCTGAATGCTGAGGATCAATTGCAAACTCACTGAACAGTTATGTCCCATGTGGGCCCCCTTCAAGTCACTGACTTCAAGTCACTGTAACAGGAAGAAGTATGGAAGAAAAAGACAGTAACTGTCTGTTAATTGGCTCATGTGACCTAACTTTATAGTTTGTTTGGTATGTTTGTGTGCACCATTGGATCCTAGGATCCCAGGAGGCTGTCCTTATTTTTTAAAATGGCAATTTTCTATTTATGATTACCCAATGGCACATGCTACTATAAAAGTATATTATTATGAAAATGGTTTATTTACATGAAGCAGAGTTTTACACACGAGTTGTTTTATGCAATATCTTTTTATAGAGACCTACATTGTCCGGGGGGTACAGTTTTCCTTTAATGAGAGTGCCCCATACACTGTCTAAGAAGCTGCTTACTCAGTCTGAATGGGATGAATTGGCAAATTAAATTTGCCAATGTATGGCCACCTTTAGTCTCCAAGGCTTCTGAGGAAGTGGTGAGGCCAGTCATGAAACATGTTAGGCCAAGTGCTTGTCCCACAGTTGAATAATTTTTAAAGATGTTTAATAAAGCTGATTGATTTTTAACACAAGCAGACGTTTCCATCACTTACCAGTTTGTATCTGAATGCATTTAGTCCCCAACCTCTATGCCTTACCATGCAGGAATTTATTCAGATATTAGGAATACAATGGGAGGGAGGGGGCTATGGAGGGGAGAGGTTTTAAAGGGTTTCCTTCTCCTTTAATGTCTTAGTTATAACTATACCCACCCCATACGTCAGTGGTCCTCAAACTTGGCCCTCCAGCTGTTAAGGAACTACAAGTCCCACAATGCAATGATGGAGTCTGAAAGCCACAGTCAGGCAAATGCATTGTGGGACTTGTAGTTCCTTAACAGCTGGAGGGCCAAGTTTGAGGACCACTGCCATATGTAATAACTGCACAAAGTTTGCCCAGGTGCAGTTGCCCATAGCAACCAGTAAGATGTTTGTTTGTAAGATGACAAGTGAATGCTACCTTATTAGTTGATGTTGGTTGTTAGACCCCTACAGACTTTGCACCTTTTAGTACATAACCCCCAAATTTTGTTTTGTTGTATTACAAAACTGACTGGATTCTGTGCATCTCCAATTCATGTTCTAGAAGTTTCAAAGTAACTAATCAAAATGTGTTCAAACTTCAATAATGCAGTTGCATGGCTTGCTTAACAGTTATCAAACCATCTTTCATTATTATGTCAGGTGAAGATACAAGTACAGATAGCAATGCCATTTGAAGCTGAAAAATCTCTTTATGATAAAATGTTGCTAGCCTTGATTAATTTGTACATGTAACCATGGCAACTTTTAGCAGTTCACCAAGATTCCATTGCATGTTTTGTAGGCAAAAAAACCTTTGCTCTGAGAGAACAAGATTTTTGCAAGTCAAGAGCTTAAATCATCCTTCTCCCCAAACAACTGCCATTCAATAAATCCTCTTGTCCAACCATTCATTGGCAGGGCTCATAATTGTTCGTTTTATATTTCATATGAAATGTAAGGTTGATCACAAAGAAAAGTAGAAAGGACAGCAGCATCACATCATTTTTAGATGTATGTCTAAAAAATGATCTTGTAGAAACGGTACTCCTAGTTAATATTATTTTGCTCATAATTTCTTATTAAAAAAACAGCAAGGGGGGCCATACACAGGCAGATAAAAGTTTAAAACTTGATGTCACTCATCTCAAAAGAAATGGATCCAGAGTACTATTCTCCTTTGCCATTGGGCCTGTCTTGGGCAAAATGCTAATATTACTTTACTGCTCTTGCACACATAACAGGGAGGAGTAAAAAAGGTATGATTCTACTCTAAAATTTTGACAGACATTTTTGTTTTTTTGCAGTAATAAAAATACAAGAATAAAGGCCCATTAACTCCAATGCATCTGCCACAAAAAAAAAATGCAGAGGAAAACTCCAGTGCCTTCAGTATTGTTGGGGTCATGACATTTATTAAGGGTTGAATTTTGAATTCATGTGAGTTTTTTTAAAACTCCCTTAAATTCAAAATTCATTGTACATTTGACTTGGGGAAAAAATCTAATGTTTTAAACTCGGACGAATTTAAACAACCCAAAAACTCAAATCGAATTCTAATCAAACTCGATTCAAGTTTTTTTCTCTGAGAAAAATTGAATGAAATAACAACCACGGTAAGGGCTCTTACACACAAGCGTTTTTACCTGCGCTCCCCTGCGTTCCGTGTTGCTGCATTCAGCCGCAGGGGAGCGCAGGTATAGACACACTCAATGCTTTTCATTGAGGCTATACTCACAAGTGCATGTAGACGCAGAACGCAGAAAAAATGCAGCATGTTGTGTCTGAACCTGCGTTTGTGTGAGCACAGCCCCATTGAAAACCATTGAGTGTGTCTATACCTGCGCTCCCCTGCGGCTGAACGCAGCAAAACTGAATGAAGGGGAGTGCCGGTAAAAACGCTCGTGTGTAAGAGCCCTTACCGTGGTTGTTATTGTATTTCAGGGTGTGAACTAGGGTAATTTGGAGTTAGTCCAGATTCTCTTTGGGTGTGTAAGAGTGCTAAGAAGGCTATAATGCCCAACATTATACCGAATTGTAGAAACAGCTGACTTTAAAATAAAAAAGCTACATTTTTGGTGTCTGTGGTAGGCTGGAAAATGATTTATCCACAGAGCAATGGCACTTGGGCTCAGAACTTTAAGGTGTCTGCTGTTTGTGAGTCTGGAAAATGATTTTGTATTTTTATTTAAGGAGAATGAAAGCTCCGGAGGCATTTTATTGCAAATAGATTAGCTGCAGTAGTGCAAGCTAGAATTCTATATTTATTCTGAAGAATGTTTTACCATACATGAGTAAAAAGCTATAGAAGCTCTCTGTTTGTTTAAGATGCAGGTACCTCATCACTGCAATTTAATAAGTACCTAATCACGTTCGCAGTACAGGTTGTGCAGGAGCTTATCTCTGAAAGAGAAGAGATTGTCGAGGAGCCCAATGCTTCAGCAATGCAACTTACTGACATACCTAGATAGCTTTAAAGACTACTTTTAATTCTCTGCACTGTTATTCAGTGCAACTTATCTTCTCATATGCACATTACTCGGCAGTACAACTGCTTTGGAATAGGTTGTTAAGCTGATTGCTGCTTTGATCCATAGGAGATGCTTAGAAGCGTAGTTGTTTTCAGATGTATAAAGGTACTGTAGAGAGAGGCTTTTGATTTGGATCCTCAGTGTTATACTTCAAACACATTTTTTTGGATTGCCTGTATTTTTAACCATTTTAAGCAATGTGTTTTATTTTATATTTTCCATTACTATACCAGGAACATAGGAAAATAAAAATAACTATGCTGTGGTTTTCACTGCTCTAAGGATCCTGTACGGGATTACTTGAGTTTGCTCACCAGCTATCAGAATAAATGCAAGGATTTTTGGCATAGTATATTGTAATCTAGTGGAAATTGCTGCATATCATTATTTACTGATACACAGATGTCATTACAGACCCCCAAAATAATAAGGGTAGAACGAGACTTGCAAGCAGTTTCTGCGGATCCCACGGTCTACGCCAAAATGCATGTGTCAAGTTGGATGCATCGGAAAATAATTTCGGATGTTGTCGCATCCAACATTTGTATATCTTACCTTGTTTTCCGTAGCATCCGTCTTGATGCCTGTGTTTCGGTGCAGCACGTCAGATCTGCAGAAACCTCTTCCAAGTCATCTGTGTAGTTCTACCCTAAAAGTAAGGAAATGTCACCTTTAATTAACTCCGCAAAGGCCTCAAAGTAGCCTTCTTCCCTCTTGTTGGAATATTACTGAAAAAAATAACTAATGGCAGCCCTACCATTTTTGTTGATAGTATGGTTAAAATTAGAAATATGTTGTTGTTATTAGAAGTACAGGATGCTGCTTAAACCTTGTTGATTGACAGCTGGTTGGTTACTATGGGGAGTAATCAATACACATTTCATTATGTACTTCGTTTTTGTTCATTTCTTTTGCAGGATAAAATAAATAATATCAGCCAAATTAAAGGTGCAGTATACCAATTTTTCAACATTAGTTGAGATGAATAGGGTTTGGTCTTCTCTATTTTTTTAATATCTGTCCACTAAGAAACTGAAACCCTAACAAGCTGAAACTGGAGGGCTTTTTGTTATAAAGATAGCTTCCAGTGGACAGCTGATAATAAATAATGAATAGATTCGGCTTTTGGTTAAGTCTCACTAGTTTTCTATTTTAGCCAAGATATATTTGGACCTATCATGTTTTGTTGTTTATTATGATTATTTTGACGTTTAAACACTACCCATTTCTAAATAATATGATTAAATGGTACCTACATAAATACTATTCTTAAAGGGGTTGTCCACCTTCAAACAACTAGTTGTTTTCAGATAGATTACCAGAAATAACTTTTTCCAATTACTGTCTATTTTCTATTCGTAACCGTTTTTCTAATATTGAAGTGTAAAGTGTCATTTTCACCTTCTAAAGCAACTCTGGGAGAGGGGGTCGCCGCCCCCCCCCCCCCCCCCCTGTTCTAAACTGATACATTTAATGGATACATTTCTTATCTTTGTCCCTAACAGGCAGCTGTTAGAATTGATACAATAGTTGCTAATACTCCAGAGATGTTGCTGTGAAATGTAGCAATTAAATGTTGCAAAATTGTATCAGTTTAGAGTCTGCACCTGAATTACTGAGCTGCCAGACTCAAACACCAGAGACACCAACATTCAACTTTACACTTAGATTTTGGAAAAACAGTAAAAGATAAAAAATGGAAAGTAATTGAAAAAAGTCTTTAGTTCTGGGGAACAATTTGAAAACAATTGAACAGAAAAAAGTGTTTGGAAGGTGAACAACCCCTTTAAGATCAATACGAAATACTGTGGTTGCATACATAAAACTTGATCCACATTGCAGCACAATGTCAGTTTCTCTGTAAAACTTTCTGAAAGTAATTACATTCAGCTTCCTATACACTTGCTGTTATGGTTAATCAGCAAGAATGGTGTAGGCCTCCTAATTACTTTATATTATTATAATTATAAGACAACGCAAGAGTAATCATGACCTATTTGCATGCAGCTGTCTACAAACAATATGTTGCTCAAATATGTTACATTGGTACTTGAGAAATGCAGGAGAAATAATCAGCAAGTGAACAGCTGAAGTTGGGCTTGCTAACTTTCTTCTCTAAATGAGAAGTATTTTTTTAATTCCTCAGAGGTAGTGGGTGATTATTTGCCAAGTGTAATTTTATGATATTTTTGTTACTTCTTCGTTTTTAATGTGAAATCCCTGTAATGTTATTCTACTTCCTACCCCAGTGGCATTATCGACCCTTCCTTTGCACTGTTCGTGTTTTTCCCTTGTCCTGCCCACTTTGCCTTTTTTAATTCCTTCACTTTTTATTCTTCACCCATTTCTTGTTTATTGTCTTCCTCTATGCCTCCCAACTTTTTTTCTCCCATTAACCCATTTTCCTCCCATCCTCTTTCTACTGTCCTTAAAGTGATTCTGACACTAAAAAATGAATTTTAAAATATGAATGTACATTACATGTTACCTTTAGGTCATGGTAATCATTTTTTGCTGAGAGCTTTGTTTTTGTATATAATTGTTAGTTGAAGTTCCTAAGCCTGACTTTCTGACACTCTGACTTTGCCAACCTGACTGTCCCATCTCAGTCTGTTAGTTACAGTTTCTAATGATAACGGACTCCTGCTGCACAAATAGGTAATATAATAGCATCATGCAAATACTTTATATCAAAGTTAGAAGTAGCTTTCAAAGCCAGTTATTATAAGAGATGTAAAAAAAGTTTAATTTCAGGTGTCAGTATCTCTTTAAAGTACGGACACTTAGAGGCAGATTTACTAAGGGTCGAATTCGAGGGTTAAAATACCCTCGAATTCGACCATGGGAATTGTATGGGAATAAAAAAGTCGAATATCGAATTCAAAGGATTTTACCGCTATTCGATTGGTCGAACGAACGAGTAGCAAATATTCGATTGAACGATTTTAACCATTCAATCAAATTTTTTTATTCGATCAAAAATAATGAAACCCAATTCGGTAGGTTGAAAATGGTCGAACTAGGCAGTTAAATAAAAATTTAAAGGGGAAGTTATTCGACTGTCAAATATTCGAATAGAGTTTTATTAAAATTATTCGAATCATTCGATTCGATCGAATTTCGAATCATTCGTGTGAATTTGATAAATCTGCCCCTTAAGCATTATTATCCAAAATATTAATGTACATAAAACGTTACCTGTAGCCCATGTTGATCATTTCTCACTGATAGAGCTGCTTTTGTAATTAATTGTTGCTTAAAGTTCCTCAACCTGACTGTTTTTCCAACCTGACTGTCCCTTCTCAACATGTCAGTTAGAGGTTTTAAAGGAAACCTGTCATGATTGAGTTAACACTAGGAAGGAAATAAAACTTTTAAAACAAACCACATACCCCTATTTATTATGCTAAAATCTCACTAATTCTCAATTTATAACTACTTTTCAAATGTGCATGAGACACTAAGTGAAGCCCTGACTTTCCAGAAAGTCAGGAGAGCAAAGCATCATGGGTAGAATCAGTACTGCAGACTCCTCTCACGATATCACCAGTTTGTGCAGTTGTTAGTGGCTGGAGTAGCCCACACAATCTGAATAGAACAATAGAAGGTGTTTCAAATAATATTCATAGAATATCAAGTCCTGGTGTGACATGAGTTATACAGAGCTTGTCTATCATAGAGTATACTCTGACTAAGCATGAATGAGATTTGGCAGTTTGGCACAGCCCACACACAGAAAACAAAGGGGTGTTTAAACATGGCAGCGCCTATGAAGCCCTTTTTACATGTAGGATATTTTCTAATCCGTTTCAGATATAGACAAAAACAGCTGACTAAAGGGTTTAACTAAGGATGGAAAATAAATATTTTACTTATGTCTCAAGGTGACGGGTCCTCTTTAAAGCTAACGGACTGCTGAAGCTCAAAAATGGCAGCACCCTCATACAGGAACATGGGAGATCAGATGGGTAATGTAAAAGCATCTGTAAATACTTTTTATGGAAAATTTATAGATAGCATACAAAGACAATATTATGATAGCTGTTGACTGGTGTCAGTATGTCTTTAAATGTATATCTCTTGAGACTGCCTTACCTGTCAATTTCCCTTTGGCCCTGTTAGAATAGATTGGATTGTCCCACAAGACAAAGCAGGATCAATCTCTGAACAGTAAAAGTGTTTAGCGCACATTCCAAAAGCAATGCATATTGTTATCACTTTATATTTAGAAGCTAAAGCCTTATTTTCAAATGTACAATTTCCAAATCATTAATCCACTAAAGTGCATATATTTATTTGGCTGATTGGCTAAAAGTATATATTTGCATGTTGAACAGATCTGTATTGCAGGAAAACTGTCTGTTGTTGCCTGGAGATAAAGATGAATTGTCCAATTATCTTTTACGGAAACAGAAATTATAAACAGAGGAACAGTTACTCTGTGCTAGATGTTCCTTAAATGTATATACAATATCTTATGGTAATATATGACTCTTACAGTCTCTTATTAGAATGTTGTGTGGTTCATCAATTATTAAGTTGGTTTTTCTCATCTTACACACTCTTAAAGGGCAATTAAACCTTTAAAAATACTGTCTCCATATTCAGAGCAGAAACAGGGTGCACAGGTATATATTTCCTACCAACCCTATGGTATGGCAATTCATAGGGCTTATTGACATACAGCAGGTTAAATTGTACCCTTTCAATGGCCAGTACAAGCAAGCCAGTCTGTTTTCATTTTGTAGTAGACTTTTCAATAGGAACTGTTGATCAGATGCTATTTTCAACTGCACTTGTGCAATTTAGCTCCATGTCTCCAAATTTGTATCTGCTACTCATATCTTTCTGATGCTGGTCAACCCTCATCTAAGTATCTGAAACACTGTGTGGGTGTCTGAGTTGCTATAGCCTGTCCTGTTACGCAGGACTATTTTGTACAAGAAGTTGAGTGCTCCCCTTCAAAAAAATGCACTAAAATACCTGAAAGACACTACTTTAAGGGGCCTTTTTACCAACATTCAAATATCAGTTTTTCTCAAGAATCACGTTTCTGCTCTAAAAATATGTGAGGTTTTTTTTGCACCGAAAATGTTGATTTATAAAGTGTATTGCATTTCTCACCCTAGGCTTATACTTGAGTCAATACATTTTCCCAGTTTTTTTTAGGTAATATTAGGCACCTCGGCTTATACTCGGGTCGGCTTATACTCGAGTATATTCAGTATATTCCAATTTTTTTTTTAATTTAAATGAATTCGAAATTTGACCATTAATAAATGAGTCTCTAAAAGATGATATAGATTTTTTTTGTTCATTTGTGGTTTTCCTATTCAGATGTTTTAATACATTTCATGGAGTTTGTGATTTTAGAGAAGATGAGTTTAATTGTGTTTTCAAAAATCTCTAAAACTACACAAATATTAATTTTGATAAATGGGCCTCTTATTTTTATATACTGTGATCTAATGTCTGAATGGAGTTATTTACAATGGTATTGCTCGGATAGGTCCTGCAAATACCACACCACCACTAGTACTTAGAATTAATTACTTATTTCATTAATTTGAAAGTGTGCCATCTGATACATTAAGGGGCAAATTAACTATTATTCCCCAAAAAAATTAGTTTCTACTCGATATCCGATTAGCATTCGATTTTCGAATGTTAATCGAATAGTTCTAGGTTACCTTTTATTCGATATTCGATCATTCGACGATCAAATACAAATTTATTCGATCAGTCGAATAAATCATTCGACTGAACGAATAAATCATTTTATCATTCGAATGATTCGTGCGATTCGAACGATCGAAGACTTCGATCGTACGAATCCTATTCGATCAGGACTTAGTCTCAGAAGCCTATGGGAGTGCTCCCATAGGCTTCTGTTGCAATTCGGTAGGTCCAATCTGCCGAAGTAGGCAATCGAATAAACTTTAAAATTAAAATCCTTCGCTGGTCGAATGATCAAATAATCGAAAATTCGTTCGTTTCGATTCGACCATTCCCTATTCGATGATCAAATATGCCAAAATTCACATATTCGACCAAACAAATAAATCCTACGTTCGAAATTCGATCGAATTCTGTTGGAAGCGCTGTTGGAAGTAAAAAATGTTATTTCCACTTTTTGCCTACCTATCGCTAATTTGTATATGCAAATTAGTATTTGATTCAGTATTCGGCTGAATCTTTCATGAAGGATTCCGGGATTTAGCCGAATCCCAAATAGTGAATTTGGTGCATTCCTAATTCAAATAGCCTTGTGATTGGCCCATATACCCACACCACTGGTCAGTATATCTTATAGTGTTATGTTAAGCAGCTATTTATCTTTTCAATACAGGGAATGAGAGAGCCTTGCTTGCATAATTGCTTTGTAGGGTGGATGTTTAAATGTAGGTGGATATGCTGCAAATTCATTTGGAATATATATCATAATGTGTATGCACTTGGAGCAAATCCTATTTTATGGTGCCCTTTGAGAATGAGCTAGATTTTGATATACATTGGGGTTGATTTATAAACATAGCTGCTAAATTGCACAAGTTGTCACTGGCAACCAGTTAGTGATTAACTTTGCACCAATTGGGGTAAAGATGTTGAATTCTAATTTATACATATATATTTGATATCTGATTATTCTATATTACCCCTCCAGGACAGCCTAACTGACTGGGTTTCTTCCTCTTTTGAATGATATGCTTTTATCAAGGATCGGGCATATATTTGAGTCAAATTCATGGTAGTGAACATGTATTCTGTTCCCTCGCTTTTCAAATCAATGGTTAAATTGTGCATGGCACGCAGAACAGATTTAAATACCAGCACCTACACCAACGGAATACTTCAAAGGTTTATTATCAATTTTCAGATACAGTATTCAGAAATGTAATGGTAAAGCGAATACACATTCAATACACACAGAGAACACATTCCATAGCCCTTTGCAGAGAATTAATATCCATTCCATAAATACTGCCAACATTAATAATGTAGGGGTGAAAATGTGGTTATTTCTCATCATGTTATAAGGATGCAAGGCTCATGTAAATTAATCTGATATACATTACAATAGGACCAGATGCAACATTTGCCTGTGATACACCTACGGTATTCAGTATCCTTGATCCAACATACAAATTACTCTTATTTAAAATCACTGGAAAAGATGCACTTGCCAAGCTTTTCAGAGCCGGACAAAAAGCCTGAATGAAAATTGTTGCTTTTCCATTATGTTTGTCTGCTCTCTACTGTCCACAGAAAATCATCATTGATTATAATGATTACAAGCTGTATCCTGTAACTGCTACAAATGGTATGGTCAAAAAATGTTGCTGGAAATAATGCATAAATTCACTGACAGAAGTTCAAGTAATATGTGATGAACGGAGTTAAAAACAGTTTTCTGGGCTTATGTAAATTCTAAAATGGGGACTTAAAGGGGTTGTTCACCTTCAATGTCCAAATTTTATGAAACCACTAAAAAT
>CM044437.1:64211908-64233534 GCA_024363595.1 Xenopus borealis
GCAATATCTGTTTATAGAGACCTACATTGTTTGGGGGGTATAGTTTTCCTTTAAGCCAATCATTTAAATAATAGTCATGGGGAAAAACACTGTTATGTCCAATATTTTGACCCCTTCCCTTCCTCTTTTTGTTTTATTGATTGCGTGTTTGTTAAGAAGTTGTACTTTGCTTCTTCACTAATGGCACAACCCATTGAAATCCTTAAAATGTAATGTAATTCCCATATTTAAAAAGGGATTGTGATCTCAGCCTGGTGAATTGTATTATGATCAGCAGTCAGCACGGCTTTATCAAAGATAGGACTTGTCAGACAAATTTGATTACTTTCTATGATGAGATAAGTAGGATGCTGGACAGTGGGGGGGGCAGTAGATGTGTTTGGATTTTGCCAAAATGTTTTACACGGTGCCCCACAAACGACTGCTTTCTAAACTAAGGTCTGTTGGGCTTAATAAAGTCACTTGCACATGGATAGGAAACTGTCTACAGGATCAGGTACAGAGGGTGGTTGTTAATGGAACATTCTCTACTTGGAGTAAGGTTCTTAGTGGCGTTCCTCAGGGCTTGGTATTGGGTCCACTTTTATTTAACTTGTTATATTAATGAATTATGGGATCAGATGACACAAATACGATGCAGCCCATTTAAGTCCATCCAAGATGTGAAATTCTTGCAGCAGGATCTTGACAAACTTGCAATCTAGGCAGCTAAGTGGCAGATGAGATCCAATGTTGATAAATGTAAAGTCATGCAATGTAAAGTCATGCACCTGGGATGTAAAAATATCCAAGCCACGTATACCCTTAATGGGACTGCACTAGGCAAATCCATAATGGAAAAGGACCTTGGAGTCCTTGTAGATAATAAACTTGGCTGCAGTAAGCAATGTCAGTCAGCAGCTTCAAGGGCAAACAAGGTGTTGAACGATATTCAAAAAGGTTATTCTTCCACTGTACAGAGTGCAGGTAAGGCCCCATCTAGAATATGCCATGCAGTTTTGGCCTCCAGCGCTCAAAATTTGCATTATTGAATTAGAGAAGGTGCAGAGAAGGGCAGCTAAGCTGGTAAAAGGTATAGAAAATTTCAGCTGTTGTTCACACTGTAGAAGAGTCACTTAAGGGGGGGCTATAAGAACTATGTATAAATATACAATATAAGGGGATTGCACAATAACTTCTCTAATGCTTTATTTACCAGTAGGTCATTTCAGCTGACAAGAGGACACCCATTCTGATAAGAAAAAAAAGTGGTTCCTGATAAATATTCAGAAGGGATTTTTTACAGTGAGAGCTGTGAAGATGTGGAATTTTCTCCCTGAATCAGTTGTACAGGCTGATACATTAGATCAGGGGTCCCCAACCTTTTTTGCTCGCGAGCCACATTTAAATTTAAAAAAGAGTTGGAGAGCAACACAAGCATGAAAAAGTCCATGGGGATGTCACATAAGAGCTCTGATTGGCTTTTTGGTAACCCCTACAGGAGAGAATGTCATCTGTTTTTTATGCAACCAAAACTTGTCTCTTGCCATGAATTAAAAAATAAGCACCTGCTTTGAGGCCACTGGGAGCAACATCCAAGGGGTTGGAGAGCAACATGTTGCTCGCGAGCTACTGGTTGGGGATCACTGCATTAGATACCTTTAAGAAGGGGTTGGATGGCTTTTTAGCAAATACAGGGAGTGGTCTGATTGCCATCTTGGAGTCAGGAAGGAATTTATTGGCAAATCAGTGTGGAGTCAAATAGATTTTTTTTCGCCTTACTCTGGATCAAATAGCAGTTAGGCAGGTTATTTTTTAGACTTAAAAGGCTGAACTTGATGGACGTGTGTCTTTTTCAGGATAGCTTACTATTTTACTATGTGAAATGGGTACCATTCAGGGTAATGGCAGTACCCCAGCACCAGTCCAAAGATAAAGCTCCACCCTCTGTCCAAAATAATATTAAAGTGTGGCAGGTATTGGTCATCAGCTTGTGGACCAATAATACACTTAGGTATTTAGGTAAGCTTAGGTATTTGAAGCCATAGGGGTTATTAACCCTATGGGTCCTTACAATTCCAAATCAGATTTCACATCTTTAGCATCCTCAGGTCCCTGATTTAGTTTATACATGTGACCCTCTGCGTGGGGAGTAAATAATGTCTGTTGTCTGTCGCTATAACAATACTCTGGATTCTTATAGTTTCACTTCATGAGTCAACTGCTTGATGTTGGTAATGAGTACCTAACATTTTCATTAATGTAGTAACTAAAGGTGAACACAACGAAGAGAAACAGTGGACTGAAATAGAATAATGGGAGTTGCTGAAAGCATTTGTCTACCGTAGTATATTAAGCGTATTAAAGCTGATTAAAATCCATGTCTTCATACACAGAGATTCATAAACATAAGTGACCAAACCAATTCCACGTTCACATTTTCTGCACTGAAAATGTCTCCAGCTTAAAAATGTTAATGTAAAAGACATTTATTGTCACAAGATGTTATTAGGCAATTTATCACACAGTCATTTAGTTCTGGCAAAGCTCTGCTCTCTGCAAATCTGCATGGAGATTCAGGGAGACAGGCTTTAACCAGAGATGACAGTAGTGGCATTTCTGTGCTGCTCTGCTACTTGGAAAGAAAATGAAGAAGAATGCAGAAGGTCAGAGCAGCAGCAGCAGGTGTGTAATTGACAAACACAATAATCAGTTTTAAGGAATATGTATAACATTTAGTATTCAGAATGTATATGTTTGGAGAGCAAGGAAAGGTGATGTCATGTGACAGATTTCTTGGCATAAAATATTCTCTGGTTTCTTATATAAGGATCTCACTGCACAGATGTCTACAGTTTTTTTGTAATATGCAGCTTGGTGAACCATTGCACCTAGATCTTTTTTTCATTTTTGATAATGTGAAAAAAATAGCAGCATTCTAATTTAACTGCAAGCAATTCATGTTCTTCACACACTTAGCTAAACAAAAAAAGAGCAATACTGAGAAATAATATTACAACATTTTTATGTAAGGAAAATGATCGTTTTAATAGAACACAATGATTTCACGAACATGGTATTTCTCCTGCAACATGGAATTGCCTTCCCTATAGTAATTTTCAGATGGTGAAATAGCAACTAGGTCCTGTTGCAGAAGGAGAAACGCATACTCAAATTTATTACTTTTCAGTCCCCTGATACATATATGTGTGCAAAGGTGAAATGCTTCCAGGAAATGTTATTTCAATGGGCTTTAGAACACAGGAAAAACAAAGATATTTATCACACATCAGAGATTAAATTTTTGCGCTGGGAACAGCTGGGAAAAAATTATGCCTTAATCCAAAAATTAGACTTTTAATCTTTTTCATTCTAAATGTAAGCAGCTACTGTTATAAAATAAAATCCTATAACAGTGTTTACGTTTTTTTAATTGGGTTGTTGACATTTGCGTTAAATTTTAGTATGATGTAGAGAGTGATATTCTGAGATGATAATAATGTGAATAATGTGTTTTTCATTTTATTTGTTTTTTAGTTATTTTGCTTTTTATTCATCAGCTCTCCAGTTTGCATTTTTTAAGCAATCTGGTTGCTAGAGTCCAGATTACCCCAGCAACCATGTACTGATTTAATAATGGACTGGAATATAAATAGGAGAGGGCCTGGACAGAAATATGATTAATACAAAATTAGCAATAACACTACATTTGTTTTTTGGATGGGGTCAGTGACCCCATTTGAAAGATGGAAAGAGTCAGAAGAAAAAGTAAAAAAAAATTTTAAAAACTAAATCAAGACCAATTGCAAAGCTACTTAGAATTGACAATTCTATAACATACTAAGGGGCAAATTTACTATTGTTCCCGAAAATTTATTTTCGAATTTATTATTCGAAATTCGATAAGCATTGGACCATCGAATGCTTATCGAATTGTTTTAGGCTATCATTTTGCTCGATATCCGATTTCTCGATGAATTCGTACGATCGGATACCGATCGTTTGATTTCATGAAAAAATCGTAAAATCGTAAAATTTCAGTGAACCGCCACTTTAAGCTAAAACATACTAAAAACAAACAGCATAACATTTAAGGATTACTTTAGCTGTTCTTTTTGCTATCATTTTATGAGCCAGTGTTATCAGCATTTAGGATGGCATTTATGAATAACATTCCATGTAACTCCTCAAGGGGGTTGGCAGCTGGGGGAAATTATCTCAGATTATTTCTGCAGCTAGAAACAAGCAAATTCTGAGAACCCTTCTTCAAGTGCCCTTCCCAATCACAGAGAAGCCTCAAGCTATATGAACAATGCGATAAACCAGTGGTGCCAGCTCATTTCTCAGTAAACTTAAAAGGTTAGCACTGGCTCTGAAACCCATAGCAATTGAAGAGATGTTTGTTTTCAGTCAGATAACTAGTAACTACTAATTACTGATTGGTTTCTCTAGACCTGGTACAGACATTTTGAGACTGATCTTAAAAAACTAATATGAGTACAGCCCATTTAACATGGAGTGTGTGTTAAAGGAGAATTCAACCCCTTCTTAAAAAACCCTACCCCCCTACCCTACAAAGACCCCCCTCCCTGCTGCCCCCAGCCTAGCTGCTACCCTGGGTAAATGCCTCTAATTTTTTACTTACCCCTTGGTGCAGATTCAGGGCATCTGCATTCATGGCAGCCATCTTCCAGCTCTTAAGTCTTTTTTGGGTCTTCTTCCTTCAATTCGGCAATTTCTGTGACTTTTGGCACATGCGCAGTGAACCAGAAAATTGTGCCAACTGCGCATGCACTGATACACTGCTCTCTTTCTGAAGATTTCCGAAGACAAGGAGATTGTTGTTGTGAACTCTAATGCCCTGAATCTGCATCGAGGGCTAAGTGAAATGTTAGGGGTATTTACCAGGGATAGCAACTATGCTGTGGGGGGAGGAGGGGGATCTATTTAGGGTAGGGTTTTTTTTAATAAGGGGTTGAATTCTCCTTTAAGGGTCTTCTTGCTCCTCAGTTGCTTAGTTTTAGCAATAAGCCTAAGAGTCAATAGTGTGAGTTAAAATTAGAATGTTTCTTCAGAATGATACAAAAATTATTTGCATAATGTGTGTTTGCCTAGACAAGCTTAATATAAGGTACAATTTATAGTATATTAAAGAAAAAGGTAGCTTGGCTTAATTTTTATCCCATGAAATTAAAGGTAAATTTGCCTTAGATATCATGTGCACCCAGTATGCATGAAATAGTTGAGATTATTCCTGTGTCACAAATGGTCAGCAATGAGGATGTCAAACCTAATTTTATACAAACGTTTCCTCTGACTCTATCTACTGAATCAGCTATTGTTATTGAACCATTTCATCTTTGAAATCTTTGGCCTTCCAGGTCACAAGAGAGAAAGAGAGATAAAATCATGGGTATTCTGGAGACCTGAATATGGTTTCCTTTGCATTGCAGTCCATTGAATTATTTTCTTGCTGGCTACAGCATATAATAAAGTCCACAAAGATCACAATGATACAGCAGAATGGTGGACATCTGACACAGTTTTGGGTACAAAGTTGGAAGAGATGAGGATTAACTTCTCCTACCCTTCCGACTAGATGAGCAGTGCCTGAAATTGATACAAGAAAGTGAAAGAGTGCAAGTAGAAAGACACTTTTCTCATGGTGGGAATCTATCAAATGACCTAGTCCATAGAAGGAGTGCAAGTAAAAAGACACTTTTCTCATGGTGGGATTCTAGCAAATGACCTAGTCTGTAGTATTCCAGAAGATATTCTACTAGGTATAATTTGATGGACATCTGGAATCTTTATTTGGAGGTTTTACCCAAATAGCCTCTTCAATAATATACATACTGCTACTTATATTGCTGCAGTTCACCTTCCTACAGTGTCAGCAGCTTTATTTAAGTAGTTTTATTTAAGGACAGTTAATATCTTTTCTCTCATGCACACTGCAGGAAATGCAGTCATTTTAATTCTCAAATTAAAACCCCCTTGTGAAATAGTATAAAGGACGCATAACCTTACTCTTTGAGAGGATGAAAGGCCATTTGTTAATATTGTAGCCTCTGCATACAGATGAAGGGAATTCTGATATAATGCAGTTTCACTGAATAGGCATCATATTCAAAGCTAAACTCCCCAGCCTGCTGAGACATTAAGAAGGGTGCATATGAAGGAGACGATTATCACTCCATAACATACAGAGCAAAGTAAATGTCTTTGATTTCCTGCCGCACAAGAGGAAAGCAGATAAGAATGAAAAATAGTAATAAAAGCAGTGATCACGTTGAGAAAAAAATGTTAGAAGGCACAGACTGAAAGAAGTCAAAAATACAGCACAAGGAATTATAGCACCATTGTCAAGTGTCTCTCGGTTAGTTTGGTATTCGCAGACATTGGGCTATAGTCTCACGTTTTGAGAACTAAATGGTGAATATTATAGCAGTTGATTGTCATTTTTACTTTGCAAGAGCAATGTTTTGCATATTATTTGCCCCCTGTAGATTTTTAGTTACTCATCTGCTGCCAAAGAAATAGTTTTTACTTCTTAACTTGTATTTAATAACTTGAAAAATAGTTGTTCAAGCACATAGTGTTACATGCAGCTAAAATTTTGAAGCAACAACTTTACATTGCAAAATCTAAATATTCATTTTTAATTTTATTTCATTTATATAATAAGGTACTTTCATGTATGACTTTTGTTACATTAGCCAAAACCTGTAATTTGACTGACGTACAGACTGCTATATTTCCACCATATATTTTCCTGATTATAACCAGAATCACACAGCTAAGTAGAGAGATGCACCCAAAGGCATGGGGAGAAGAGAGGCCTTCAGTAGTGATGAGCGAATCAGCCCTGTTTCTCTTGAAAAATGCATGAAAACACAGACGAAATGGGGAAAAACTGTCAAAGCGCATTGAAGTCAATGGGTGGCAAAATCATTTTGAAACACAACAATTTTTACACGTGCAACTTTTTGGTCCAAATGCAATAAAGACAATGGACGTCTGAAAATTTGTGATGCACAACTCCTTTTCCACTCTGAATATTTGCAGCAGTTTCACAAAAAAATTCACACGTGACGGAGAGCAGAAATTCACTGCAAATCCATTCCTGGCAAATAAATTCACCCATCACTTGTCTCTAGCATCACCACTCCATTCTCAACTACAATCATTACTAGTCATGTATAGCCAAGTTTGGTAGATTATGTTTCTTTGTTCAGACTGGACCACTTGCTAACTCACCTAAAATCTTGCAATTATTTTGCTGCTTAATAATTCCCTTGACAGCACTGTGGTACAAGAAGAGAGAGGGAAAAGAAAAAATGCACAAAGCGAAAGAAGAGAATGAATGAAGTATACAATAACTGCACTGAGCTGAGAAGGAAGTAGATAAAAAAAATTGTGAGGAGAGTTTCACAAAGGAGATTGGGAATGGGGAACCAAGAGAAGTATACATAAAAAGAAAAAAGGGAAAAGACAAATAAAAACAGCGGATCTGAGAATAAAGCCTCAAATGAAGAGAGACCTTCTACCTAAAAGGTAATATAGCTTTTGGCAGGTCTGCTTGAATTGCTAGAACACCTTGGGGTAGATTCATCAAAGAGTAAAGTGAAGAGTGAAGTTCCCCCCTAGTCCCAGAAGAAAATGGAGCATGGAGAGGAAACCAAATATTAATACAAAGATTACCTACCAACATTAGCAATGTTAAAATCATTTAAAGCCACACATTTGAGCTGGCCATGTTTTAACTAGTCATGTTCGCGTTATATCCAAATGAAACCACTTTCCAATATGACCTGCTGATTTGGGGTCCATAACTCAGCAATGGCACAGGGACCACCAATGTTTAGGATGAAAATTCTGACACATAAAGGCAAATTAGAACTTTCCACCAGGAACCAATGAAAAAGTTCTATGAGTCAACAACAGGAGCTTGGAATATTTAATTGCTTTGTAAATGAAAATAATATCCTAAATAAATAAAACAACAACCTTACGTGATTGCCCTGGTGTGAAGAAAGATGTATTGGGTCTTTTTTTATGCATGTTGTTTCTTTCTTATTTGCTGTAGGTGTGGTATCCTATACATTTTAATATAGTGCCCTAGAAAAGGCTCTTAAAATCTCCTCTGTAGATGACTTTGAGCCAAAGTGACATGTACAGAGAAGAAAAAGGAAAAATATTATAAAGTTATTAGTATCATGGTAAATTTTATCATTATCATTATTTCATCTAGGTATACTTTTGTACTCCTAATATTACTGACAACCCCCTCTATAACAATCATTGTTCCAAACACAGAGGATGAAAGTGGACATTTACCTAGTGATGTCAGTGTAATCATGACAAAGACACATTTCTTTATTAGCATGCTGAAATGATGCCTTGATGGTTAACTTAAAGATTTAAATGTATATGTATTACCAATTGTAACTATTGAACAGAACAAAATGGATGACTGAATCAACAACTAAATAATGTGTCTCTTGTGTCTGTGTTCATTCATGCTCAGAACTTTCTGAACCATTTGCTTACACTCCAGTAACAATAATAGAAATTATCTAAACTGGTTTAAAATACTGAACTCCCATACTATTTATAGTGTTTCTAGTAATAATAACTGTAATTTACTACCTTTTGTTCCATTTTCCTCATTAATTAGCTTCTTCTCTTGTGCCAGATATCCAACTGTGACCTTGCGTCATTCCTTGCAAGAGACTATCATAGTATTAGTGGAAAATAAAAGCATTAGACAAATTAGTGAGGTATTTAACAACAGTCAAAAGCATTGACTGATCTTTTGCTTAGAAACATACATGTAATTTCAGAATAACCATTCCAAAGACTTACTAGAGGTACAGGTCATGGGAATTACATTAAGCCTTTATAACATAATGAGTATATAATGGGTCAAAATAATGTATGGGTAACCCACAGAGCGATGTAAAAGCCTTTCTTTTGTTTTTAACTTGAACACTATGGCTCATGCTAAGAAAAATTCCAAAGCCATTCCACCCATACTATTTTTAAATTTTTAACAAATCTTGTTAATATTTAAAAAGATTGCTTTCCAGAAGAGGTCTGTTGCATTCAAAGTGTAGCTTTTACTTCACAAACATGCTGGTGGTTATCAGAATGGTTGGGAAATAAGAAAATATAAAATAATACAAATATGGAATCCTTTTACAGAAATCTTTTGACTAGAATGCTCTGAATTATGGGAAGGCCATCTCTTGTAGACTCCAATGTAATCTGAAAAATGTATCCACTAAATGTTGCAAAATTCTGCATCTGAATGAGTGAGCCGCTAGACATAAGAGACAAGGATATTAAAGGGGTTGTTCACCTTCAAACTTTTGTTTCAGTTCAGTTGGTTTCAGATAGTTCACCAGAAATAAAGACTTTATTTTTTTATGTGTAACTGATTTTCTAACATTGAAGTGTAAAGTGTAATTTTTCACCTTCTAAAGCAGCTCTGGGAGGGTGGATCACCAACCCTGTAAACCAAGGGTCCCCAACCGCTAGGCAGCTGACACTCCTGAACTGAGCTGCCATCCTAGGATGCAATTTACGTGGTGCACCGAATTGGAAGATGAACAACCCCTTTAAAAAATGGCTTTGAAAAATGTTTAAAATGAATTTCCTATTTTTGGCAAAATACAGTGTGATGTGTGTGTGTGTGTTTTTTTTTTAATCTTTGGTTGATGTATTTACTTTATGTGATCAATTTATACAAGACAATGAATAATTAGTACAGTTTGTTTCTATTACAAATGAACAATTTTAAATATGTCTGTCTATATTTAGTGAATGACAGCAATACTCACACACAGCCACTGTCCTCTTCTACCCTCTACTCTATTTTTAATCCAAACCTTTCTTCTGGTAAATGGTATAAAAAGAGGAACAAAAAAAAACAAATAACTAGCCAACACAAAGGAACATAGCAATCAAAGGGTAAACAAGAGGAGAACACCAGTGTTACAAAGCTCTATGCACTTGAATAGAATTTTTAGAGTCCTCCTCTCATGAGCTGTGCAGCTCAAAATTTGGCACTTAAAGGCACTTATGTTATATTCTCTTATTCAGAAAATAGGCCACAGAAAAACTATTTCTTTACAAACACAGAACACATTTCAGTACACTCAATATTATATATACTGCATGAATGCATTGTGCAGAATGAAATATAACTTTTGCAACACATTTACCACATATAAAGAGAATAGGTTACACTGTGGGTTTCTATATAATGCAGAAAATGTTTTCAAGTGACATGGATCAGATATACTCCAGGTCATTAGTCTATAATAACCAGTTAGGAATTTGCAGTAACTGGTCTAATGCAGCTAGAATGATCAAAGCAAATGTCTTATCGTTGTGGAACTGTCCAATAGAGGAAAGGAACACATTTATACCATCTATGACTCATTAATTATGCTCATTGGAAATAGTTGTTACAAAACAATTTTCCTGTACTTCAGTATGACATCACTTGCAGTGTTAAATGGAATCTTTTAAATGGTGCAAACTTGGTAGGTAAGTTGATATTCAGCCTAAACTGGCAGTGTGTCATGAAAAAATTATACAGCTGGTTAATCTTCATAAGCAGCAGATGGGGTTTGTCTTAGAAAGGTGCCAAAGCTCACTTCCAGCGTTGGTCAGTAATTCTGATACTAATTGTAAAAATGGGGATTCATTTAGAAAACATTGTGAAAATCTGTATAAAGTACAATAAGGCACCTTGCCATGAAACAACCAGCTGCTGGATATCATTTCTTGTAGTTAGCAACATTGCTGTGGTGCATTAGTGCTTGTGTAGTTTAAACATGGTCAGAAACGGATTCTACCGCTGTATTTAATGTTTAGAGATTATTTTACAGTATTTCACAAAAGTCTTACCATGGCACTCAATACAAGCTTTAAAGAAAAGGAATATCTTCATAATGCCTCCCTTTTTGTTAAGCAAAAAGGAAATGCAAGAGCCTACAAGTGGATCTTAATTTGTACCATAGGACTGAAATACAGGAGAAGGTTGGAGAAGAAGATGGGAAGCGGAAGTGCCTGATGGGGAATGGCTAAATAGGCACTGAAAGGGACCTGATAGCAGGTACAGTGACTAATTGAGCACAACCAACCCAATGTATAGTTTCTTTTCAGAGCCTGAAAAAGCTCTGCAGTAGTCTTTCTTGTTACCCAAAATATATTATTGTTGGTAGTACTTTGGGCTACATAATTCATGTGTAATCCAGAGACCAGTCAATGCTATTGTTTTATAACCTATATTTTACTAATTGCATAGCTGTGCAATTTAGACAGTACTACAGCACTTGTTCATTCTGAAGTACAGTGACCACTACTCCATTTGTATAAATACATTTATTTGTCAGCTGTTCAGCGTCTCAAGTTAAATTATATAGAAGCAATAAACTTGAACTAAACTTGCTAGGGTTAATTTAAAATTTTCTATGCTGAAGAGATAATATAAGGGAATTCATGCTTAAAAGGGCACTCTTTCATGCCAGACTCAAGTAGGTAGTTCTTGTAACTGTCTACAGATGTCTACAATGATGCATATTAAATACAGGTTTAATCTGCTCATTTTCTGTCTTTTTAGGACAATGATCATCATTTATTCATATAGTGCCAAGAAATTTTGTTTTAATTCAGAGATTAAAAATACATTATATGACTCAAAGGTAAATGCTGTGTTAAACACTGACTTGAGAGCAGGCAATGTTATGTTCCAAGGCACAATGCCAAGCAAAAAGCAAGAGACGTGATTATTATCTTTTCAGGTAGTTCAGACATATACCTTATGTAGAGTGTAGTCCTTTGCCACTTCTGAAGTATATTTTCTAAAATGTGTCATCAACAAAATGCTTTTACACAATTGGACTTTATTCCAGGGAGAAGGTGTGCCATATTTATTTTATCTGTGTTGTCTGTCTCGTGTATATCTTCCATGTGCTTCTTCTCCCTTACACAGCCCAGCTCTGGTGTTTGGAAGTCCACTCAAAAGAAATAGTTCAGATGCACTGTCAAGATGTATGGTGATATTGAGGCTGTTCCTTTTTTGGTGTCATGTGAACAATATTGAATATCCACCATTCCTGAGGCAAATGAGGCCACCAGTAGTTATTGGAGAGTTTTGCAGTCATTCTGCATGTTTAGAATGAGTGGGCCTCATTGCCAAAACAGGGCCCTCGGTCCACTGAGAGAGACCAAATGAAGTTGTGTGAGAGGAGTTTAGAGGAAGCGTGAGAAGCAGGTTTGTCAATGGGAATGTTGAAGTCACCTAAAAAGAGAGCTGGTGTGTCACTGGAGAGAAAGTATGGAAGCCAAGCAGCAAAGTGATCCAAGAGAGTAAAGTAGGGACCAGGGGGCTGATATATGACTGCAACACACAGAGAGATTTTTTTCAACTCTCCGAACTGGCGGAGTGCCCCTGCCTTAAGTGTACGCCCTGATATACTGCAAGATGGTCACATGGGTGAGGACAGGCACTTAATTAATTAAGATTAGTTCATCACACCACTGCATGATGACGGCACATGGTGCTCGTGTTTTTATGGGTTTATGGAAGTGACGGACTCAGCTCCAGTTCGGCACAAGATAATGCAGGTGTCCACTGCCTGCCAGGTACTATTATCTACTGATCTTGTCCGTACCCACACCTTGTGTCTCAACTCCTTCTCCTTTTATATTTAAGCTTTTATAGGCAGGGCCCTCTTCACATTTTACTGGTCATTATGTAAGTAATTCTTTATATAAGCCAATACAGCACTGTAGGTACACTAAAAACACATATTTAAATTAACTTTTGGTATGATTTAGAGAGTGATATTTGTGGTTTTTTAATTAATTTGTTTTTTATTCAGCAGCTCCGCAATTTCAGCAATTTGTTTGGTAGTATCAAAATTAGCCTACCAACCTTTCATTGATTGAAATAAGATACTGGAATACGAATAGGAGAACGTCTGAATATAGAAAGATGAGGAATAGAAAGCAGCAGTAACAATAAATGTGTACAACTCATACACAAAAAGGAGCAATAAGGAGAAATCCATCCCTTTACAATAAGTGTAATCATATTTTACAAGGAGGGTGGTGGGTTCTACGAGGCATTATATCCCAAATGTACATTTCTCCCATCTTAGATTTAGAACCAATCCACAGAATGTAGATATACTTAAAAGGCATACTTTATTGAAAAACATAATAGTCTTACACAAATAGCAAAGTATACTAAACACAATACTCATGAGCAGCTTTACTTAAAGGAGAACTAAACCCTAAAAATGAATAAGGCTAGAAATGCTATCTTTTATATTCTAATCTTATTGAAGCAGCCTAAAGGTTCTGCATCTCTGTAGTAGTGATGAACCAGGACTTCAGACTTGTCACAGGAGTTTCCCATTTTGGATTTTGTGGGGAGTGTCAGTGGCAATACACAGTCTCAGTGGGCTTCAAGCATGTAAATTGGCATCCTGTGAAGTTCTAAATATAAGAGAGGAGGAGATTAGTTAAGCAATACATTTGTAGACTTGCAGAGCACTTGTTTGAAAGAGTAGAAGAGGAAGGCAATAATTCAAAAACTGTAAAAAGAAATAATGAAAAACAAAAATTGAAACGTTGCTTAGAATTGGCCCTTCTATAACATACTAAGAGTTAACTTATTGGTGAACCACTCTTTTATACATAATAATAATACCGGTAAAAATTATAATTATCTAGTTAAAAAACTATTTTGAATCTCAGTCTGGACCTGAGTCATGGGCAGTCATATTTTGGTATTAGGGTTGCTACCTGGCTAGTAAAAAATAAAGCTTGATCCCAATGTTATGAATATGGAAAAAAGTGCCCCCAGCATTGCACCCTAGGCACGTGCCTACTCTGCTTATCCCTTGGCCCAGCTGTGGCCTCTGTCATCCATGGGGTTATGGCTTCTCCCACCCAATGAATATTAATAGCCTAAAGGCTAGTGATGTCACTTCAAGCAGGTAATACCACTTTCAGGCTTTGTTTCAAGAGGAGAAAAGGGAGAGATTTTTCCCTACTAAGCAAATGACAACGGGACTCCAGAGGGAGACAATATGGAGGCCAGATGGAGAGGCAAGATGGATAGCTAGGGAGAGAATAATTGTAAACTAAATAGTGGGTGATGGCATGACAGTAGTGTTCTATTTGCTGTTATGAAGGAATACTCTAAATCACTCTTAGCACTTTCAACATTCCAAAAAAATTGCAGAGAAGTAAGTCAGGAGAAACTAGTATAAAATAAGCGCTGACCCCTACTGTGCACATAATGTTACTTTCCAGGCACCACCTCCTGTCTAAAGACAGAATCTGCTTTTATCCCCCTCTGACACTGCAGTGAAATGATGTGAGATAACACAAAATAACACAAACTGTTCTGTTTGTAAATAGTTTGTTTGTTGGATAGCTGGAACTTCATCTGTAGGTGATATTAGATTCCCAAGAAAGCTCAACTCAACCAAATTCCTTTAGTAGCACAGGTAAAGTAGTTTGGCAGCTTGAATATATTGCATTATATGGATAAACAATCCCTGCTTTTTTTTTTTTTTTTTTTTAAAGAGGGTGGCATTTTAGTAGCGAGTGAGTGCAGAGAACCTCTTATTTTTGTCTGTATGATTTATGGTCACAGCCTCATTGCGCCCCCCCCCCCCAATGGTTTAAAATGTAAACCTTTTTTTCCATAGGTTATACAGGAGCAGTGGCCAATTCCATGTGATTCCCTATCTGAATTATTCTTTCATCTGGTATTGTCCAGTATGTACTGATGAATAGACATTTTTGTGTGCCCAGAGTTTTGTACTTTGTTCCCTTTTTCTTCCTTCCTTTCTTTCTTTCCTTTCTTTTCTTTCTAATATTATAGTCAAACCAAAATTTTATTCATATGAACTTTTTTTCAGTTTATATTTTAAAAATGATGGACTTGTGCAAGCCAAACAACAGTATATATTGCAGAGAAAGGGAATGATCTGTTCATAACGATATATTCTTGAGAAAAATTAGTTTTCTTCTATGGCGGTAGACAGGGTTTTTTTTTTTTGTTTTTGATGAAAGCTTTAGAAAATGTATTCTGTTAGATGAAAATGTATGAACTGCTGTCTGATAGCTAGATAAAGTAATTCATGAGCCAGAATACAGAATCTATACACTTGAATGGTTATAAATGAAAGAGAAAACTTGCAGTGTTTTTCTATGCTGCAGAATACAAAAGGCCATTTGATTCTATGTTGAATACTCTTTCAGAGATTTTAATAATAAATGTTTCAGGTGACAGTGGGATCTAAGGCTGGGTTAGTTGACTAATTTATCTAAAGTATTGGTAGATGCACATTTCACAATAATCATACCATTCACAATATACAGGTTTGACCTGATCCATAGGAGTAGGGGGATTTGACTCAGAGTTGCAGTATATGTTTAGTTAACTTCAGACAATGTAATTGTCTCATGTAAAATGAATGAACGCAACGTTACAGGGGGTCAGCCCCCTTTCTCAAGTGTTTGAGAAAGGTGGTTGACCCCCCGTAACGCTGCGCAGAGATCTCAATAAACCAAAAGCAACCACATTTTGCACCATGAGTGACTTCTGATTTCAATAATTTTGGGTTTAATAGGAAATTCCTGAGCAGCAGAGTTTCCAGATAGAGCACCACAGAATTGCAAATACAGAACTGGGATTTGCAGTTGCATTAATGTGACTAATTGTCTCATGTAACATAGGTACAGCTTACATGTATGGGACCACATATCCAGAATGCTCAGGGACCTGGGGTATTCCAGATGGGGGTCTTTCTGTAATTTAGGTGTCCATACTTTAGGTTTACTAAAAAACATGAAATAAACCCATTAGGATTGTTTTTGCCTCCACTTAGTAAGTACAAGGTACTGTTTTATTATTACACAGAAAATGGAAATATGATTTAAAATTGTTTGATTAAAATGAAGTCTATGAGAGATATCCTTCCAATAATGCCTAAAGCTGCTGACTTGCCGTCAGTGTTTTTTCTAAATGGAATTGTAAGATAATTGTTGAGATCCCTTTGATGCAAGATATGGTGAGTGCCGATAAAGGGACATACTGTATATAGACAAATACAAGAGTTCTACACTCAACCCATTATCAATATATATAAGACATTGAAATTGCATCTGATTCATTAAGAATTCTATTACTTTAATATACATTTTACAAAGGGACTACGTTTTACCTGCAACTTACTTGCTACTTTCAAAGTAAAACTCCCAAACTTGGTTGCCCTTTTATTAGACACCAGTGGGATCACCTGCCTATAGCTGGGAGGGGTGGGAGCTACAACAGAGAGCTGGTCACTGCTCCTTTATGAACTATAACCACAAAATACATATAGACAAATACAAGAGGTCCTCTGCACTCAACCCATTATCTATAT
This sequence comes from Xenopus borealis, assembly GCA_024363595.1. Classification (NCBI taxonomy): domain Eukaryota; kingdom Metazoa; phylum Chordata; class Amphibia; order Anura; family Pipidae; genus Xenopus; species Xenopus borealis. The sequence goes on from CM044437.1 coordinate 64,228,351, forward strand.
ATTTAAGACATTGAGACATTTTGTGCATACAGTTACTAAAAATGCCTTACCCTTTAAACAAAACAGGGATTGCAATATATTTAAGCTGGCCAACTACATCAAAGTCATCCCATATCTCGTGTATATTTTACAAAGGGACTAAGTTTTACCTGCAACTTACTTGTTGCCCTTTTATTAGACACCAGTGGGATCACCTGACTATAGTTGGGACATATATATATATATATATATATAATTCATTCAGTGGACCAGCACTCCAAGTATTTCAATAAAGGTGATTTTTATTCTTCACTCGTGTGAAGAATCACCTTTATTGAAATACTTGGAGTGCTGGTCCACTGAATGAATTATATACCAAAGATTTGACATAGCACCCAAACTTAAGCAGTGAAAAGAGTGCAGGTACCTTTTCTGAATATTATATATATATATATATATATATATATATATATAATACACAAAAGCTGTGAATATCTTGTAAATTATATCCTTATAAACGGTGAGTTCTGATGTTATCAGTTATAAACGGTGAGTTCTGATGTCATTTCTGTCACATGACTCACTCAAACTTGTGTATTATAATAAAGTACCCCCAGTTGCAAAATATGAGGATATTAGAAGTTACCTCGGAGTTCCATGACCTGTATAAAAACACTCGGCGTTTGGCCTCGTGTTCGGCCTCGTGTTTTTATATGGTCATGAAACTCCTCGGTATCTTATAATATCCTTATATTTTACAAGAGGGGTTACTTTTTTCACTATATAATTTCCAGCCTCTGTAGAGACTATATGAGTTATTTGCAAACAGAGCCGCAAGTGCACTTGTAGCCCCAGTCAAAACTCTTTAGCAATATATAACTCCTATTTTAGTATATCCCTTCTTTAACGGGCTCTAAATACTGTTCTTCAACATGCAACATCTACTTCATCTTTTTCAATTGAGAAGTCATGGTTTGTGGAACTTGAAGCCTCTCTACTTTCTAAAGAAACTGTGCACCACCCAATATGGAAAGCAGAGGGATCTCAGAATCCTCCACTCCACAATGGAAAAAGGTGAGTGAAGGGTTACATGACAACGAATAGTTTGGAGATCGTTTCTTGGTTTTCTTTTATTTTATGCAAATTTTGGAAGTTCAAATAGTGTTTATGCACCTTTTCTACACAAGCCCAACTGAATGCGCTCATGTCATATTTAACCTTTTAACGTTGTTGTTAAACTCTCAAAAGCATAATTTGATATACAAATTGCATACATTGCATATTATTCTAAGTCAAAGTCATAATGTTACTGTCAAAGTATGGCCTAACATGAAGGGAAATATATATAATTGTGTGACCACATCATTATTATTGTATGAACTTTGAATGGGCTTGCTTCAATGAAAATTACATTCCTAGGAACTCACATATGATTGTCTGTGCTATAAGTGTTCATTGAGTTCAAATCAGACACAGGACTCTGCACGACTTCCATTATTTTGGTTTTAAGAGACTGTAAACCAGGCGTGTCCAATTGTCCACTGAGTCACTCCAGAAATCTGAGGTGCATACAATAAAAAAGTCATTTATGTGAACTAAAGAACAAAAGCACTGCAAAATAAGTCAGTGTGTGTTCCTGGCATTCAGGAAGATTGCTGACATAGATAACATTTTCAAGAACTATCTCTATACGGAAATTGTAGGTTGTCTACAGATATAGTTACAATGCTATACTGTTCTGCAGTGTCTGCAGTGTCTATCAATGTATTAATAAAAGTATAATACAGTGGTATCTAGCCTTGAATTCTAATGCCATTTAATTGGATTTTAAAAAATTGCACCATGCACAAAAATAAGGTGAAACCATGTATGAGGCATCAACAGTGGCAAAACTACTGGCCAGGGCCCATACCCCCTCAGGGCTTGCACACCCCTGAATGTGGGCCAACAATCACATACACAGGTGAGCCCAGCTGGACGTCCCACACCAGGGCCCAAAAACCAAAAGATCCAATTCCCATCTCATTAAAGGGGTAGTTCATCTTTCAGTTAACTTTTAGTAGGTTATATAATGGCCAATTCTAAGCAAGTTTGTAATTGTTCTTCATTATTTATAGTTTTTAAATGATTTTTCCTTCTTCTGACTCTTCAGCTTTTAAATAGGGGTTACTGACCTCATCTAAAAAAACAAATGCTCTGTAAATGCTCTACTACAAATGCATTGTTATTGCTACTTGTTATTACTCATCTTTCTATTCAGCTCCTCTCCTACTCATATCCCAATCTCTTATTCAAATCAATGCACGACGGCTAGGGTTATTTGGACCCTAACAACCAAATTGCAAATTGGAGAGCTGCTGAATAAAAAGCTAAACAACTCAAAGACCACAAATAATTAAAAATGAAAGACAATGGCAAATTGTCTCAGAATATCACTCTCTACATCATACTAAAAGTTCATTTAAAGGTGAATAACCCCTTTAGACAGATGTCAAGAATAAGATTACTGTACACAATTAAAGCTTTAATAGAAGCCATGTGTGTTTTTTTCTGGCAAAGAGAGTAATATAAAGAATTTATTTGGCATGCAATTTTGCCAGTATGACATATTACACTTCTTTTGCACCCCTTAGTTCTCTAAAATAGCTCTTTAAACAAATTATACATCTCAGTAACTTCTCCTCTGAGATAACACCAAATATTGGTTTCCTAATTCTACGTTGTAATCAAAAAAGAAATGCTTTGTTTTATGTTTTATGCTTCCAGTTCCTGGAGGAACAAAGAACATGGAACCAGAATTCTACTGCATTCATTGGGTTGCTAAATCTTATGCTTTAGAAAAGCTTTATGAATTAATGTTGCTTGAAGAATACAAACTTGATGTTGCTGGACTACAGCTGCCAGCATGCTTTAACCATTGTTAATATGTTGGAATACTGGAAATTGTAGTCCAGCATAATATTTTTTACTTAATATGATGATGTTATTTATTTTATAGAACTGCAGTTTTGCACATCCAAATTGATAGAATGTAAGATGGCGGGGATCAAATACCAACACTGGGCAAATTTGCCCATGTGCAGTAACCAGTAGCAACCAATCAAATTGCTGCTTTCATTGTTCTACTTGCAGCTGGCTTTAAAAAGCTAATCACTGATTGGTTGCTATAGGTAACTGCCCATGGGCTAATTTGCCCAGTGTTGATAAATGAGCCCCGGTGTGTTTTGTTCCTGTTTCTATATCCTACAATGTGGTGTTTAGACAAATGGCCTGTAAATGTCACTGTGAACATGAGTTATACTGTGCATACACAGTACTTTCTATACTTCTTAAGATGCTAGAGTTTATGTTACTGTTGTGTAATGGATGCATGAGCCTGCTAATAAAGTACTGAACACTCTGCTCATCTTCGGCTATCAAAACACAACAAATAATTGGCAACAAGATGTCTCTTCTACCTCTGCAGCAGCCTGCACGTTTTCTCCCAAAACCCTGGTGAGCCTACCATACCTTTTACTGCTTGGATCTGTATGTTTGAAAATTACACTATGGCTACTGACAAAGGGGAGATTTCTGTTGCTAGAAAGTGTGCTTTACCTATTCACTGCCTGGGAGCAGAGGAACAGCGTATAGTCTATACATTACTATTACCTGATGAGACTTCAGAAACTGCTCTTACTGCTTTAAAGAACTTTTTCGTGAATAGAGTAAATGTGGTTGCTGAAAGATAACGTAGACAACGTAATGGCGAACACACAGAACAATTTGTAGCAGCTTTGAGAGAGCTGGTTGTTACCTGTGAGTTTGGGAATCTACCTGAGGAAATGCTAAGAGACCAAACACTGGAAAAAAACAAATTCATCTTGCATTAGAGAGAGACTGCTCTTAGAGCAGGATTTAACCATTGCAAAGGCTTTTACATTTGCTAGCCAAACTGAAACAGCAGTTACAGGGACTAAAACTCTCTGTCAGGGGACTGCGGGGAATGTACAGATTGTGAATCCAGTACTGTGGCAAAATAATTCAAAGTCACAGGTAAAATACAGTGCTAAGGAAAGGGATTCACTGGAAAATAATGCAGCAAATACAAATAAAAAAATACTGCTTTTGCTGTGGTTCAACAAAGCATACTGCAAATTAAGCTACATGTCCTGCAAAAGCTGTACAATGCCACAAATGCAAAAAGGTACTGTAGGTCATTTTGCTGTAGTTCTTCTAAAGATGTTCATAAAGTCACTACTACAAATATTACAGTATTAAGTGTGGATAAAGCTGGTACATTTATTCCACACCAGTTTAAATGCACTGTCAATGTCAATACTGCTTCTTCTGACAAGGGACACTCCATTAACCTGATGCTTGATACAGGTTCAGCTGCTTCTTTACTACCAAAGGATATTTTCTTGAAATAATTTGCAAAATATACGCTAGTTGCACCTGCCCTGAGACTGGTCAGTTCCCTGTGCTTGGCTGCTTGCCAGTGAGTGCACAATTTGAATCAAATACTGAAAATGTTTAATTTTACATTATGAATAAGGGTACTGCTATACTTGGAAGGGATATATTTGCTGCATTAAACCTACAATTAGTTGATGGTCTAATTTCTACAGCACCAGTGCCTGCAACACAGCCTGTGTCTAAAATTTCACCACAAATCAACACTTGGCTGTGCAAAGAGCTGTGCACAAAGTTTAGTTGAGACCAGATGTAAAACCAGTACACCAGAAATTGAGGTGCTTGCCCTACTCTCAGAAATTAAAGAAACTGGTGAAGCAAGATGAGAATCCTCCAAATGGGTTTCACCAATTGTTGTAACAATGAATTGTTGAACCTAATAAAGCAGTTGTGATGGATAATCATCCCTTGCCACACACAGAACTCTGAGAAGCAATATTCTTTTCTGCAGGAGGAAAGCAGAGACCTCACTGTATTTATCACCCATGATGGTTTGTTTTGGTTCAGGCATGTACCTTATGGACTGGCTTCAGCACCGAGTTGTTTTCAAAGACTGATGGCTTCTATACTCCATGCCATACCTGGTGAAATAATTGTCTACGCTCCAACTATGGATCTTCATGACAAATACCTAGAAAAGGTTCTAAAATGCCTTGATTCTGCAGGACTGAAACTGAACCTTTTCAAATGCCAAATAATAAAAACTGGCGGCACTCCAAGTAAATGAATAGGAAATTTATTCCATCATAG
>CM044437.1:64246878-64256903 GCA_024363595.1 Xenopus borealis
CCTCCCGGGCCCCCCCGCAGCTGCGGGGTCTGCTTCCTCCCTAGTTACGCCACTGCTTACAACAAAGGGTCTAGGAAGAGCTGGAATGAATAGAGCTAGATGGTCAGCAAGGCTACTGAATTTCAGCTACAAAATGCAATACAAACGAGGTTTAAAAAATGTTACATCTGATTGTTTGTCAGGTTTACCTTTATCTGCAGTTTGTCTGATGCACTGGATGAGGACAGAGACGTATAGCACTGACTGATTTACTATCATCTACAGTAACAGCTACTAATTTTAAGCAAGCTTGCCTCACATGTCCAATCCAAGTAAAACTATGGGACATCTTATAAAGCAAATGGCCAACTGTTGAGAAGAAACTCAGTCCTGATCTTCAACCTTACTACAGGATTAGACACAAACTGTCCTTAGTAGATGGCTATGTTGTCCATGGAGCTCACCGCTTACTGGTACCAGAAACCTTAAGAGAAAAGCTCATACAACTTGCACATGAGAGTCATCAAGAAATTGTATGTACAAAACAAAGACTACGAGAACTGTACTGGTGGCCAGCAATGGATGCTGATGTGGTAACTGCCATTCATTCTTCTGTTACTTGTCAGAATCATGACAAAACAGCTATCACACATACACCACCATTTCAGCCAGTAGAATTCTTGCTTCAGCATGGGAAAAACTTGCTATTGATATTGTGGGCCCTTTAGCATATGCTCCTAAAGACTGCAGATTTGCTATAACCTTGATAGACTATTACATAACATAAGCCTGAAATTGCATTTGTTTTTCATATAACATAAGCTACAGTAATTACATTTCAGTCTACAGTCTTCAGCAGAGAAGGTAATCCAAAGGAGTTACTATCAGACAACGGACCACAGTTTGTCTCATCTGAGTATGAAATCTTTCTGAGAGAGAGGAATATTGTGCATAGGAAATATTCAGTGTATTACCCACAAGCAAATGGAGAAATGAGCGATTCAACAGATGTCTGAAAGAAGCACTAAAGACAGCAAACCTTACTGGGAAATCTTGGAAAGTATTTACAACAGAGTTCCTACATAACTGCAGAGCAATATGTCATGCAACAACCCAATCATCTCCAGCTGAATTATTACATGGCAGACAGATGCGCACTAAGTTACGTGTTGCAGACATCAAACTTCCACCAAATACTGTGCCTACAAAATCATCTACTGCTGACACTGTCAAACATCAACAAACTAAATGGCTTATATTGGCAGAAAACATGGTGCAAGAGAAGTGCACTTTCAGCCTGGATCTATAGTCAGAACCAGGACTACTGAAACAAGGACAATCTAAATTTACAACACCACTTGTGAGATGCCAGTGAGCACCATACACATATGAACTGATGGTCGCACATGGAATGTTAGTTGTCTTGTGCCTGCTAGATATGACTTTGTAGAAGCTCCATTTGATGAAGGACATTTTTAAGATGCATTGTTGTTGTTATTACATTTGCCCAAATGCTTTCCTACTATAGGGAGAATATGTAGTGTTTATACAAATGGCCTGTAGATGTCACTGTGCACATGAGTTATACTGTGCATATAGAGTACTTTCTATACTGCTTAAGGTGGTAGAGTTTTTTTTTTACTGTTGTATAATAGCTGTATGAGCCTGCTAATAAATCACTGTTATACTCTGTTCATCCTCCTCTATCAAAACACAACATACAGTAAATGTACTGCAATGACAGAAAAAGTCTTTCACACTCCATCAGATTTTATCTTGTCAGATGCAGCTGCAGCATGTAGCGTTCCCTTCCAACTGGCATATCATGTCATTATATTTGACCTATGCAGGTACATCTGACTTGTAGAATATGAACTGTTAACCCGAGACCATTCTACATAAACTCCCATGGGAATTCACTCAATTCACTTCATGGTTGTCCATGGATGACATTTGGATGGTGTTGTTAACAGGCAGCATGTGATTTTTCTCAGAAATAAATTGATGTAATAAATTAAATGTTGATGTAGGTATCCCTGAAGTGTACATGCTATTTAAAGGGCAAGGAAAGGCAAAGAAATAAAATCCCATTTTTACTTTCTTTAATGAAAAAGAAATCTATCTCCAATATACTTTAATAAAAAAAAATATGTACTGTTTTATAAGAAACCTGACTGTATGCAGTGAAATTCTCCCTTCATTTACTGCTGTGGATAGGAATTGTCATATAGTCCCTAACTTCTGGCAGGGAAACAATCATACTTATGAACAGCAGGGGGAGCCCCTTCCTTACTTACCAGCCATGCAGAACTCAAGCAGCTTTGTTTTTTTGATCATTTATGACTACCCCTAAGAAGCCCAGATCACACTGAGCATGTGCGAGTCTTGATATCTAACAAAGTTACAAGACGACAGCCCCCTGTGGCCAACTTTGAAAGCATAAATCATTTGTTTGATTAGGCTTGTGGTGCAGTAAGTTCATGTTAATGTTTAGTATACAAAATACAGCATTTCTAGCCTTATTCTATTTTAGACTTTCCTTGCACTTTAAAGGAATTGTTCAGTATAAAAGTAAAAACAGGGTAAATAGATAGGCTGTGCAAAATAAAACATGTTTTCAATATAGTTAGTTAGGCAAAAATGTAATGTATAACAGCTGGAGTGACTGCAAGTCTAACCTAATAGAACAGAACACTACTTCTTGCTTTTCAGCTCTCTTTTGTTTACACTGACTGGTTACCCTGGTTACCAGGCAATAACCAATCAATGACTTGAGGGAGGACCACATGGGTCATAACTGTTGCTTTTGAATCTGAGCTGAATTCTGAGGATCAATTGCAAACTCACTGAACAGTTATGTCCCATGTGGCCCCCCCTCAAGTCGCTGACTTACTCAGATTTAGAGAGCTGAAAAGCAGGATGTTGTGTTCCACTCACTCCAGTTTTTATACATTACATTTTTGGCTAACTAACTATATTAGAAACATTTTTTATTTTGCACAGTCTATCTATTTACCCAGTTTTTATTTTTACCCTGAACTGTTCCTTTAATGTAAATGTATAAAACTCAGTATGCCTCTTAAATATTTATATGGCCTCTAGTGATGAGCAAATTATTTTGCAAGCCATGGATTTGCAGCAAAATTCCACATTTCGCTATCTGAGACGAAAAGGTTGCCATAATAAAAAACACTAATTGACTTTAATGCATTTGGAGTAAGAAAAATTGTCCTTGACTGTGCTTTTGGGGCCCAAATAATGCACTGTTCTATGACTATGCCTTGCCCTTTGCCTGCCCACAACATTTGCCCTGGTTCTCTCACTTTAAAGGGGAATTCAACCCCTCTGGCACTAAACCCCTCCCCCCATAGGCCCCCCTCCCTCCTCCCCCCCAGCCTACCTCTCCCCCCGGGTAAATGCCCCTAAGTTGCTACTTACCCCTCCTTGCAGGTCCCCTCCAGCCAGGTTCACGGGTGCCATCTTCTCCAGCAACATCTTCTTCCTGGATCTGTCTGCTCTTGGTGGCGCATGCACAGTAGGACACATTTGCTGGTTGGTACTACTGTGCATGTGCCCAAAGTTCACAAAGTGCACTGATTGAACTACGTGAACTTTGGGCGCATATGCAGTAGTATCAACTGTGCTGGAGAAGATGGTGCCCATGAGAAGAAAAGATGGCGCCCGTGAACCTGGCTGGAAGGGACCTGCATGGAGGGGTAAGTAGCGACTTAGGGGCATTTTCCCGGGGGAAGAGGTAGGCCAGGGTCCTACATGGGGGTGGGAGGAGGGGTTTAGTGCCTGAGGGGTTGAATTCCCCTTTAAGACCTGGAGGCCTGGAGAGGACTGTTATAGGTGGAAGCATATGCTGTGGCTGGAACCTTGGTGTCTGTTCTGGGTTTGGGAAACTTATGTGACAGGTTATCAAAGTTGCACAGAAAGGGTGTGGCAATAGAAGAACAGATGTTGCAGTTCCCCTTGCCATCATGGTAGCTCTCAAAAAAGAGAGAATTTTATAGAAAGGAGAGTATTGTTTACATGGACATCCAGTGTTTTTAATACGAGTAGTTATTAGGCTTCTTTATCTATCCCATCTAATGACAAGCCAATGTATTGGGATATAGTGGGGTTTCTTTAAATGTAAAAATGCATGGTATTACAATACATTACTGCTTCAGATAAAATGATAATATGCTTAATTTTTTAAAGTTTTGTATTCAAGTACACCGTGTTACTTGTATTACTTAATCAACATTCTGATTTTTTTTTTTATTCACCATTTAGCTTTTTTTGGCATGAATTGTTGAGAGGTGATTTATTTAGACATGCAATTTCAATTTATAAAGCATCTTATATGTACTTTCCTCTGTTAACTATGCCCTAGGATTAATGTAATAAATGTCAGCGTTAATGGCACTACATTATTGAACATAGATAAAAAGTTGATGGAGTACGTTCTATATTACATTTATATTGAAGAACATCATGAATCTAATACTTAATGAAAATGCATTTCTATTATTCAGAATCTCTTACTTTTATTTTCTGGAATAGCTGTTTGGAGGGAGAACATTTTGTCAAATTTTAGAAGGTCCTGCAGTCTTTTTCTAAGCAGGGATAAATGCAATATTATTCATTTACAGATTTTGCTATTAAGTGTGAAATATTTTCACAGGTGGAAAATGCTTTCGCTAGGGCAGTAGGAAATAGCATGTCTTTACCAATTGCAAAGGCTCCAATATAGCTTTGGACTGTTTTGTAAAGTGCCCCAGGCAGCACTCCTATACAGACAGCCAGAAACCACAGAATTAATTACTAAAGGACCCATGGAAACGGTTATATATACTTTTAAATCCTTCCAGTTTAAAGTGTCATTTGGAGATGGAAGAAGAAGCACAAGAGTGCTGTCTCACATAAGAATAACCTGAATTGTACCTACAGAATGGTCTGATTGTCCAGCCAGTATGCAATCTAATATCATTTAGGGTTTCCTTTACAGAAGGCTAGGTTAAACGGGACAGTATTGCTATAATATTGCATACATGTAACGGGATGTTTGTTGGAGATTATTGTTGCTATTATTATTATTATTATTATTAATAAAGGTCCAGTGTTGTGTGTTAATAAAGTTGTTGAGGGTTTGCAGAGAAGAAAAAGAAAAGGAAATGAGGTCAATTCTGTGAGAGGCAAAGAATGAAGCAATTAAGTGAGGGACAGTTAGGAGATAAATTACAATTTTTGGAAGTTGCGTAATCATATAAATAAATAAATTGGACATTCCTGGTTATGCCACTAAGCCTTTCATATATCTTATTCACTCAATAAGGCGTCAGTTGCACATAATTTTAGACAAACCATGACTCTGTTATAGAAACTTAATAGCCTAAACAGTTTTGAAGTGCAGGAGCTTCAGGAATAAGCATCTGTAAGTTAGATATTTGTTAAATCTTCCTCCAAAGCCGGGCTTCCAGTTTGTAATAAGAGTCAGCTGGAAGAATTAAGATTCTGAAAAAATTAAGATTTAGGAGTTGCTGCAGAGCTAGGGAAGCACATTTGCAAAAGTAAAAGTATTTAAAACTGTTAAGGGCTGGGGTATGTTGTCTACTTATTATTACACCATTTCTGAGATGGATTTTGATTCATTATGATCATTTCACATAAGGTTCAGATGGCACAGAGTTATTATATACTATGGCATAAAGTTGAATTTCCACATCCCCTGCTTAAATATCTTTGAATGTAACTTTGTTTTTTGTATTGAGATGTTGTTTCTCAGTGGGAAATTAATATGCATAAATCTTCTTATTTTGAAGAAGTTCTTGTATTTTGTGCAGTATTAGACATCATATGCAGCACAGTGATTAACATTGCTGCCTTTCAGCTCTGGGTTCATGAGATTGATTTCAGCCAGAGCAAGGTATTTAATGTGTAGGGGATCAAAGAACCCACTCCCCTGTTCTGTGACATCCTCAAGCACCGCAACAGGTAGAGATATTAACTGATTTGCTGGGAGGTGGGAAAAGGGCCCCAGAACACATCTGTGTTATTCTCAGCTTGGTAGAAGTCCAGAGCTGCAGCCATTTGGAGAGAGAAAGTACTGCTTAGTTGCTGTGGACGCCTTTTGCCAGCTGTGTGGACTTTGTATGATAATATTCAGAAACAAATTTTGTACGTGCATAATCTAAATGTGCACTGTTCTATGTTGGGGTTGATGAGCAGTATCACATGCCTTTTTTATTTATACATGAATAACCTATATATTTGCATTGAAAGTACATTCTCTCTCTGCTTGCTTATGATACAAAATTACAAGACATCAAAGCAAGATGTATGCTCTACAGAGTGATTTAAAAATGTCCTGTAAGTGGGCATCACTATAGCAGTTAAATACTGATCTTTGATCATTTCTAGGTTTCAAAAGAATGCATGCAAATGATATACCAAAAAGGATGTTATTGTTTTTTCTTAATGAAAAAGGCAATGATCAGTATAATAAATAACTGTAACTGTTTTGTATCAGTCATTTGATTAGTATTCACTTTCATGCATATAAATAAATATAGGGTCTGAATCATCAGCAACCTCTATGGACGGATGCGTTTATCTTTTTTGTAATAATGGTGCAATTCATTATGGCAAAATTCAAATCAGATTGCATTTGAGTCAGTAAAAGTAATATCAATAAGATGAATTGATTCAAGTAGTAAAATATTACAGTTTTAGGAGCATCTTGGGAGCACTGGGCTTTTATTTCAAGTTTTGTTCTGGCAAAGTAATAATTTGCTGTTATACTACTTAGTTAGGAGATGAAGAGTCTGTTACAAAATTTTTTAGCTTTTTTATTCTGTTAATGTCTTTGGTTGAATAAGTTAGTTATTAGAGAAATGAGTTAATGCTACCACCATTTTAAAGGGAGCCTGTCACCCAGACATGAACATTTGGATAAAAAAAATCCTTTGCAAAATCATTTTTTTTAATTAAAACAACCATAACTGTTATAAATATCAACTGCACTTTTGCATTCATTCACCCTCCCTGCATTATGTAAATGTGTAGCCTGTGCATAGGCATGGGCTTGGTCCCCCATTCTGATACATACACAAGATTTTGGGATGATGCAAAGCTTGCCTTAACAACGTGTCCACAAAATGTGGCAAGTGATTGTGAATTCCAAAACTGGATTCAAATAATTTATTTAGTGTAAGTACATTTATTTTGATCAACACAATAAAAAAGGATTTGTATTTTGTATTTAGGGTGGCAGGTCATCTTTAAGTCAATCATTGAGTAACAGGTGCTAAGCTTGTAAATATGTTCATTCTAGCCTACAAATGCTTCATATCTATAAGAGTTTCTTATTTTGGTTACACTACACTATTTTATTATTGTATTAAATAATGTTTATAAGTTGTTTCAATTTAGTTGTATTTTAATACCAGAAAATAAAAAAGATCTATATTCATTACTTATAAAGGATCATCTATACAGACCCCCACTAAGCACCAAGAGACATAATGCCTACAGAACAGGGGGCAAAATGCAAAACACTGCCAGGGGCCATATTCACATAGAAGTGCTAAAGTTTTCACCCCTAAAATGTTATTAAAAAAAGCTCCTTCCTTGCCATTGTACCATGTAATGTCAGTGTTGGCTTCACGCTACTCATTATGTCTTAGGAACATGGTTGACTAGTGATGGGCAAATTTATTTGCCAGGCATGGATTTGCTGTGACATTCCTTTGTGAAACTGCGGCGTAAATTCACTGTGGAAAATTTGCTGCAACAAAAAACAATTGTTGCATATGAAAATTGACGTGCGCATGAATAATTGTCACTTCAAAATGATTTGGATGCCCATGGCCTTTAATGCATTTGGACGAAAGAGTCGCGAGTATAAAAATTGTTGCTTGTGTCAACATTTTTGCCGTTTCGAAGAGTTTTCTGAATTTTTTGGTGAAACACAGATCAGCCCATCATTATGGTTGACTACATGATCCAGGATTAACTGTGTGTGTTGCAATGAATTAATTGCAAACATATGGAGATCATGTAAGAAAACACTTTAAAGGAGCTTTTGACTTGAATATCAATGTTGATATAATACAGTTTTTCCATTCGTGAGGTTTTTTTTTTCTTGGGAGAAATGGAAATTATCATACCAAAACTGTTTGCTGGCACTTGAAGCTGTAAATGGTGATTCCGGTGGGGACATTTTATATGGGTGCCACCTGGGTGTTAACTATAAGAAGCAAATAATGCCCCTGTCAAAAATAACTTAAAGGAAACCTGTCATGATTGAGTTAACACTAGGAACGAAATAAAACTTTTAAAACAAACCACATACCCCTATTTATTATGCTCAAATCTCACTAACTCTCAATTTCGAACTACTTTTCCAATGTCCATGAGACACTAACTGAAGCCTGACTTTCCAGAAAGTCAGGAGAGCAAAGCATCATGGGTAGAATCAGTACTGCAGACTCCTCTCACGATATCACCAGTTTGTGCAGTTGTTAGTGGCTGGAGTAGCCCACACAATCTGAATAGAACAATAGAAGGTGTTTCAGATAATTCCCATAGAATATCAAGTCCTGGTGTGACATGAGTTATACAGAGCCTGTCTATCATAGCGTATACTCTGACTAAGCATGAATGAGATTTGGCAGTTTGGCACAGCCCACACATGGAAAACAAAGGGGTGTTTAAACATGGCAGCACCTATGAAGCCCTTTTTACATGAAGGATATTTTGTAATCCGTTTCAGATATAGACAAAAACAGCTGACTAAAGAGTTTAACTAAGGATGGAAAATAAATATTTTACTCATGTCTCAAGGTGACAGGTCCTCTTTAATAAGCAATGGGGTTGACATAAAAAATCTATGAAAAGCATAGGAGCTAAATCTACTGTAAGTGTTAAGCCATGTAGTAGGTTGGGATCAGAGATAATTATCTTTATAACTCCTGAGCCTTTCCTCTCTCTTTTTAACAGTGGTGATGTCTAAATCACAAAGTCTGTACACTACTCATCCAGGTACACAGAGAGACTGTAACTAATAAGAAACAGAGCTGGCAATTGAATGCATTCTATGATAAAGGAAAACTATACCTCCAGAACAATGTAGGTCTCTATAAAAAGATATTGCATAAAACAACTCGTGTGTAAAACTCTGCTTCATGTAAATAAACCATTTTCATAATAATACACTTTTTTAGTAGTATGTGCCTTTGGGGAATCATAAATAGAAAATTGCCATTTTAAAAAATAAGGACAGCCTCCTGGGATCCTAGGATCCAACGGTGCACACAAACATACCAAACAAACTATAAAGGTCATGTATTCATTTTGGGGGTATAGTTTTCCTTTAACGTTAGAGCAGTTAAAAGTAACTGGAACTCTCTCCATGTTTTTGGTTAATGGTGCATGATATACTTCACAAATAGCTCCAGCTGCTCCCTCCACATGTAGAGAGCATTTCTCTTAATTAAAGATGCCAGCTGGTGTTATTTTCTTTCCAAGCTCTTGTTTTGTGAGTTTTATGTTCCGCATCACAATGCAGTGAAAATAAATGGGTTCAGTCCTAATAATAATAATAATAATGCTAGTTGTTCTATTAAGCTGAAAATGTTGTATTCTATATTGTATTAACTTCAAGGGTATAAAGTAGAGGGGATTGCAGTTGCCTAGGAAACACAATTTACAGTTCAAATTTAACCAGCTCTGTGTTTTGCCTATCAACAGGCTGTGAAATGCAGAAATAAACAGATAAATGCAGGCACTGGGATTTTATTTAACCATACTCTCGTGCATTCTACTGACAGTTTCCTCAGTATGTCATAGTATTTCTACTAGCATTTCAAAAGCCTAGCATTTAGAATTGTGTAGCAGCAATGGACAAAATTGTGTCGTGTTAGAGGAGTGAAAAAGTTTACACTGGCAATTGTTTTAAATAAGCCAAAGGAATTCCACTAAAGTATCATGAATATTGGGGGGGGCGTGTCCAAGATGGCGCCGTGAACAGACGTCTTTGCCTGAAGCTCCGGGCCTTG
>CM044437.1:64266245-64323522 GCA_024363595.1 Xenopus borealis
TACTTGTTGTATATGTTGTGTTGTGTGTTAAAATCAATAAAATTTACCTTTAAAAAAAAAGTATCATGAATATTAGAGACATGTATTTTTAGATTTAGGATGTAGATTTAGGCACATTTACATTACTGCCTTTGACAAGGGTGGGTCATAAAATGCATATGATAGCTGATGCATCATTTTCCCCATCACAATGGTCTGTGATGATAATAATGTAACAAAACTAATTTTTAATCGTGATCTATACAAGACTGTGGGACTGTCAGATACCTCTTAGTTTGCACTTTCAAGATAATGATGCAGTCATCAGGGTCCATGAACTTGATTGGGTATGTATGGCCTAGGGGTGCAGATACGCCCCCTTAGACTACAAAGATTCTTATAGATATTGACATTTGCAGTCTGCACTGCAAGTTTTAAATGCATCAGTTAGAAGTGCTGCTCTAGTAGAACTCTGCCTTGAAACTGTGTTTTTTAAAGAACAAACAGATTTTTTTATATTTAATTTTGAAAATTGGCATGGGGCTAGACATACTGCATTGTCAGTTTCCCAGGTGCCCCCAGGTCATGTGACTTGTGCTCTGATAAAACCTCAGTCACTCTTTACTGTTACACTGCAAGTTGGATTGATATCAACCCCTCCCTTCTCAGCAGCCCAAAAACAGAGCAATGTGCAGTAGCCAGAAAGCAGCTACCTGACACCTCTGCTGAAGGATTTGTTTGCATTGCTGGCTCCACCTAGTGTTAGACATGATAATGGCACAAAAACCTAGGTCATGGTTATATGCAATGGGAAGGGCAGAAACAATAGCTGTCTCAAAGTTGTCCCATCCTGGAGTTCTGGCTCCTTCTCAAAGCTCAGAATCAGGCACAGTGTCCTAAGATAGCTGCCTCCACACCGATATTACAGCTAAAAAAATAATTTGTTGGTTCAGGAATACAAATTTAAATGGTAGCGTGAATTATTTGCAATGCAAACAGTTTAATTTAGAAATACAAAATAAAACATAAATATCATTACAGAATCCCTTTAAGTTTGTTATCCTTTTTACTTGCTGCTGTACAAGTGTGGTCTACTTTATGGACCCTTCCTTGTCCACTCTAAGCTCAGTTATGTACATTTTGACCATGTGATATGTAACCATATCTTGGCCTGAGTTTTTGATTTTGTGGTCTTCTCAAAAACAGCACACTGTTTTTCTTTCAAATATTAAAATCACCCTAAAAATTACAATATACAAATAAAATCTCTGGGGGTTGAATTATGTCTTTCGATTTGAATACAATGAAGCACAGCATGTTTTTTTTCTCATTGGAGTCCATAATGTAATGCACCTGTACACAATGCTGGAGCTTTATATTTGTAACCCTTATTTTCCACACAGCTTCCACTTATATAATATAGAACAGTGATCCCCAACCAGTAGCTCTTGAGCAACATGTTGCTCACCAACCCCTTGGATGTTGCTCCCAGTGGCCTCAAAACAGGTGCTTATTTTTAAATGCCAGACTTGGAGGCAAGTTTTGATTGCATAAAAACCAAGTGTACTGTCAAATAGAGGCACTTATAGTCTACTAGTCTACATAGGGACCACCAAATAGCCAATTACAACCATATTTTGGCACTCCATATAGTTTTTGCATGCTGGTGTTGCTCCCCAACTCTTTTTATTTTTGAATGTGACTGACGGGTAAAAAAGTTTGGGGACCCCTGATATAGCGTATTGGTTACATTCGACTCTCAGTCTCAGCTGGGCCTTCGTCTTAATGTGTGGAGGAAGGGAGAGGTGTTGCAGAACTCTCAACTGCAGGGTACTCCAACAGAACAGGTTTCTCCGAGGCAAAGTGTTCAAGGCACATTCAATAATAGAGCATATCTCAAACTGGCACCCCTTTGCAAACAAACTTAGCAGCAATCCCACACCACCTCTGTTGCACCTTTTAGTGGATTTGGATCACCTCCAGTGGAACCTCCAGGGAAACCCTCTAACCTGATTCCTATCAACTATGATTCCTACACTAACAGGCAGTATCACAAATATACCTACAAACTATCCTCCTACATTGGAGCTTAGAACTGCTATTTCTAGCTCAAACTATATGACTTGCATTCCTAGAGTGTATTATGACAGGAGCTACACCTTCCGATATCTTGTACCTCATTCACGTGGTCCTGTTTCCTGACTTCTCCAAGGTTTACCTCCTTAGGGGCCTTTCCTTACTGAGCCCATGGCCAGGCTTTCTGAAAACATCCCTCTTCCTCAGCATGTGCCAGCCAAAGAGAAACAGCATGTACTGCACCTAAAGAAACAGTAACATCAAAAAATGAAAGTGTTTTAAAGTAAAGAAACTATCATGTAGTGCTGCCCTGTGCTGTTAAAACTGATCTGTTTGCTTCAGAAATACTACTTTCGTTGAATATAAACAAGCTGCTAAATAGCAATGGTAGAAATTGAAAAAACAGCTAGGACAAGTAATGGATAACAGATAACAGATAACATTATGCTCTACAGAGCTTATCTGCTATCTGCTGTGTAACTTGAGCCTTTTCTCCTTTGAATGGCTGCTCCCATGGCTACACAACAGCTTATTTATATAAACAATAGTAGTGCTTCTGAAGCAAACACTGCAGTTTTACCAGTGCAGGGCAACACTACATTATATTTCATTTTTTGATGTTACTGGCCCTTTAAGAAACACCAAAAATGTCTAGCCAAATCTGGAACTGCCAGAGGAACAGTCTACCCTGAAAAGGAACACACCCCTGACATCTCTAAATTGGGAGGGATTTCCAACCAGTAAAGGGATTTCTGGAACATAGGGGAAGTTCATTCTATAGACCCCTACAATTTGTTTACACAGGAATCAAGTTGAAATGATGTGTCAAAGGCAAAGGCTAAAATAAACGGTATGTACAAGGACCCTGTTTCATTGTGCAGCCTTATAGCAACGGCTCGGGCCATTACATCCTTCAGTGGCTGCTGAAAAAATATGGTGGGTCCAGTAGATGCTCTTCACAGTGCATTGGGTTCTTGGTTAATAAACCTCTCAGAGAAACATACATTTTACAGTTTCTAATCTTTTTAATTTTATCTTTCAGCTTTTGTCTTGTCTGGGTCTTTAAGTTTTAATAAAGTACTAAACCAATTTGCAACTTGAAAGGAAATCATTTAAGAACCAGTGGGAGTCTGAGTGAGATCACGGAAGGTAACAATTAGTAGAATGAGCTCCATCTGTACAAAATGTATAAGCTAAGAACCATGTGTGATAAAAAATACTGTTAGAAGGGCACCTAAGGACAAAGCACGCAAGCTACATGATATTGTTGGTTTCCACAGTTTCATTTCATTTGCTTCTTATTAAAGTATGAACAGTGATATCATCTTTAGCTGAGGTTCAGGCCACTGTTTTTATCAAATTATAGATGTGTCACAAATGTACCAACACTGTGCTGTTTTTTGAAAATATTTTTGGCAAATATTTTAATCTATAAACAGCTAAATATGAAAACAATCTGTTATTTCTTTATAGATAGTAGAAGTCTCTCCTCAGTTTTAAAAAAAATATATAGTAATAGCTTGATGAAGAAAGGCATATTTGTATTAGTATAATATTATGTTACACATGGCATTAATACAGCATTGTACTAAGACATCGCATGGAATGCTTGGGACCTGAGGATGCCAGGATGAAGGATCTATCCCTACAAGAGAAATTTCCTGGTTATTGTAAATGATGACTCTAAGTAGCTAACTGCTGCTGTAGCAGCCATTCAGGTCTAGAAGGGCAAACATCCCTTGGAAGATTATGCTGCTGAGTTTTGTAGATGGGCTACACACACTAACGGTTATGAGATAGCTTTGAGACATTACCAACATTTTGGTCTTTTTGGACAGTTGAAGGACGAGTTAGCCATGGATGGTGTGCCTAGCAACCTTGAAGATTTTATCCACTTATGCATTGACTGTCATCACAGAGAAAGAACATTTGGGAATATCACCCCACAGGTCTGCTGGGATACTTCTAAATTTTCACCAGCAGTTTTCACTCATCTTCTTCAGCTGTTCTGATCAGTTGCAGATTGATCTTTTCCACTCTGTTTGAATAAAGAATAACGATTGAAGAGATTTTCTCAACTGTGGTTCAGACGACCATCTTCTAAATGCCTGTCTATTTTTCCTGAGGATAATTCTTTTTTTTTTAAAGTTTGGGTAAGGACACCTCTCTTTGCATTAGGAAGAAAATCATCAACTGGCAACAACCCATAATTTTGCTGCTTGCATCCTTTTCATGGACTCTACTTTTGCCAAGGCTCATCCACTGCTCCCCAAGGGTCAGACTTACTAAAGGGCAAAGTGACTTAAGTTGGCGATGATTCGCCAGCGTTATAGTCCACAGGGACTTCACCAATTTAATAATTGGCGCAGACATCACTTCACTAGTGAAAGAGATAGACGCTAGCGGTCATTCGCACTCTATCACCAGGTGACTTTTTGCTCTATCAAATGGATGTTACTTCTCAAATTCACTAAAATGTGGATTTTACTGAACGTTGCCTCTTTCGCTTAGTAAATTTATCCCCAAGTCTCTGCATCAGAATAACTAACTCTGCCCAGGACCAGTTTCTCTGAAAACATTTCCTTTACATGCCTCAATAAACAATATTCATCATGAGATGATTCATTCTGTTGAAGTTTTGTCACCTTTATTTCCAGTTATTAATTTTGTTATTTTGGCTTAAGGTTAAAAATCATTCTGTTGACTGGTTTTAAAGGACTTTAACCTTATCTTCCCTTTATTGTTTCTAAAAAAATAAATCAGAATTCCTCTAAAACTGTGGCCTGCACTATTAAAGAAAAACAGGGCCTCCTATTGTTTCTACTGTGTTTCACAAATTCTTAGATATCTTTAATGAAAGTATTGCAGGCATTCTACCTTCTAACAGGACTTGATTGTCTGAATGACTTGTATCAATTCCTTTTTGCTGTATCTTTCCGCTCTTTGAGAGTGAGCTAAGCTTTTGTATTGAGAAAGGGTATTTTGGGTTCCTTAGGGAGATTGAAACTGACCATCATGCATTTAGATAAAGCAGATATGTGATTTATTGATACTTAGCACAAAAGCTGTGAGACTCTCTCACAGTGGCTCGGTAGTGATTCCAACATAAGCAGACACTGCAGAAGTCCCCAGGAAGAGTTGTATATACTGTATTCCCATCAAAACAGGATACATACTCCAACCTGCATTATGTGGTTGCACATCCTTAAAGGGACACTGTCATGGGAAATTAATAGTGCTGCTCAGCAGAATTCTGCATTGAAATCCATTTCTCAAAAGAGCAAACAGATTTTTTTTTATATGTCATTTTGAAATCTGATATGGGGTTAGACATATTGTCAACTGCCCCTGGTCATGTGACTTGTGCTCTGATAAACTTCAATCACTCTTTACTGCTGTACTGCAAGTTGGAGTGATATCACCCCTCCTTTTTCCCAGCCAGCAGCCTAACAACAGAGCAATGGGACATTAACCTGATAACAGCTCCCTAACACAAGATAACAGCTGCCTGGTAGATCTAAGAACATCATTCAATAGTAAAAACCCATGTCTCACTGTGTACTAGCAAAAGCCTAGAGCACCATCTTTAAGGTCTTATTCCATTCTTAATCAGTGAATTACTAATTTTACCTATGGGATTTATTCAGGAGTATATCAACAAAAACTCTTCATTGAAAAGAAGGACCGTGAATAAAGTTACCATCAAAAGCCATTATCCTCTTAAAGGAGAAGGAAAGTCTGTTTGCACTTGGGGGTTCCAAATGTTAGTTATTGTATTGACCTGAAACCCTGGGCAGTGCTCCTATTGGCAGAAAACTGCACCGGCCTGGGGTTTTTCTAGCGAACACCACAGAGAGATCTTCTTCCGGCTTCTTCTTTCTTCAAATTTCACCAGGCAAACGCATGCATAGTAGAAGGAAATAGCTGGCTTTTTAGCTAAAGTTTGGCTTTTCATTATACTGCACATGTGCAACCTCGCAAAGAAATAGGAAGCAGGATGAAGATGGCTCTGTGGTGGTCACTGGTATAACCCCCAGGCCGGTGCAGTTTTCTGCTGATAGAAGCACCAGTCCAGGGTTTCAGGTAAAGCAATACAATCACTTGGGGGTGCCTAACATTTGGCACCCCCAAGTATAAACAGACTGAGAGATTTATTTGACAAGATCACCTTTTAAAAATACAAGCACCATGGCAATATTCCCAGCAATCTAGGGCATGCTCTCAATAGTAATGTCATGTGCACAGCCAAAGCCAATAGGAGCAGAGGGGACATTGTAATGTGGAGCATTTGCAAGGTGTGTTCATGTTCTCAATATGTTATATTAATACCAGGCTGCAGGTAAGTTTTCAAAAATATTTTCAATACTTTATGGACACATAAATATAGATTCTAGAATTGTATTGTTATTGAGAGATTTCTTTGATGAAAACACCTTTTAGAAATCCTTTACTGGGTACTCTAAACTGTTTCTTGTCAATTTTATAGTATGTTGAGAGCCTATTTGTAGTAATTTAATGTATTCGTATTACGGAGTGAGCCCAGGGTATTTTACAGGTATCTACTGCACATCTTCAAAAGTAAACACAAAAGCCATCTAGCCAGATGATTCCTATATCCAAACACACTGAAAAAAGAAATGTTGCACACATGCAGTTAAATCAATGCTGCCCTACAGGATGGTTTCAAAGATAAATACATAAATGCTAATTAAGGAGCAATTTCATCTGATGATTCTATAGACAAAATGTTAAATAGTATATTAGTATTCAAGTTTTTCATAACTGCAAAATTTATATTATGCATCTTTCCCAATTTCCCGCCATGTTATTATTATTAACATGTATTTCTATAGCGCCAACTTGTTGCGTAGCGCTGATGTTTAGGATTAGTATTATGATTCTTGACATACATGTAAGAATTTGCTTTCACAGTTGCCTGGTTTGCTTGGCATTTCAAATCTCTACTTCTTATCCAACCAAAACAGGTGCGTTACGTTCCTTTGGTACAGTTGGTTGGGTGATGCAGTAGCAAAAAGGAGCAAGTGGGTGGTTGAGAGCAGCTGGGAGGAATAAGTGTGAGCTGCAAGGTTCACTTGTAGCAGCAGGCAGGGATTTTGGTGTGCAGAACACATGGGTGGCAGTGAGAGTGAGCATCTGGGGTAGTTGACAGGCATCCGAAATTCTACCATGTCATCAACAGCATGTAGTAAAATATGCCAGAGAGGAGCTCAGGCAGTGTTTTCTTTGGTATCACATATAGGCCAGCAACTAAGTGGCCACATGACAAATGCCACTAGTTACTTGCATTTTCCTGGACAAAGTACAAGTTAAGCGGTAATAGGCTTAATGCTTTTTCTGGTCTCTTTCATCATGATCCTCTTTGTTCTGACCTGTACAAAACATTAGAGGAAAGGAGAAGGAATTATATAGCTGAAGGATACATAATTGATTGTGAAGCTTTAGAGAAATGTACTTTATCTTATTGTGGAGGAGATGAAATGCACAGAAATTATGTTATTTTTTCATTTAGATAGTATATATACTGTATGCATGTGTGTGTTTGTGTGCGGAGGTACATTATGTATTATACTTTACTAGTTTCAAGGCATGTGACAGAGATGACATCACTAAGCACTGATTAAAATTGAGGGCATCACTAAGCACCATTTATAAGTTATAATTTACAGGATATTCATAACTCTTCTGTATTTTATTATCATGCCATATAGTTGTGCCACTACTTACAGTATATTAGTCACTCACTCTCACCAGAGGATGATATAGTTTGCCTCCAGATACAGACCTGTCATATGACACCCAACTCAGATTACAGTATGCTTAAATGATTTCTATGTCAAAACTGTGGTGTTTGTGGAAGGTGCCTGTAGGTGTCAATGTGCAGAAGAGTATACTGTGTACACACTGTACTTTCTATACTGCTTAAAAGGGTCAGAGTTGAAGGGACTGTTGAAGTGTAATGGCTGCATGAACCTGCTAATAAAGCACTGTTATACTATGCTCATCCTTGGCTACCAAAACATAAATTGATGTCTCTTCTACCTCTGCAGCAGCCTGCAGCTTTTCTTCCAAACCGCCAACCATACCTTTTACTGCTTGGATCCATATGTTTGAAAATTACATTATTGCTGCTGACCAAGGGTGGGTTTCTGTTGCTAGAAAGCGTGCTTTACCTATTCACTGCCTGGAGCAGAGGGGCAGCGAATATTCTATACATTGCAGTTACCCCATGATACTTATGAATCTGCTCTTACTGCTATAAAGAACTTTTTTCGTGCCAAGAGTAAATGTGGATGCAGAAAGTTATAAATTCTGCCAACATGGACAACAAAATGGCAAATCCACAGAAGAATTTGTAGCAGCTTTCAGAGAGCTGGTTGTTACCTGTGAGTTTGGGAATCTAACAGATGAAATGCTAAGAGACCAAATAGGGGAAACAAAAAATTCACTGTGCATTAGAGAGAGACTGAGAGACCTAGAGCAGGGTTTAACCCTTGCAAAGGCTATTCCGGTTGCTAGCTGAATTTAAACAGACATGGCTAAAACTCAGGGAACTGCTGGGAATGCGCAGACTGGGAATCCAGCACTGGGGCCTAATAATGCACAGTCACAGGCAAAATACAGTGCTAAGGAAACTGCTTCTGTTGACAAGGGACACTCCATTCACCGGATGCTTGATACAGGTTCAACAGTTTCTATACTACCAAAGGATATTTTGAAATACTTTGCAAAAGATCTGCTTGTTGCACCTGCCCTTAGACTGGTAAGTTACTTAAAGGATCCAAACCCTGTGCTTGGTGGCTTGCCAGTGACTGTGCAATGTGAATCAAATACTGCAAAATGTGACTTTTACACTGTGAATAAGGGTACTGCTATACTTGGAAGGGATCTCTTTGCTGCAGAGATTAATTCATGGTCTCATTACCACAGCACCAGTGCCTGCAACACAACCTGTGTCTAAAATTTCACCGCAAAGCAACACTTCACTGGGCTGTGCAAAGAACTTTGTACACAAAGTTAAGTTGAGACCAGATGTAAAACCAGTACGCCAGAAATTGAGGAGATTGCTAATGAACTGGTAGAGCAAGATGTGATTGAAAAATCAGAATCCTCTGAATGGGTTTCACAATTGTTGGAACAATGAAGAAAACTGGAGGTATTCTCTTGTGTGTTGATCTCTATGAACCTAATAAAGCAGCCATCCCTTGCCACACATAGAGGAAATATTTTCAAAACTCCAAGGAACAAAATTATTTTCTACCCTGGATCTTCAGAGTGCTTATCATCAAGTATTGCTGCATGAGGAAAGCAGAAACCTCACTGCATTTATCACCCATTATGGTTTGTTTCGGTTCAAGCATGTACCTTATGGACTGGCTTCAGCACCGAGTTGTTTTCAAAGACTGATGTCTTCTATACTCCATGACATACCTGGTGTACAATGCTACTTAGATGATATAATTATCTATGCTCCAACTATGGATCTTCATGACAAGTACCTAGAAAGGTTTCTGAAATGCATTGATTCTGCAGGACTAAAACGGAACCTTTCCAAATGCCACTTCGGACAAACTCAGCTGTCATTTCTGGGTCATATAATTTCACAAGAGGGATTACTGCCTGACCCTGACCATGTCAACGCTGTTACACAATCACCTCCTCCATCTGATTTTCAGACCTTACGAGCTTTCTTAGGTCTTACTTCATGGTATTCCAAGTTTATTCCCAATTATCCTTCAGTTGTGGAGCCACTTAGAGCGCTAGCTTTATTTGATCCTGCACTACCCACTATGGTTACTACAGATGCTTCAGACTATGGCTTTGGTGCAGTTCTCACACAGATCAACTGTTGTATTTGCATCCAGAACACTAACAGAGAGTATTCAACTGTTGAAAAAGAAGCTCTAGCATGTTTTTGGGCATCAGAAAAATGGAGAACCTACCTATGGGAGAATTTACCTTATGCACTGATCATAGCCCTTTAACTACACTACTTACAACAAAGGGACTAAGAAGAGCTGGAATGCGTATAGCTAGATGGTCAGCAAGGCTACTGAATTTCAATTACAAAGAAACTCAATCCTGATCTTCAACCTTACTACAGGATTAGACATGAACTGTCCTTAGTAGATGACTATGTTGTCAATGGAGCTCACCACTTACTGGTACCAGAGACCTTGAGACAAAAGCTCATGCAACTTGCACATGAGAGTCATCAAGGAATTGTACGTACAAAACAAAGGCTATGAGAATTATACTGGTGGCCAGCAATGGATGCCGATGTGGAAACTGCCATTCATTCTTGTGTTACTTGTCTGAATCATGACTAAACAGCTATCACACATACACCACCACTTCAGCCAGTAGCATTTCCTGATTCAGAATGGGAAAAACTTGCTATTGATATTGTGGGTCCTTTTGCAGATGCTCCTATAGACTGCAGATTTGCTATAACTCTGATAGACTATTACAGTAAATGGCCAGAAATGGCATTTGTTTCTCATGTAACATCTACAGTCTACAGCAGAGCAGGTAATCCAAAGGAGTAAATATCAGACAACTGACCATAGTTTGTTTCATCTGAGTTTGAGAGGAATATTGTCCATAGAAAATATTTAGTGTATTACCCTCAAATAAATGGAGAAATCGAGTGATTCAATCAAAGGTCTGAAAAAAGCACTACAGACAGCAAACCTTATTTGGAAATCTTGGAAAGTATTTACAACAGAGTTCCTACATAACTACAGAGCAACATGCCATGCAACAACCCAATCATCTCCAGCTGAATTATTACATGGCAGACAGATGCGCACTAAGTTGCAGACATCAAACTTCCACAAAATACTGTTCCTACAAACTCATCTGCCGCTGACATTGTCTACAAACCAAATGCAAGGCTTATACTGACAGAAAACATGGTGCAAGAGAAGTACACCTTCAGTCTGGATCTTTAGTCAGATGTCACGGTCGGCAGCCTAAGCCAGAACAGATGTCAAGCTCCCTGGTCTCGGCTCGGCTTCACCAGTAGTGTGACCACCTTTGGCTTCGGGAGGAGCCCTCAGCTTACTCGGATGCCACCTGGACTTAACGAGTGGAGCAAGGCAAGGAGTTCTGGCAAGCAAAGGGGCACGACAGTTATTAAAGTCAGTTAGGCCGAAGGTCACTGTACAAAAGGAGTTGGCAAATTCATATTCAGACAGGCTGGGTCGAGGCAGGCAGATAGCTAGGGTCGTCAGACAGACAAGGGTCAAAAACCGGGTACTCAATCAGATGGGATGAGACAAGATCAGAGTCAAACCAGTAAGTCAATCAAGGGTTAAGCAGAATCAAAGTCGGTTTCAGGCAAGGGTCAGGTTTTCAGAGAAAAGAGTAGTCAAAATAGCCAGGCAGGGTCAAACACAGGTAATCAGGAACAGACAAGAAGCTTTACAGCACAATACTAGGCACCTGGAATTAAACCCATCACTGGCAATGAAAAACCCATAATGCCCCTTTAAATACTTTCAAATTTTCACGCCATTGCGCACTGGTGTCAATACGCCAGCACTCATGCGCAATAAAATGCAGAAGTGCACGCCGGCGCGCACCTAAGAAGCTGGCAACAAGGGAGAAGAGCGGCATGCATCCCCATCGCACCACTAGACCACCAGGGTAAGGTTCCCTTACATCAGAATTAAGAAACCAGGACCACTGAAACCAGACTCAGAAAGTCTGTTTGCAGACACTAGGACCAGGCAGCCTTGGGGCTGCACATGTGCTTGCAGGGGGGGGGTGCGCACATTCCCTACAGGCGCTAGGTCCCAGATGGCCTAGGGTCACCAAAAAAAAGAAATCCGGCTCTGAGTGAAACAAGGAAAATCTAAATTTACTACACCACCTAAAGTGAGATGCTAGCGAGGACCATACACATATGAACTATCTGAAGGACGCATATGGAATGCAAGTCGTCTTGTTCCTGCTAGATATGACTTTGGAGATGTTCCATTTGATGAAGGACATTTTCCTACTCCTGATGACAACTGCAATAGGCCTGAAGAAAGTGAACTCATGAGTCGTACTGAGAGAATCAGAAAACTACCTGCATGGACCAAGTACTATGTGTTGTGAAGAATGCCTAATATTGCTTTAAGATGCATACAGTTTTTTTGTTTCTGTTTATTACATTTACCCAAATGCTTTCCTACTATGGGGGAATGTGTGGTGTTTGTGCAAGGTGCACAACCTGCAAATAAAGCACTGTTATACTCGGCTACCAAAACATAACAAAAACCTTTGATACTTTCTCCTGTGCTATGACCGACTATTTACTGCTAATAATATGTAACTTTGGTTTTCTGTCAAGGGCATCTTTTGTTTGTGTGGTTTTTTTTTATTAAATCTAAAGCTGGAGTAAGCACCGTCAATGAGAATAAGGAATGTGTTTGTATTGTCGAAGGTTACTGTTGCCATTATTCCCATTATTTAGTATGAATATGTATATTATAAACATACTTTTTTCCTGTCTCTAAAGTTCTGTTTGCTGAAGCATATTAAGAATGTTCCTTACATATTTTTGAAGGAAGATAATTACTAAGCCCTCCGTTTCCTACTGAAAATGAGCAATCAACATGACATTAAATGCACAATGTACAAGTCAAAGAAGCAAAATGACATTTCACAGACTAATCAGAGAGAGGCCAGGCTGGCATGGAGACAACCCATGATAATGCATTTTCAGTATTTAGTAGACTTTAAAACAAAGTCCTATTTTACATTTCAATTCAGAATGGTACATCGACAGATCTTATGTCTGTCCATGCTTTAGTATCTCACTGTGGATTATTATTACTTTGCAGCTGTTCAGATTATTCTTGTCCCACCCACTGCTTGAATTCCTGTTTTCATAAGATCTAATCTAAATAAATATATACAATCTCCTAAAGGTATATCTTTATTTTTTTTACATATGTCCTGTAATTAAAGTGCTTCATTTAACATATCTAAACACTGGCTACATATAAAATAACACATAATTCCGATTTTTATAAAATGCTCCGGAGTAGGCAATATCTATCATTACAAGAGACCATCTCATAGAAGGGCTTTTTAGGATCAGTACATACGTAAGTATACAAGACTATGAAGTGATACATTCAATTGCTCTAGCACTGAACATTTTTAGGGGACTATTTATGAAAGTTTGTAGAATGTCCGCTTCTCTGAATCATACATTTTATAGTTACTTAATCCATGATTTTTTTGTAATTTATAAAGTGTAAAAACCATAAAATCTACTAATACAAAAGTACACCAAGTAAAAGCTATTCACTGATCCAATTACACAGGCCACTGGGAACCCTACAGCTACCACCAACGTTGAGGTAGTGCTAGCTTTAGGGTTCTCCTATGTCCTCTCTCTAGCAGGCCCGGATTTGTGGAAAGGCCACCTAGGCCCAGGCCTAGGGCGGCAGGATTTTAGGGGGCAGCATGCTGCCCAGCCATACCCATGTTGGCCCAGAAACACTGGCAGGGCAGAGTATGGGGGCGACGAACCGCAGTGGGCCTAGGGGCGCCCGCAATGTAAATACGGCCCTGCTCTCTAGGCACTGCACCTGGTTGCTCTGAATAGACTGGCAGGGAGCACTGAAGCTTTAGGCCAAAACATTCAATTGCAAGGAGAGGCTTTAGACTTAAGTATCTTTACAACAGCTGCAGCAGAAGTTTCAGTTGTAAATGAGCCCTTATGTGTTTATGTAAAATTTTGTCCATTGGTTGATGAAAACATCACTGCAGTATGCTTATAGTGGCTGTCCATCATTAAGATTCCTAAATTGTACATTGGAAGACACCCAAAAAACCAGTAGACTTAGCTGCAACGAGGAGCAAAATGCTGTTCCTGGTAGCTTTAAGAGCTGAATTTCCAGTTTTAAAATGTGACTCCTTTAGTGCAGAAAGAGCTATTTCTCTCTCTGCACTAGTCATGCTGCCCCTTGCTGGACTCCTTCAAGAAAGTGAGTGCTAAGGGGGGCTGAGGCTGCTCCTGGTTTAGAATTACGATTGTTTAGATGGGGTTCTTTACCACCCAAGATTTACCCAACAATTAAAGATGTGTAATTGCTAAAGACATTTTCTGAAATTTTACCACAAGGATGTATTTTGGATCTGAAAAAATATCAACTAATTGTCTAAAAATGTAAATGACGCAATGAAAACGATCAGAATAAATTGCAGTCAAAGGGGTGGGCAGAAGGTTGATAACAAACACAACAGCTAAACAGCTTTGCTGACATTTTACCGAATTAGTGACATACATAACATCTGAAAGATGGGCTATGACTCAGCCAAAACTGAATTGCTCACTTTGAAAAACAAATGGAGAAGATTTGGACAAGCTTGTATTTTTTGTAGGACAAGTTCTGATGGGAAGATAATAAACATATATGGAGGTCAGCAAAAAGAAGAAAGTAACCGCAGTAATTTGAATACATCGCTTCAATAAAAAGCTGAATTAGAATACATTGCTTCAATAAATGCAATCCCAGCTGAAATGGAATATCTACTTGATACTTCATTTTTGAAATACAGCTTAAAATAACATGATGTGAGCATGATTTGTTAAAGGGATACTTCTATTACATAGGTATCCACCAGCTAATTATTTCACAGTAGTGTTTAGTCATTTTCTGTCACATTATGAGTCCAGAGTTCATAGAGTTCATAAGGCTCCTTATCTTAACTTGAATGCCTCAGACATTTGAAGCAACAGTATAGTAAATGTTAATGAGACATTCACTTAAAGGGAAGATTGAGTCTGACTTGTCTCTTCAGTGTATTTATAGAATCCCTGCAATAAAACAGGGTAGAAGAGATAGAGATAGAAATGGACAACAGTAGGAAAAAATGGGTTTGCCAATAACCCCTTGCAGCTGTGAATGTTTACTTTTAACACCATTGCACATTATATTATAAATCGCTATATATTATAAATTGTTTTCAGGTAATATATAAACAATTTCCTCAGGTATCCCTTTGATGGATAAGCTCCTGTACAGAACGTTGTTGTGTACCATCCTTCTCGTTCTGCAGACAGTTTTATATGCTGAGTTCATATCTCTGTGTATTCAAGTGATCACAGCACTCCTATATTACCTATACATACCATTTCAGGTTGAATCCAGTGCAGACTAAGAAAATGTTTATAGTAAGTGATGAATTTTCTCCTCTGTCTTTAGCATGTGCACTTACTCTTTATTACTGTGTTTTTATTACTGGCTTCAAAAATCTGTTCCCACATGATCTAGTATATAGGAGGTGAGCTTCCACGCTTAAAGGATTATGTAATAAAAGGCACTTGCCTAAAAGCAGTAACCTGTAGCAACCAATTAGCAGTCAGAATTTGTACAAAAGCATCTTATTGGTTGCTATGGGTTACTGCTCTTGGGCAAACGTAGTGCCTTTTATTACGTATGGGGGTGATAGGCTGAGAAACCCTCCATCACCTTTTTACCTAGATACATGTACTATGTTGCCCTGGTAGAACAGAATGTAAATGGGGTTGTTTTATGGAGCACATGGTTGTAATGGGGCAGATATCTCCAGTGCCTTATCCTTTGTTAACCCACTGGTTTTTTATGTGGGGGGAACCCTTACATCAGGGGTCCCCACTCCACAACCTTTTTTACCTGTGAGCCACATTCAAATGAAAAAAGAGTTGGGGAGCAACACAAGCATGAAAAAGTCCCTGGGGTTGCCAAATAAGGGCTGTGATTGGATATTTGGTTGCCCCTTTGGGACTGGCAGCCTACAGGAGGCTCTGCTTGGTAATTTACTTAGTTTTTATGCAATTAAAACTTGCTTCCTAGCCTGGAATTCAAAAAATAAGCATCTGCTATGGGGACAATGAGAGCAACATCCAGGGGGTTGGAGAGCAACATATTGCTCACAAGCTACTGGTTGGGGATCACTGCCTTAAGTGGAACACAGCAGGCGAGATTTGCAGTTCTCTTTATTGTCACGGCCTTCAGTTAAGCAGCAACAATTTCACAGGGCTCAATCTCTCAGCTTTTCATATGGCAAACTGCAAAGGGGCCTTTTTATTACCACCTGCCCTATGGCAGGAGATAAGGCTGGCCTGCACCCACAGATGCCGTACTCTACAACTCACCAGTGATGCAACTACTGAGCACCTTGACCCAACCCTCCAGTTAGGTTTACTAGAGACAATATGGTGCCGGGACAGAGTCTGTTATTTATATGAGAACTGATATTTTTTAAAGCTCTAAACACTGTTAATGCATGGCAGATGGCAATCTGCTTGCTTTCTAAGGGCTGGGACAGACAGGGAGATTCGGGGATATTCTGTCGTCTGGCGTTTAATCGCAGGCGACAATCTACCCGAACTCCCTTCTCCCTGTCCGCCGTTTAAATGAAAAAGCGCCAGCGCTGTGCACACGCGGCGCAGAGATTTCCGGAATCGCCGAAGTTTCCTCACGAAGTAACTTCAGAAATTCCAGAAATCGCCGCGTATGTATCAGCGCTGGTGCTTTTTCATTTAAACAAGTGGCAGACAGGGAGAAGGGAGTTCGGGGAGATTGTCGCCTGCGATTAAATGCCAGGCGACAGAATCTCCCCGAATCTCCCTGTCTGTCCCAGCCCTAAATCATGAAACAGCCACTAAAGAGTTGCAAGGTTACAGACCAACAAGCTCCATTATCTCACATAGCCACCTGCAAAAAAAGACATCTTTCTCTTGCTTAATGAGTGTTTATTTAGCAAAAAAACACAATTTCTACAAGTCCTCTTGAACATTGTCAGCCCTGAAAACTGCCATTGTTTGCATGAAAATCTTCACCATGAGCAATTATATTGTACTGTATTATACTGTATTATTAGTACAGTAGTAAAAGAGTATGTCAAATGCCATAAACACACTGAATGCAGAGTTACATATCTATAATGCAAGCAGATATGGCAAATCCTTGAGGTAAGTATAATAAGACAAAGTACCCAACTATGAATTTTAAACAATTAGTAATGGCATTGCATGTATAATTAATGAAAACACCTGCAGGTCTCATGCATATTCGACATATTTGCACTGAAGGACAACCAGGTGTTCTATGAAAAATTAATTATATTTCCTTCTAACTGTTAACAATTAGCCTATAGAATAAAAGTATATATACTGTTTTGATTCAAAGTCAAATATTAGCTTAATTCTTGATGAACAAAAGTAAAGTTTAAACTGTCAGAGTTTATCTGACAGTTAATTTTCCCTAATTAGATCTTCGGAAACACAAATTCTCTCTGTAATTATGCAATTACTTCCAGTAATCAAGCTAATGAGGATTTCCTTTTTCCCGTAGGAATTTTATGGTGTTGAAGTGCAAGTCTGTCATTTTTGTGTAGATAACGTTGAAATCACAATTATTATTGGAGATTTTAGAAGTCACCCACTGTGGCTTGAAGTTGCAAGCTTGCTGTCTGCTGGGGGCACAGCTTGTCAGCTAGGGAATGACCACAATCAGCATTGTAGCATGTGAATCTTGTAGTATTTTTCTTTTTTTATTCTTAAAGCAAGACTATGGCAAGACTATGGCAAACCTACTGCCTAAAGCATATTAACAAACCTAAATGGGCAGATTTTCATTAATATGGTATTTTTATACTGATGAAGGGAGGTTGTACCCCCGAAACGTTGAAGTTGGTGGTTGAATAAAAGGAAAGGGGATTTCCCCCACTGCAGAAATAAGTGTGTGCGGATCCATTATTTGGAATTGCAGATTTTAATTAAGGCTTGGGATGGGACTGTTTTACTTACTTACAGCAAATTGTGCACATAGGGGCAGATTTACTAAATTCTCATGAAGTTCGATGGAATTTTCAAAAAGATTAGAATTTTCGAATGCTTTTGAAGACCACTTCGACCAGTGAATTTTGAAAATTCGATCGAATCGAATAATTCGAATAAAATTTCATTTGAATATTCGACTGTCGCAGTACTTCCTCTTTAAATTTTTATTCGACCACCTAGTTCGCTACTGAATTGGGTATCATTATTTTTGATCGAATAAAAAATATTAGATCGATAAAATCGTTCGAATCGTTCGATTCGAATGATTTATTGATAGAATATTTCCTGTTCGATCGTTTGATCAAATTGCGGTAAAATCCTTCGCATTCTAAAGTCGAATTAGAAGGATTTTACTTCCTTGCCTATTCACATGGTCGAATTTTGAATTCTTTTCAATTCGAAATTTGACCCTTAGTAAATCTGCCCCATAGTGTAAAGTGTTCCCTTGCAACTAAATAATATTTATGTTTAGCATATTTAATGGTGTTGATGTTGACTAATACATTACCTATATAACAATCAAAAGGTCTTTGGTAAGGCATGTTAAATCAAAATGCAGAAATGGGCAAAATGACACAGAAAAAAAAAAGTGTCTATTATTTGGCCCACTTTAACATTTATAACGTACATAGAACCAGTATAGGCTTAAAGGGTAACACTCTGTGATGTCGAATGGGTTTCTGTAAAGACTCACTGCAGTTTATTTACATTTTTGTTCCAGAAATCTGCAGTGAACCAAAAGATTTGTTAGCACTACTAGGAAGACCACTGCCAAAATAGACTTTAAACATATAGTCACTTTGTCACAACAATCTTAGAAGTGATTTGGCTGCAACTGATCTTACTGACTTATCTGATCTAAATTCAATATGGGTTTTTTTTATGCAAAGATTGTACTTAATTTTTTATTAATGCATTTCTCTGCATTTATTTTGGTCAGTATTTCGCTGGTGGGTTCATGGTTAATGCTCATTAATCCATTTGGTACAGTGATCTTACTGATATATAAGACATTGGCCCTGTATACACAGTGACCGGTGAATTACATGGCACTGCTAAATTACCAGAATAGCAGAAGGGCAAATCTACTGTTTATCCAATTACATTGCTCCACCACTGCATGTGACAATAGCCCTAACCTCCCCAAACAAAAACATCACCTTCTGCCTATGACAAACCTATAATATTCTACAGGTATGGGATCTATTACCAGAATGCTTGGGACCTGGGATTTTCCTGATAAAGGATCTGTCTGTGATTAGGTTCACCTTACCTAAAGTCTGCGCAAAATAATTGAAATATTAAATAAACTCAATATCTTTGTTTTACATACATACATAGGGTTCATACAGCTTAGCTGGGATCGAGTACAAGGTACTGTTTTATTATTGCAGAGAAAAAGTAAATCATTTTTATTAACTAGAATTATTTGCTTAAAATCAACTCTATGGGTGACGACCATCATTTAATTAAGAGCTTTCTGGATGATGTATTTCTGGATAACCAACCCCATTCCTGTATTTGTCAAAATCTAAAATGAATTACACACACTTCAATAAACACCACAACTGGAAAGCACAATTCTCTGGTTGCAATTTGGGGTGAATCATAGGCAGGGGGTTCAGCTCATAACTGGGGCCCCCCTTGGGGTGGTATCTGCTAATTTATTGGGGCCCATGTTGTGGGGCTGCTTTTTAATAGCAAAGTGTAGACATCTGTTGCAGTATGGGAAAAATATTGAATCTTGAGAAAAATTAAATCTTTCAGCAGGACAGATACCCATACCTCCCAACCAGTTTCTTGCTGAACAGTCCTGATTTTGACAGCTCAACCCGCAGTCCTGGATTGTTACTAACATGTCCTAACTATCTCTCTTCGATCTCCTGGACTGCCCAGACAGAAAAAGATACAATGTTTCTAACTGAATTGGCTTTTGGCAGAGAGCCCAGAATACATGGCAGCTGCACTTTGATACTTTTGTAGCAATTTAGATAAGCAAAGAAGCAATTGTAACAATTTAGGATAAGCAGGTCTCTTGGGAAAACTGACTTGCAGCTTAAAGGGCAATTCATCTTCATTAGCAAAACTGTAATAACACATAAACACACAAATACCAAAGCTTGTTTATGAGCCACAATAGGGACCTGATTCCCATGTCTATGCACTGGCTATATAATTAGATTGTGAGGAGGGAGGGGGAATGTGAGTAGTGCAGTGATAACTAGGAAATGCAGAATGGAAAGTTAAAGTGATCTAATGCCCTGCCAGTATGACTAAAATATAGAGGAGGGACCGGCAATACATAATTGATTTTTAAATGCATTTATAACTGTTATGGATGTTTTAATAATTAAAATAATTTGGGGGTTCATGTTTTATTGGAAAAGGACTTTTTGTACAGCTTTTTATGTCTGGTTGACAGGTCCTCTTTAAACTCCAGATTCTATTTACCGACTTTTAGCTACAGCTGAATATTCAGAACCTTGTGAAAACATCATGGTAACTACAATTGATTGGCCTTTAGCACATACAAGTAGAATGTGGTGACAGTGATTTATAACAGTTAGAAATCCAAGGCTTTAATTCAGCTGAAACCTCTTCAAGCACAAACAATATGCAGGCCCTAAGCCAAAAGCCTGAAAACTTTTTGTCAATTTTGCTAAATCGCAATATCACTACCAAAGTATTTCTATATCAAATATATTCGCCTTAACAAAAATTCACACCAGGAATCATAAAATCAGAATGGATGAAGCAACTTTCTATGTGAGCAAAAGTTACTTACAAGCAGTAGTGATGGGCAAATCTACCCCGTTTCGCAGAAAAAATTCACAAAACGAGTCGCGCGTCGTTTTCGCACAGCTCGTTTTCTTTGTTGATGCCCATCAATAACAAGCAGGCAAAAAAGACAATTATGGAATATGTAAGCAGTGAGGAACTTTCACAATATCATCCCATGGATATAAATATATCAATTGTTACCATTTCTGAAATATACAAGTTAGATTATCCTTCTTTCAACAATCTCTCTAAGTACTCATGATATGAGGGTCAAGAATTTCTCAACTCTCACCTGACCCTAATCCGCCCCCTCCCAATCCGTACCCAGCCTGGGCCCACTGCTGCCCTCCATTTATTGACCCGCACCCTCCCCACAGTAATGTCACAAAAGGGCCGGGGCAGGCGGAAGACTATAAATTCCAGCGCCAGAAGCCGGAACCGCTAGGTCGCTGATGGGGAGAGCAGGAGAAGAGCTTGACCCGTACCCACAACCTGATTTTTGGCAGGAGTCGGGCAGAACCCTCGGGTCCCTCGGCTTTCAGTTCGGCCCGCACATCACTACTATATCCATCTTTTGAGTTGACATTGGTTATTTCAACAGTTAGCTCTAGTACATTGACTAGGCAGAGGGAGCAAATCCAATGGAATTGACCTAACTGTAAATCAAAATCTTGACTCTTGGAAAGAGAAACAGATTTCTGGGAGGAGGGTACTGCAATTGCACACAACTTTTAATTTATTTTTATTAATTTATTTCCGTGAGATGAGCTCATATTTCATTTTCATTTTTTTGTGCTAGTGCTAGCAGCACAAGGACAGCAAAATAGCTTTGCTAAAGGTTCATGTGGTACTTTGGAGCAGAGCTTCACTAAGTACATTTAGCACTTTACACATAAAATAACTATCTGCAATCTTCTCATCTCAATGAACCTATTTCCAGCCAATGTGAAACTTATTAAGAGGTGCTGCTGAAAGCAATTCTCACCTTAGCCAGAGTCTGCAGCCCATTTTGTTATATTTCCAACCTGGCTTGTTTTGTACATGTGAAAAAATACATCAGTGCTGATGGTTCCTATCTCCTGGCTAGATATTTGAAATAACTTTGCTGAATTCTTTCCATGTTTCCTTGATATTATGTGAAAACAATATATGAGTTTAATGTTTGCAAAGAAAATGGTGACCAGGGATGCACTTAATCCAGGTTTCGGTTTGGTATTCTGTCTTTTCCAGTAGGATTTGGATTTGGGAGAATCTTTGTACCTGGCGGAACCAAATCCGAATCCTAATTTGCATATGCAAAGGTTTTTCACCCCTCCCAGGGGCCCTACCAACACATATTGAACAGCGTCAAGTGGTGTCCAAATTCAAATACCTTGGAATAATAATTCACAAAGACTTCACTCAATACGAGGCTCTAAATCTCAGTCCAATAGTACAGTCCCTGATCTCCAGAATCCAGTTGTGACAGGATCTCCCTTTAACTCTGCCAGGAAAGATCAATATACTTAAAATGATGTTTCTCCCTAAATGTTACTATTACTTTCATAAATCTGCAGTGATTGCTAGGGCCCAATGGTTAAAGGGGTGGTTCACCTTCAAGTTAACTTTTAGCATATTGCAGAAGGGCCAATTCTAAGACACTTTTCAATTGGTCTTCGTTATTTATTTTTCATAGTTTTTTTAATGATTTGCAATTTTGCTCTGTTTCTTTGCAGCTTGCAAATGGGGGTCACTGACACCATCTAAAAACAAATGCTCTGTAAGGCTACAAATGTATTGTTATTGCCACTTTTTATTACTTATCATTCTATTCAGTCCCTCCCCTATTCAT
The DNA here is from genome assembly GCA_024363595.1 of Xenopus borealis. NCBI lineage: Eukaryota > Metazoa > Chordata > Amphibia > Anura > Pipidae > Xenopus > Xenopus borealis. The sequence goes on from CM044437.1 coordinate 64,288,763, forward strand.
ATTCCAGTCTCTTATTCAAATCAATGCAGGGTTGCTAGGGTAATTTGTACCCTAGAAACCAAATTGCTGACACTGCAAAATAGAGAGCTGCGGAATAAAAAGCTAAATAACTATAAAACTACAAACAATAAAAAATGAAAACCAATTGCAAATTGTCTCAGAATATCCCTCTCTACATTATACTAAAAGTTACCTCAAAGGTGAACAACCCCTTTAAGTTACCTTTTTAAATTAATACAGGGGTTTCTTTGGGCAGGTGCACACCCTTGTATCAGTATGGCAATACTTCAAGAGCCTTGCACCAAAGGGTAGTGTTGGCATTACCCAACTTCAGATTATACTTCCAGGCAAGCATACTGGTTTTGTTTACTGATGGTTCACTCCTGAGGACAATCAAGCAGTCAGGCTTGAGGCTGTGGCCCTGCATTCCCTAGAAGCATTGGCTAAACTTCCCTATAGAGGCGTAACACCCCATTACAACACCACTACCCCAATGCGCACTGTAATTACAGTGTTTCAGAAATCCATCTGTCTGTCACGGAGACCCTCTCAGGTATGGTCCCCAAAAACACCTTTGTGAGGGAACCCTGCACTCCCACACCTATCCATGATACCTGATGTCAGTCAATGGGCAGACAGAGGTATCAAAATGCTACAAGACCTAATATCAGAGGGAGAACTTAAAAACTTTGATGCTAAATATGTATAAATTGACACAATTCGACAAAGGCTTATTTAGCTTTACTTCCTTTTATCTCTTTCTTCTTTCCTCGCTTTACTAAATGTTGTAAATTTAAAGCAATAAATAAAAACTTTAAAAAAAAAAAGTTTTTTTCCACTCCTGACACTAATTTGCATATGCAAACGAGGATTCGGATTCTGCCGAATCCCAAATAGTGGATTCGGTGCATCCCCTACCAAATATATTTGTATCCTTTTGAGCCCACTGTAGTCAGAACTAAATTACTGTTGGTACAGGCCCAGGTGCTCGAAAATGTATTGGTAGCAAAAGTGCCCCCTGTAGGGCCCAAACACCTGCACCTTTGGCAATGGCAGGTGCAATTTCTGCTCTGTAAGTTTCGCAGAGGTACAAAGTAGCCCCTTACCAGTTAATTTGCATTAAATATTTTTTATACTGAGAACACCTATCTGACAATACACTAAACCTGTGAAATGTTTGGTAAAGCTTTAATTTCCACTTACAGGAGCTGTTTATCTGAGGTGTGTCATTATCTATTCTAACCATGGTCTCATTTGTCATAGACTACAAGTAATGTGTTGGATAATAAGGCCTATTATCGCTTTCTTTGATTTTATCTGCCACTGATGAATACTTATTTGTGTAGTATAGTCAGCAGCTAAGAAGAAAAGAATTATGACAGGGAAGGTTATTTGTACTTTTAACACTTTTTAAGGTGAGAATAGTTTTTTAAAAATCCAGCACAGAAAATTAGGATGAATCTCATGTCATATGCCTAATACCCTAGATAATAATCATTCCAGGAAAAACATGTAAATTTAATGCAGTTAGCAATTAGGATTAACATATATTAGTATAAAATTAAACCATATTTAAATTGCAGTCTCAGATGTCCTGTAGAGGACTGAAAAATATTTATTACCTTGCATGTGATGTATTTGATGCAGTTCTTGACTAGATAATGTTTTACATATGTTTGTATGTATAACTTTATTTAAGGAGCCGCAGCTCTGTACAGTGCATAAAAGTACAATAAATATAAAAGTATACACAGGGAAGACAAATCCCAGAATAAATATATACAGAATCCTATCAGGACAAAGAGCTTAAAGGAAAACTATACCCCAAAAATGAATTTTTGAGCAACAGATAGTTTATATCAAATCAAGTGACATTAAATAATCTTACCTACCTGGTATATATTTAAGTAAATATTGCCCTTTTACATCTCTTGCCTTGACCCACCATTTCATGATGGTCTGTGTGCTGCCTCAGAGATCACCTGACCAGAAATATTTCAACTCTAACTGTAACAGGAAGAAGTGTGGAAGCAAAAGACACAACTCTGTCTGTTAATTGGCTCGTGTGACCTAACTTTATAGTTTGTTTGGTATGTTTGTGTGCACCGTTGAATCATACGATCCCAGGAGGCTGTCCTTATTTTTTAAAATGGCAATTTTCTATTTATGATTACCCAATGGCACATGCTACTAAAATAGTATATTATTATGAAAATGGTTTATTTACATGAAGCAGGGTTTTACATATGAGTTGTTTTATGCAATATCTTTTTATAGACACCTACATTGTCTGGGGGGGGGGGGTGGTATAGTTTTCCTTAAAAAGCAGTGTTTGTCCCTTATTAGGAAAATCTTTATTTTGGGTTTGACTTGCCCTTTAAGGATTTATGGGATTATACCAAAGGCTCTACCTAATATTTGGAGTCCTGAACCTGAACTCGGCTTAGTTAGATTTTTCTACAATGGAACATTACTAATAATAATACTAATCAGAATTTGCAGGTTTTTTTCGATTTTAAGCTTTTTTGTGGGTTTTAATTATTTAGCTTTTTGTTTAAGCAGTTCTTTAAGATTGGGTCCAATTGCAACCAGGCAGTGGTCTGAATGACAGACTAACATATAAATACGATTGGTCATACATAGAAAGATAAGGCACAAGGCAGGTTTTGGGCTGACTGGGTCTGTGTTTCTCATGTGAAAGCTGTAATGAGGCAAAAGAAGAAAGGAAGACATTCAAAATGTTAGAAAACAAAAAAATTAAGCCCAGTTGAAAAGTTGCAAAGAATGGGAAATTCTGTAACATACTATGAATTGCATAAAGGTGAACTAACCCTCTAAGTTAATATTCCCACATCAGCAATGAGGTGCTATATTTATAGTGCACAAAATGAAAGGAAAGTGGATCTGACTAAACACAACATGCTCTTAAGGGAAAATGGGAAACATTACCTCCACTATGCATAAAATGATCACACATATAGAGAACACCAGCTCTAGTTCCTATTACACAGACAAAACAACTAATAGTTACATAGCACTTTAGTATATACAACACTATCAGTAAATATAGCTTTAATGAAGAGTACAGAATGGTGACTACACTGATCTCCTCTTTGCTTTGTTTTTTTTTTTCTTTGAGTAACTCATTGTCTGTTTTATATTTGTTCTTGCTTTTATATAACTGTATTTTACAGAAATCTGTTCTCAAGGGCTCATGAAAATACTTATTTTAGCTATTTAATCTATTTAACAAGTATAACACAATGGTTCTCTGAGGCATCAAGCTTGGTAATAAAAGAGAAATGTAATTAAGGATTATGAGCTAGTCACCAGTTATAAACGGTGATGTAATTCTGTCACATGACTCACTGAAACTTGTGTATTATAATAAATAAAGTACCCCCAGTTGCAAAATATGAGGATATTGTATGACTTGTATGACTTGTATAAAAACACTCGGCCTCAGGCCTTGTGTTTTTATATGGTTATGAAACTCCTCAGTAACTTATAATATCCCTATATTTTACAAGAGGGGGTACTTTATTCACTATATAAACTTTCTTAGAAATCAATATTTAAGTAATATTTTCCATGGAACAGAATCCTAACAATGCTATTATGGATATAGATCATAATAGGACAACATCACTAAAAGTAGACCTCGCATAAGTAAAGTATGGGCACTCCTGATTTAGTCCATATATGAAAGTGCCTCCCAGTTACTGCACTTAGTAAAAGCACTAACTATTCTTTTTCCTATTGTAGCAAAGGGAAAATCCATACTTTAGTCTCACATGGATTATTAGTAGAGGCTACAAGAAGAATATTCATGGAGTAGATTCCAAGCAAGATATTGGGATAGATTCAATTCAAGGATAAAAATATATCTCCAAACTCATTTCCAGATTTTTTCATAGACTTCCAAGTCAAGTGACCTCAGTGACCTCAGTGGAGTCTCTAGTAGATTATTACCACTTCCCCTACAAGGATTTTCCACCAAAAAGAAGAGGGCACACTGAGAAAAATGAAAACTTAGCTTTAAATCACAAGTCTAAAATTAGGGACACAAATTTAAAAAAGATAATATGTGGAGATGTACTGATATTTTAGATTCCGGAGCATAGTTAAATTACTTGGATTCTGTCTCCATGCCTACATGAGCTTATGTCAGCAGAGGAACGCAGTCCCTACTACTAAGGATTACATTTTAAATGAAAAAAAAAAAAGAAACACCATACTTTTCACTTATGGTCAGGGCATAAGCTTTAGTAGTAGGTATTGCAGACAAAAACTTATCTTTTTAACAAAATGGGAAACTATATCATGAATTAGCCTTCAACAATAATGAAAACATTCATTACATTTTCAAATTTAGTAACACATGTAACGAAATATTTCGTTTTTTGCCTCTAGCAACTACTTTGAGCTGTTGTCATGAATGGGATGAATCCACCACCATTATAAATATGTTACCTTATCAGCAAGTGAAAGATCTAGAAGATATGTGATAAAATAGCTACTGGGCTACACAGGTAGGAAATATTACCTTCCATATTTGCCTAGGCATTACATGTTCCCAGCCACCTAAAAGCACAAATATGTGTAAATCCCTCAGAATAACCAGAGAATATATACAGGTATTTTGAATGTTTTTTTATTTAGTTAAAGAAAGGAAGAATTCACCGGCACAACAGGTACTTTCGACTCGAGTAGGGAGCCCCCTTACTCATTTATTTTGCGGATGCAACGTTTCGGGGCGTAACCCCTTTGTCAAGCATCTTGACAAAGGGGTTACGCCCCGAAATGTTGCATACGCAAAATAAACGAGTAAGGGGGCTCCCTACTCAAAAGTACCTGTTGTGCCGGTGAATTCTTCCTTTCTTCAACTATTTCGGAGGTTGCCTTCGCCTCTACTTCTCCGAGCACCAGGATTCACATTGTGGGACGGCCAGGGTGTGCAAGTGCAAGTATCGTTTTGTTTTTATTTAGTTAAAACATACACTATAATTAGAATACATACTGAATCAAAACTTTAAGAAAGCAATGATATTCCTCATACTGAATGTGGATGAGAATCTCCCAAAGGAAAGTGTAGTCTATATTGAACACAAGATTACTTTGCTGTCTCCTTTGTGTAGTAATCTATGCTATTTTACAATGTTTATCCAACAAGCCTCACAGATCTAATACAGAATTTTCTTGCAACAAGCATTTTTCTGCATCTTCTGTATGACGTTATGTTATAAAGGAACCAATTTCCCGTGTTGCCTAAAATTAAGTTATAAGGTCTCATGTCCATTAAAGTAGAGCAGAACATTGCATTAACACTGCAAAAGTATGAAATCAACTGACATGTAAAAAGCAAAAAAGGAACATTGGGGGGAAAATACCCAAAATTTTAAAATAGCAGAAGAAATCATTAACCAATTGGAGCCCAGGTCATGGGAATATATCAGGCCAAGTGATAAAAATAAAAGGCAATATTTATTCACAAAAATGAAAATTACATTTAAAAACAAGCAGGGATCCCTCACAGCAGCAAAAGGTTTCACAATCACACAAAAGTCAGTCACTTAATCATACACTGGGTGAGCATTGCAAACATAAATGATAAAATAAAACCCACTGGGCTATGCCTTCATACATTTTAAAGGAACAGTTCAGGGTAAAAATAAAAACTGGGTAAATAGATAGGCTGTGCAAAATAAAAAATGTTTCTAATATAGTTAGTTAGCCAAAAATGTAATATATAAAAGCTGGAGTGAGTGGATGTGTAACAAAACAGAATACAACACAACATCCTGCTTTTCAGCTCTCTAAATCTGAGTAAGTCAGCGACTTGAGGGGGGGCCACATGGGACATAACTGTTCAGTGAGTTTGCAATTGAGCCTCAGCATTCAGCTCAGATTCAAAAGCAACAGTTATGACCCATGTGGCCCTCCCTCAAGTCATTCATTGGTTACTGCCTAGTAACCAGGGTAACCAGTCAGTGTAAACAAAAGAAAGCTGAAAAGCAAGAAGTAGTATTCTGTTCTGTTAGGTCATACTTAACAATCACTCCAGCCTTTATACATTACATTTTTGCCTAACTAACTATATTGAAAACATGTTTTATTTTGCACAGCCTATCTGTTTACCCAGTTTTTACTTTTATACTGAACAATTCCTTTACGTCCCTAACTAGACTGGGCCCCTTGCAGACTTCCAGCAAAACAAAACATAAGTTTGTCCCACTTTGTACTCACAGGACTCTTTCCTGTTAGAGTTCAGCTTTCTGGATTCCCTCACTCTCATAGCCTCACAGTCAGCCCTTGTTTTGTGCAGATGGGGGCAGCACCCCAGCTCCTCTGGGAGTTCCAAACACAGCCAGGTCTCCTACCTGCTTTGCCCTGCTGAGAGAAACTATCTATTATTCTTTAATGACTTTAAAGGGATACTGTCATGGGAATGCAATTTTAAAAATGTATCAGTTAATAGTGCTGCTCCAACAAACTTCTGAGCTGAAATCCATTTCTCAAAACAGCAAACAGCATTTTTTTATATTTAATATATGGGGATAAACATATTGTCCATTTCCCAGCTGCTCCCAGTCATGTGACTTGTGTTCTTTACTGCTTTACTGTAAGTTGGAGTGATATAAAAAAAACACTTGCTGGTTCAGAAATTACATTTTATATGATAGAGTGAATTCTTTGCAGTGTAAACTGTGTAATTTAGAAATAAACTATAGCTCCATTGACAGACCTGGATCTGCGGAATGGAGTACCTGGCTACTAAATCCTTTTAACAGAGAACAGATTTTCTGTTCTCTCTCTCTCTCACCCGGGAGACATTAAAGGCTAGGGTCACCTTTTTACAGCTTTTCCTAGTCAATCTAAAAAATAATTTTTATGTTGCAGTTTAGAATGATACTAATAGAGAGAAAATGGCATTAGCCTTTCTCAGATCAGGTGGGATTGTCATTCTAGAATTCTTTTATATTCATTGGTCTGTTAGCTCTCCAAAGAAATGTTTTGTTGAGCAATTTTTCTGATACGCTTTCACTCTTGATCATTTGTTGTAGTGTGCTGAGATATATTCTATTCCACAGTTACTTCTTCTTAAATCCATGAAATCTTCCACCACCATCATGAAAGTGTTACCTCATCAGCATGGCTGTATTTACTAGAGACCCCTAAAGAGACCGAGGCACAGGCCATCAGCAGGTAATAAAAATATGTTTGTTTTTATTTTATTTACTAATGAATTTAAATAGTTAGGCATCATGAAAGATGTATTTTGCAAAGCAGGATAGAGCCAAAAGAGAAATATATTGAAGAACTATGAAACTGCCATATTAATATTCAAATAGATCAATTTTACAGGATTTAAAGCACCATTTAATTGCACACATTTTAATACTGAACATATTTAGAGACTTGTATAAACAGATGGGTTATGAATTTTTGAATATTATTTTTCTGGAAGTGTATAAATAGCATGGGGATAAAATGGAGTGATGTGGAACACCTTATGGCAACGGCATCTGTCTACAGAAACAAATTAGGTAAATAAATCAATATACAGAATTCTGGTTTTCTAGTATGGAGGCAGCTTTCATCACTTTAGCTCAAGCAGGTCAACAGCTATCAGATGGTAAGATGCAGGTAGCTAAAGCAGCAAAAATTCTGAGGTTCCAAAAGTTTCCAGTCCAACAACATTCAGGCTCTGAGGTAAGGAGACCATGCCATCTATGTGTCCAGTTCCCTAGTTGTATAAATACTGATCTGCAATTGAGTGAACTCTTTCTGAATCTCAGACCTAATATTAATATTGTTCACATGGCTCAACAAATCTACAGAGAATTATTCTTCAACATATAAATGGTATGTGGTGCCATCTTGACAGCAGTGGGGTAGCTTTGTTTTCTACTGAATATCAAGCGTTATGTATTATCATTAATACTTTAAATCAGTGCTGTACAAGTCTTGTTGCTCAGTTACTAAATCCACGCTCCCAAGTTCCCTAAATCTTGTGTGGTTTCTTCATTCCTATACTCAATTTTCTGCCAAAAATTTTTCTTTCCCTGAGCAGGTTTTTCAAAATATTAAAAAGCTTGGCACCTAAAACCCGCCAAATGTTTTAGTTGTTTGTTAGAATAAAAAAAAAGTGATGGGCAGGAAGCCAAGGGCTTGAGCATTCCTATATCAGCCCCTAAGCAAAGCAACATGAGTTATTAATATAAACTGCAGTTATTTAAAGAATTCCAGGAGGTTTTACACTGTGCTTCTTATCTATGTAGTATTGCCAAATCAGATGAACCAGATGAATACAGTTTCCCTCCAAAGGGCATGTCAACTGACAACTTAAATTTGTCTTTGTTTTTTTATTTTGCATGTTTTCTAACTATAGCATAAAGTGACAAAAATTGTATGTCAGCAAGCAAAGTAAAGACAACAGATGTGTATTTTGTACTTTGTACATTGCCTTCCCCAAGTTTTGGAGTGGAGAGTTTCAAAACCTGAACAGTGTTTGGACATTTCAGACAAATCTCCCCCCCCCCCCCCAATTTATTACAAATCAGTGCAGCTTATTAGGTTCTACAGTCTTTTGTTGCTCAACTTGAAATAGACAACATTACAGCTGTGGCTTAAGTAAGAGATAGTGGATCACAAAGAGTCTTTCTCTCCAGCAAGAATTTGCAGACCAAAAACTGGACACTTCAACAGCAGTGTGATTTCCTGGTCTCTGCAATCAACAAGCAGACTTTCTGAGCAGGAATGCCTTACACAAATGTAAGTGGCAAACTATCTCTTATAGCAAGGCCAAACACTGCAATACAGCTTCAATTATTTTTTCAAGAGCAGTAGAAAAGAATTCTCAGAGCTAGATTTTTACCAAGGTTTATATTTGTTCCCTTTTACTTGTGGTGTTATGAAAGATTTTGATAGAAAGAGTGCAAGCAATGTCATTGAACTAAATCTGGTTTATTCTTCTTCTGATGCTTCAGACAGGATCCTTGTTCCCTCTCAATGAGGAAAGACCTTCTGCACAGACATCTTTGTCATCCAGACCCATCAAATTTACTATACAATTTTAAAAAGATTCTTAGTTTGGCAATCTCAGAACCATTTGAATTATTTCCCTCTTTCTTTGCCTCAAAGTCTGGATCTTCTTCAAGAAGTCTTGGAGAAGGGTCTTCTTGTTCAGAACATTTATGTTTCATCCTTATATAGATAAAAAAAAAACTCAGCAATGCTTACGTAAGGGTGGAAGTGATGTTTCTTTAGAGGAGGCAGCTATAAGGAGATGGTTGCTGAGCACAGAAGGATCCCTGGACATGGATCACCAGAGAGAACCTTGCTCAACAGCTGATAATTTCTGCAATGCTTTAATGTATGTATTGGGGTGTACCGCATGCACCAAAACAGGGGATGGGTGCAATAGTTGCCAGTGCATCAGCTCAGTAGATCACAACACTAGTGCACTAAGTACTAAGGCACATGTACGATAAGCAGAAAGTTTTACTTTGGGCTGCAATGGGATGCCCCCTGTTGGATGAGTGATCTAGTGTTAATCCAAGGTTGGGAAGAGAAGGAGAATAATGGATCCCTGCATTTTTTGACATCTCTGAAGGTTCTGGTGGGACAGAGGGTGCAAAATCTGGCTCTGCGATGGTGCATATATAGGCGCTTGTTAGAGAGGCTCACTGCTAGCTCCCCATTAGCCTAAATTCCCCTTGTATTTGGTGCTGCATAGGTGTGAGAACCAGGTGACCGGGGGGATTTTTACAAGAGCTGATAAAGTATGCTTAACAATGTAGTACATACAATGTTCTACTTAGGTGAGATCAGACAGTGACTGTCTGCAGAGGATTGTGTACACTGTACATAAATAAGCTTGCTTATAATCTGATGTACTGTAAATGTTGTAAATTGTGGTGACATCAGATGGAAGGACTGTTCTTCAGTGCTGTTCTTCAGTGTTATTCTGCAGTGTCAATCTATCAGAATCCGCCACAGACACAGGGGAACTATAACTGTAAAGGAGTGGGCTTAAATCATCACCATCATTAATATATATAGCTCCAGTAAGTTATACAGAGCTTTACACTGATTACACTGAACAAACATGGACCCCCAGCTGCATGTCCCGCAGGAGCATAACTACAGAGGAAGCAGACCCTGCGGAGGGCCCAGGAGGTATAGGGGCCCCATGAGGCCCTAATTTATATTCAGTTTCAATAAATATTGGTAAACCAGTTCAACCAGGTCAGGGGGCCTGAAAAATAATTTGCTGTGGGGCCCAGTAATAAATGGTTATTCCACTGATGTCAGCCTACAATCATTCACAGTTCCTAATTAATGCTGTAGTAAGCAATAGCAGTAGTAATGTACCTAAACACTCTCTTCACCTGACATTCATTTCACCAGTACATTTAGGACAGTTTGCATTCTCATTGGGGCAAATTCACTAAAGTGCAAAGCGTCTAATGCTAGCGCTGATTCGCCAGCGTGACGTCAATTCGCAACTTCGTCGATTCACTAACAGTGTCCCTGGCGAAAATTCGCTAGCGAAGTAGATTGACTTGCACAACTTCGCACCCTTACGCCAGGCGAGGTTGCGCACTGACAAAGGGACGTAACTACATTAATTCACTAAGATTAACATTTTTCTGAATGTTACCTCGTACGCTAGACGTTACTTCGCCAGGTCAGACCTGGCGAAGTTCAATACAATAGATAAGAGTTTAAAAAAAAAACTTGAAATTTTTTCTAAGTCCCAAAAAAACGCTGGTGTCTTTTACCTTTTGTTGGGTGATAGTCTGAAAAACAGCAAAAAAATTTTAAGGGTTACCCTCCTCCCTACATTTCCTAACATATGGCAACTCAGCTATACAGGGGGCACATGTTTAGGGCAATAAGACAACTTTATTTTATTTATTAAAGGTTTCCTGGGCTTGTGTAGTGGAATGTAGTGGCTGTAACATACACCTCTATTATACACTTAAGTTCACGCAATATGCAAATTAGGCTTCGCTAGCGCAAATGCGCTTTACCTGGCGAAGTAACGGTAGCGCTACTTCGCTACTGTTCACTGCCCTCAGTGCAAATTCGTGGCGCTGGTGAAAATTCACCTGGCAAAGTGTGGCGAATGCCGGTGAAGCTGTCGCTAGCGCATTTTCCCGCTTTAGTGAATTTGCCCCATTGTCTCTCTACATTTCACTGAGGTGGATGGATGGCACTATTATTTTTATAGCCTTAAAATTATACACTAAAAGAAGTGTGTGAGAGTAAGCAAAGGAAATGATCTGCATCACAAATTATTAAGAAGAATAGGAGGGCGAATTTATAGAGGCTGAATTCTCAATTTGTATGTGCAGATCACTGATTCAGCAGTTGTTATGGGGAAAAGAACACACTATTTTTATTTGAATTGCCAGTATTACGAAATCTGCCACCGGAAAATGTTCCGAGTCTTTTTATATTCTATAAATAGTAGCTCATTATAATCTATGTGAAAAAAATCAAAAAGTGTTAGCTTGTAAAAGCCATTAAGCCCGTTAGAACATTAGTCTTGTGAGCAGTAATTGTTTAAATGCAGAGTCCCGAAAGTTTTGAATTAAAACTGAGCTGTAAACTTCCCATTTTGAAAGTTTCCTTTATTTATTTCATCCTCCAGAAAAGCTGGAAGTCTGACAATGATAAACAGTGAATCAACAGCCTCCTGTGGTTTTGCTTTTGCAAAGTGCAGTTTAGCAGAAGCCCGAATAGAAGTAAACAGTTTATTCAACAATCTTAAACTGCAGTATGCTGCTATCCAAGCTTCAAAGTCCAAGTGTATTTTTAACATCAAATCCACCTGCAAGCATAACCTGGAATCCTTAAAGAACTGCACAATATATGTGAGTGTGAGTATATAGATATATACAATATATATAATGTATATACAGCTATGGGATCAGTTATCCAGAAACCCGTTATCCAGAAAGCTCAGAATTATGAGAAGGCCATCTCCCATAGACTCAATTTTAATCAAATCATTCTAATTTTTAAAATTGATTTTCTTTTCCCCTCTAATAATAAAACAGTACCTTGTACTTTATCCCAACTAAGATATAATGAATGCTTATTGGAGGCAAAACAATCCTGTTGGGGTTTTCAATTTTCAAATGGAGATCCAAATTACAGAAATATACCTTATCCAGAAAACCCCAGTGTAAGGAGTGCTCGAAGGTACGCCTTACTCCTTTAGTGTGGCCAACTAGAAGGCGGCGCCCGGGAGAGACTTGTGGGACGCCATGATGTTCTGATGCTGATGCCTCAGAACGTGCTCGGTGGCATGACACTGGTGTCAAAATGTGAAGCATCAATGCGCAACTTCAGCACGTGATGTGTGATGTCATCACGCTTGTTTTGTCGTAAAGATCAGCCTTTAAAAGGATTCTCAAGACCTACAGACATTGCGATTATAGGTTCTACTTTTTGTGTTCCTGGGTGTTAATTCTGCTGATTCTGATCTTGACCTTGGCATGTTTCACCATTATTGAACCCTTGCAGCCTGAACTGACCATTTTGCCTGGACTTGACTTCGTCATTCTTCATAACCCCTTGGATACCTCAAACTGTGTTTGGTGCCAGCTACTTCCTCCTATCCTGAACCTTCGGGCCCTGACACCCAGGTCACAAACACTCCAGATAACAGGTACCTTCCCTGTACTATACATTACAAATGTATTTAGAGCCTTAACCAGTTATCTCACTTTCCTTAACAAATCAAATCCTTCTCACCACATTTTCTGAACAAAAAAATGGTAAGGGAATATTATTCAGGTGTCACATCTGAAGTACATCTGTGGAAATGAAAGCTAAGGAGCTTTCCAAAGAACTTTAAAGAGTTAAATTATACAAATGCCCAGTCGGCACTGTTTGTTCAATTATCAGGAAGTGGAAAGTACATAAAATCATTCAGACACTTAGAAAAGGTCACTTCTCAAGGCTCTCACTGCAAATGAGGAGACTTATAAGAGGTGCACCCACTAGCCACAATAGCTCTGCATAGGTCAGGGAATCAGTGGCCAGTTTGCAGGAAGCCAGGAACACTACAAACCACCAGGGGTCTTTGGCCCCCTTTAAGGGCTTAGTGAAGACTGAGGAGGAGGATAAACTGGGACCACAGTGAGGAATGTGCTTGCAAACAGGAAAACACTTCATTTAAACACAGACAGGCCAAGGTAAGGCAGGAAAAGCAATTACTATTAAAAAAAAACCAGTATGCACAAAATGCATTAGTAATTCATAATAAATGGGTAGTAAAGTTGCTGCTATGAAATGGCAGCAATTGATCACCCTTTGTCACCCTTTTCGTGGAAAACATGAGGATGAAAGACCAAACAAATAAATCAGAAGTTTTGAAAATGCTAAACATTAGAAACAAAATGGAAAAATGTCATGAATTGTACATAGCTGGAAGATACTGCTTTGGAGAAGTATTCAGACCATTAACCAATGTTATTGTCTAGCAAATCCTGTGATGAAATGCTGTTCTCTGTGGTTTTATTTTAAAACACTTGGGGGCTGATTTACAAACATAGTTGCTTAATTGCACAATAGCTGCACAATACTGTGTACTGCAGGTTGGAAAATGAAAGCCAGGTGCCGAGGTTACCCTTGGTTACAAGGCTAATGGTTAATGTATAGGTCTAGTGCAATTGCCTTCAAATTTGCTATACCACTTGAGACAGATACAATAAGAGCAAACTAACTGTCCCTTTTATTAAACAACCTAAAACCTACAGGGGTTGTTCACCTTTAAATGACCGTTTAGTATGCTGTGAAGCTATTGATGTGATATTCTGAGACAATTTGTATTAGGCATTCATTTTTAATTATTTGCTGTTTTTGAGTTATTTAGCTTTTTATTCAGCAGCTCTGCAGTTTGCAGTTTCAGCAATCTATTTGCCAGGGTCCAAATTACTAGCAAGCATACATTCATTTGAATGAGAGACTGGAATGTGAATAGAAGAGGGCTTGAATAGAAAGACGAGTAATAAAAAAGAAGCAATAATAATAAATTTGCAGCCTTACATAGCATTTGTTTTTAGATCGGGTAAGTGACCCACATTTAAAAGCTGCAAAGAATCAGAAGAAGAATTCAACTAATTTAAAAACTATTAAAAATAAAACATGAAGGCCAATTGAAAAGTTGCTTAGAATTGGCCATTTTATAATAAATAAAAAAAGCTAACTTAAAGGAGAACTAAAGCATAACTAAAGAAGTAGGCTAGAAATGTTCTATGCCCAAGGTGACCACAGCCCTTTAGCAGTAAAGATCTGTGCATCTGAAGTTGCCCCAGTAGCTCCCCATCTTTTTTCCTGCTGATTCACTGATTCACATGCTCTGTGCTGCTGTCACTTACTGAGCTTAGGGACCCACTCACAATATACAGTACATATAGAATAGAAATGTCTCAATATAAGGCTGATTAGTCATTAATACAGATAATTACTACATGGTAGCACAGAAACCAGTGCAACTAGCATCAGAGTTTAATCATCAGCCCTGTAGCATCAGCTTATATTACAGGACAACCTAATTTTCTGCTATTTTGTGACGACCCCTAAGCTTAGCTTCTCAACAGCTGCTCAGAGTCCACTGAACATGTGAGTGTCACAGACGCTTTTCAAGATGGTGACCCCCTGTGTTTGAAGTCCTGGATCATTGCATTAAGTTGCAAGAAGTGCAATAAGTTCAGTGTATAAAATATGGCAATTTTAATCATATTCATTTTTAGGGTTTAGTTCATCTTTAAAGGTGAACCTCCCCTTTAAAGGTCTTGGATTCTATGCAGGACATTGGCGAGGATCTAAAACATCAGGTTTTAAGGTTTTTTTCCTTCATGCTTCCTTTCTGGTTCAACTTTTATTCCTCTGCTCCTATAGCTCATAAGCACTAAATACATATTTATATATGTTTATCTGTAGTAAAAAACTTTAATTGAATTTTAAGTCCTGCGAGTGCAAAACCATTGTAATATCAGCCATTCTTCTCTGTTCAGAGGTCGCTCCGGAACTTCAGGATAGTGAAGACAATTAATTTCTCACTACAGACCTTAACCCAACTCGCCCAATCGAGTTTTAAATACAGTTCTGACTACACAAAAGGAGAACTGTTAAGACTGTTACACAGTCACCATCTTTGGGACAAATTCACTAACGCGCAAAGCATCTAACGCTGGCGCTAATTCGCAAGCGTGACTTCAATTCGTAACTTCGCAAATTCACACACACCAGCTCTGGCGAATTTACGCTAGCGAAGTAGATAGACTTGCGCAAATTCGCCAGGCGTAAGGGTGCGCACTGACGAAGGATCGTAAATTTGCAAATTCACTAAGATGAACATTTTCATGAACCTTAGCATTTACGTCAGACCAGGCGAAGTTCAATACAATAGATAGGAGGTTGAAAAAAAAATGTCTGGGGTGTTTTATCATTGGAGGGTGATAGTCTGAAAAAGATCGATATTTTTTGGGGGGGTTACCCTCCTTCCCCCCCTACATTTCCTAACATATGGCAACTAAACTATACAGGGGGCACATGTAGGGCAATAGGACAACTTTATTTAATTTATTAAAGGTTTCCTGGGCTTGTGTAGTGGAATGTAGTGGCTGTAACATATACTTCTATTATAAGTTAAAGTTGCTTCGTTGTGTAACTGCGCTCTGCCTAGCGAAGTAACTCTAGTGCAACTATGCTACCGTTCGCTGACCTGAGTGTAAATTCGTACTTTAGTGAATTTGCATAGCGCTGGCGAAAATTCGCCTGGCGAAGTGCAGCGACGCTAGCGAAGCCAACGCTAGCGAATTTTCGGAAGTTAGTGAATTTGCTCCAAATGTCTAGTAGTAAGGAACTCCACCTTTTTTTTTTTGCATAATGAAATTAATATAATTCTAAGCAACTTTACAATATTAGAGTTAGGTGAAAATGTAATTGCAACTGAAAGCAATACTTGTCTGTCCTTTTCTATTCTTTCCACAGATGGTTTTGATTCCAAACCGAAAGAATCCGACTGTGTAACACATCTGTGAAAAAGCATACAAGCTGTGGTGCCAAATTTTAATAGTCAGTTTGTGCAAGAATAGCTTCACTTCCCCAAGTAAGCATGTGATTCACAACGGTGTAGCACTAAAAAAGAGCTGGAAGTAACACCTCCTAAAGGCAGTTGTTAATTTTGGGGTTTTCTTGTGTCCTTAAATTCTGTATTTGGTAACTTGTATACAGTTCATTAAAGCAATTTATTAGCATGCATTGCAACCCTAAAAGAATCACTATAAGAGACAATGTTTAGTTCACTTTTCCACTTTATCAGTATGTAGTTTTGTCACTTTTAAGCTATTTCTCAATCCAGTAATTAATGCTTCTTCAAGGAATATTATATAATCTCAAGAGGACATTTTTACATCTTATTCCAAAATCTTTTATAATCCTTTGAAATTGGCCATAAAACCCTTACAATTTATGCATGACAATCCTTTCCAATTAAATGTTGTTTTACTGCTGCAGTCCCAAATGTTAACAGCCCTTCTACACATATTATCCAAAAACAGTTGTACAAAGAATGCTGGGTTGGTTTGATTTTGTTATTGTGCCTGCTGCAAAGATTAGAAATGCTTTGTATTCTCATCCTCATGACTCCCTGCTCCTGTTGTTATGCCACTGTTTGCCATTAAGATGCCTTGTGGAAGGATTATCTAGAGATTTCAAGCAGACTGGAAATTAAACAATGACTCCAACTACTATGCCATAGTTGCATAGTTGGAATTCTAAAAAGTTCATTAAGTTCAACCAAATAACTCCTAGTGCAT
This sequence comes from Xenopus borealis, assembly GCA_024363595.1. Classification (NCBI taxonomy): domain Eukaryota; kingdom Metazoa; phylum Chordata; class Amphibia; order Anura; family Pipidae; genus Xenopus; species Xenopus borealis. The sequence continues at coordinate 64,305,607 of CM044437.1, forward strand.
AGATAGATCCCTTACTATAAGATACATTTAAAGAATACAAAAGGAAACTTTCTAAGTTAAAACAAATAAAAAAGACTAGCAACTCAAATTGTTTTGTTAAAATAAAAATCCAATTACAAAGACATGGTAATTTTTGTTGTTGACCTTCTAATAGTCTTGCGCTTTTATTTACAAAAACTGCTTTAGCACATTCAAGGTTACCAGCTATTGTGAGTCACTCGTTCTATTGCAGAATACAGTTTGTACATATATTATCCCTATTGCCTGAGCAATGTTTTTGTCTCATTCATTGCCTGCAGCTTGAATTGCTAATGTGAAAATACATGTGTAATACTGTATGTTATAAAATCCCATATGTTTTTATTAAAGCTATTATAAAGGTCATACAATTGCAAAGACTGAGACTGACACATATAAAAGATAGGAATCTGTCAACATTACTTCTAATGAAACACAACTTTTTTTGCCCATCTTTCCCTTACCAGTACTTTCTTGAATAAAGAAAGTACTAACTTTCTATTCAAATAAATGCTGATATAGCCATTGGTTTTTCTTGGATCTCAGCAGGTTTGCTCTTCTGAATTAGAAAATAACAAACAAAAAAGCCACAGGAAGAATTGGCAGTATCTTAAAGGAGAAGGAAAAGCAAAAACAAACTAAGCTTTATCAGCAAGGTCTATATCAATACACCAGTAAACCCTTAAGATAATGCTGTTCTGAGGCCTCTGTCAAAAGAAACTCCACATTTCTTTCCTTTAATTGTGCACACATGGGCTTCTGTATCAGACTTACTTCTTTCATCTTAAACCTCCAGAGCAGGGCATGAGCATACTCAGTTTGCTCTTCTCTCCCTCTACCCCTCCTTTTTCCTGCTGTAATCTGAGCCCAGAGCTATGAGTGGGCAGGAAGAGACTCAAGCAGGCAGTGATGTCACACCAAGCTAATATGGCAGCTGCTATCCTAAACAACCATATAGAGCTTCTAGAGCTGTTTACTCAAGTATGGTAAACCATTTTACAGAATAAATATAGTGTTCTAGCTTGCACTATTATTGCTAATAATCTGCCTTGGTACTTTCCTTCTTTAAAAATACAAAATGGTGGGAGAAAAGTGTTTTATTTTTCAAATAAATGTAATATCTACCTTAAATAACTCAGCATGTTACAGTAATTCATTTATGAATCCTTCATTCATAGGTTTGATATGCTGTTATTTATTTTCTGGTGTCCCAAAATCCAGGTATGGTTTAGCTGCAGCCCTTTTGAAAAATGGCCCCCCAGAATTTCTGCTCCTGGTTCTGTAAATTGGCACATGCAGCCAGGTTAGATGTCATGAATCATCTTCCGTGGTTCCTGGTCAAAATAAAACAAAGCAGCAAACCTTCCCAGCTGTTAATGCACTAAAATCATTATGGTAGTCTTCTCATGAAAGACATTTTTGCTTGCTCCAAAATATATTTTAGAATGCAGTGTGTGTTAAATAATGTGAAATTATGGGATATTTCTAAAAAACCCAGGCAGAAGGAGCATAAACTGCATTTAATATAAGCATCCCATAAGCATGCATTTAATATAAGCATCAGACTATCCATAAGATTATCTATAAGAGTAGAGGTACAACAAAGGACTTGGCAGAATCTAAGCACTTTTTAAGGATTAGGGAGATTAATAAAATTCCTATTTTTGTTCACAGACGATGCATACGATTTTGCTTAAATTTTAATAAGCACATTACAGTTCAAGTTAAAGTTTGATATTTGGCCAAGTAATCTGTGGAACATTTGTTATTTAGTGCACTTTTAGGACTAAGCACAGAGGTACTGTATATCATCATAACCGCCATTACCCCACATGATTTTGTTTGATTACATCTGATGTAATCTTAAAACAGGCTGGAAAAGAACATGATAATGCCTTTTTATAGATCCCTAGTAAGGCCACACCTGGAGTATGCAGTGCAGTTTTGGGCTCCAGTCCTTAAGAGGGATATAAATGAGCTGGAGAGAGTGCAGAGACGTGCAACCAGGGCCAGACTGGGGGTGCCCGGAGGCCCACAGGGACTGCTCTCCAGCACCCCACTCCACCCCCGCCCCGCTACTGAGATGTGCCACCCAGCAAATTGTGTGAAGGCACAAACTTCGCCACATTATTGGGAGAGGGAGACTGGTCCGACGGGGTCCATGAGGGTTGGAGCCCACCGGGTTTTTTTCCTGTGTCCCACTGGGCCAGTCCTACCCTGCACACAATTGGTTAAGGATGGAAGACTTAAATTATGAGGGTAGACTGTCAAGGTTGGAATTGTTTTCCTTGGAAAAAAGGTGCTTGCGAGGGGACATGATTACACTTTACAAGTACATTAGAGGACATTATAGACAAATATTAGGGGACCTTTTTACCCATAAAGATCACCGCACCAGAGGCCACCCCTTCAGACTAGAAGAAAAGGACTTTCATTTGAAGCAGCATAGGTGGTTCTTCACAGTGAGGAGAGTGAGGTTGTGGAATGCACTGCCGGGTGATGTTGTGATGGCTGATTCTGTTAACGCCTTTATGAGAGGCTTGAATGATTTCTTGAACAGACATAAAAATCAAAGGCTATTGTGATTCTAAATTCTATACTTAGTGATGGTATGGAGGGGTCAGTTTGTGTGTGTGTATGCTATGGATGATGATTTTCATTTGGAGGGTTGAACTTGACGTACTTTGTCTTTTTAACTCTTTAACTATGTATGTAACTGTTCTAACTTCATACAGTATGTGATAGAAATAGCCAGTGCAAACCAGCACAAGTGTAATGCGTAAATGTAAACAGTAACAGAATATGGGTAGGCAGGCCTGGGTGCAGACCAACAGCCCTCCCACCCCCTGCTGGAAGCAGTTTTCCGGCATTTCCTGCAGTTCCGCCACTGAATATAAACCATAAATGTGGGTATATAGTTCTCTATAGAGTAACCTGCAAGGCATGAAATAAGGGGTGGAGGGTCAAATTTGTAATTTTGGAAGTTACCAATTCAAAAATTGGCCTTGTTGTAAGAACATGTTTTAGATACTGCTGTAGATGATTAACAGCTGAATTATATATTTTACTAATTTACTGTAAACCCTATTGTAATACTTCGTGTATTGTAGAATGTACAATTACTTTTCTTACCAATACAGGGCCTGTCTACCCTTTGCTATATGAAAGACACTGTGAATTTCTGACAGCGCCTTCACCTAGTGGAATCCGGAAATTACACCTACGGGTAGCGGCACTAGGAGCAATAATAAAACACACAAGTGCAGTAATAAATTGAACTTTATACAACTTGAAGGAAAAGACAAAATGCAATTACAGTACATATTAATATCAATCCTCCCCTGGGGTACCCATGCGGTGTTCCCAATTCATGGCACAGTCTTTTACCCAGAACACAGTTCCACAATCCACTCCTGGTGCACAAACACAGTCACGGTCCCAAGAGCATTTTATGTAATGGACAAAGCAGTAGCTACCACATAACAGGCTATCAAGAAAGACCTGTCCTCGCAGGTAGAAACTAATTGAGGGCACAAACAGAGTTGGTACAGGCAACCACAGTGTCTCACATAAATTTTTACTTTTCAGGTCTGGCTCCAACATTCAACCTTACATCTTAGAGGAAAGACTCCTCACCAGGCAGCTCCATTTTTATTCTTTCTGCTGCCTCTGATTTCCAGACATCTTACTGGTCAAGCTCCCACATGATTCTCAATGTTTTGTATCCTCAAGCCCACCAAGAGCCATTCCACCCTTACTCTCCATGTTCCAGCCACAACCGGCCCAAACTGAGGGGAAGGGAAAAAGAGACTGACCACGTGTCAGCTTTGCTTTATAAAGTTGTTGTGCAACAAGGACACCTGACCAAATCTGGAATCTGCCAGTTCACATTTCACTGGGGACTCACTTTCCCTCCAATATCTAATTTAAGCCCAACTCATCAGAGGATTTGCAACCATGAAGGATTTTAAGACCACACATTACCTTATCATTATGCCTCTAAGTTGTTTGCATTGTTCTCTGCTGCTTGGCTGGAATCATATTTCCAAATTTCATTCAGATCATTTGGATTTTAAAAAGACTACTATCTGTAAAGCATCAAGGCCAGCATTTGAAAAGCAGCAAAGTTTACATTGAGGACATGCTAGCATTTGCAAGGCCAAAATTCCAATTTGATTATTAGTACTTTTATACATATTAATAAGTATTTTGCTGGTATTTATCTTAATAATATCATAAAGGTGTGAGAATGTCCTTTATTGTTAACCACCGACATTACTTAAGTACCTACAAATTGCTGTTTCATTTTCAATTCATTACTTCGCATTTTATTAATCATCACCGATTGAACATAGATACACCATAAAGTACAACAAGAGAGAGTACAGTATAGTAAAAGAAATGAGGATGTTAAAAATTTAGAGAAGACATTTCCTAATGTATATATATATATATATATAGACAAATACAAGAGGTCCTCTGCACTCAACCCATTATCAATATATTTAAGACATTGAGACATTCTGTGCATACAGCTACTAAAAAATGCCTTACCCTTTAAACAACAGGGATTGTTTGTCCATATATTGCAATATATTTAAGCTGGCCAACTACGTCAGTCATCCCATATCTGGCCAGTCCTACTCTCAATTTCATCTGATTCATCAAGAATTCTATTGCTTTGTTATGCATTTTACAAAGGGACTAAGATAACAAAGCAATAGAATTCTTGATGAATCAGATGAAAATTGAGCGTAGGACTGGCCAGATATGGGATGACTTTGACGTAGTTGGCCATCTTAAATATATTGCAATATATGGACAAACAATCCCTGTTGTTTAAAGGGTAAGGCATTTTTTAGTAGCTGTATGCACAGAATGTCTCAATGTCTTAAATATATTGATAATGGGTTGAGTGCAGAGGAACTCTTGTATTTGTCTATTTGTATTTTGTGGTCACAGCCTCATTGCACCCCCGCCTAATGGTTTTAAAAATTAGTGGTGAGCACAACTTCTCCTTGTTTGATATATATATATATATATATATATATATATATATATATATATATATATATATATATATATATATATATATATATATATATATATATATATATAGACATTTCAGCCAGGATAATATAATAACAGCTGCAAAGTGTATTCTTAGTTTAGTGGACGATGGCAACCAATTTCATATTTCCTTGGGAAGAATAGACAGAATAAAAACTACTGCTTACTTTTGATTTTGAACTAAAAGACCACAATTAGAATGTGTTTTTCTTTCTTTTGACATTGGCATTTCCCTTTATTGTGCAGTCTGTGTTTGTACACAGCAGGGAAGAGCTTCTCTAGCTAGCAGGGTTGTATTTTATTTTTTCAGTTATTTTGTGCTATTTGCTACTACCTAATATGTCATCATAAACTGCCCCCTTCACATCTGCAACTCATTACACTTATTTGCTAGATAGAGAGGGTCTATTTTGTAACAGTACATACCAGGCCACCTTTTACGCAGCTATTATACTACTCGGGAGTTCATTAGCTAATTCTAGATTGGGTCATCTCATGATTTGAATTTGTTACTGAAAGTGTTACACATATCTGTGATTAACAAACTCATATCTAATCCTAGTAAGAAGCTGAGTTCATCATTGAAAGATACAACACATTATATAAGTATGAGCCAACTAGTGCAATATTCTGCTATTTGGGGTCCCCTAAATACAGGTGAATCCTCACAGGTTGTGAAGAACCAGAATTATGCACTGCTCTGTACTACAGATCCTTAATACTTAAACACTTCTTCCAATGATGCACACAGTGGGGGTCATTTATAAACTTCGCGCAGGGCAGATTGGTTCGCAGAGTGAATATATTTGCCCTGCGCCTGGTTATATTTATAAAGCTGAATAAGAGTATGCAAATTCGCAAAACAGATTTGCGAATTTGTTTTTCACATTGCGAATGTCTATAGGAGCTTTTTAAATATGGCAAAAATCACAAATTGCGAACACTCTGCGCCACAACTTTGGTGGCGGAGAAAATATTCGCAAAACTGTTTCGCAAATTTAAGTTACTTTTAACGCTATTTTCGCGCAAAACAACCTCGCCTGTGCCTGTGCTCACGCAAAGACCCATCTTGTTTGCGAGTTGTTTGCGAAAATTCATTCACAATGCGAATTTGCAAAAAACGGAAAGACGGGCACAGTAGTGCAATATTGTAGCGTTCAGGAAAAATCATGGGCAAAACTACCATTTGCGAACAATTATGCGCTGCGCGAGCTTTATAAATGACCCCCAATGCCTTTAAAAGAAGGGGAGAGGAGAATTTGAGAGCATATCGTTAACTGAATATTGCTGCTGTAAGCCACTTTTAAGATTCCAATGCATTGGGCTAATGTTGCTAATAGGTATAACGCCAGTTTCAATTATCGAATATACTGGCAATTGCTACATTCGTGCAGGGGCGTAACTACCGGGGGAGCAGGGGGTGCAACTGGGCCAGGGCCCGCACCCCCGCAGGGCCCCCCGGCAGTCTCACGCCGCTGCAGCCAGCTGGAATCTGCTGCAGCGGCGCGTCAAAAAAACACGGACTAGGGTGGTGGGGGGGCCCGGCCGCACGGCCGGCACCAGGGCCCACCCCCACCTAGTTCCGTTACTGCATTCGTGATAATATAACTGAACCAAAACTCACTATAAAAATAGTGACAGTGAACTCAGGTATTCCCCAATGTACCTCATTTTATCCACAAACTGTTTCACAGAAACACTTAGGGGCAGATTTACTAAGGGTCGAATTCGAGGGTTAAATAACAGTGTCCATAAAATGTCTCCTGCCTGCTTGCTATAATAATGAAGTCCCAGACTGAAGGAGACAAGATTAAAACAATTTATAAAGTGTATTTCAAGTTCCTTTTGCTTGACTAATGGGATAAATGGGATAGAATTTTGAATATTTTTTTTTTAAGTGACAAACAAAAAGTCTAAGTTAATAGATACTTTTGTTGGATTTTGAGAACAAATTAAAAAATCGGTGAAAATGTAAAATAAATACTGTATGGGATTTAGGATTTTGTAAACCCCTATTGTATTCATGTTTTTGCTTCAAAATGGTTCAGATGGGTGTAAATGTATTTTTGCATTTGGTCTCCGCCATTAAATAGATTTCTCCCAGTCTCCAGAAGATGCAGTTTGGTCACAAAGTTTGCTTAATGCTCCACACACTATAAATAAGAAGGCTTATAACACAGGAGGAGAGAAAGAGAGAATGCATTTTGCTATGGCATTCTGTTCTCATGTGTTTCAGCACCATGGACAGTTTCCCCAGTAATTCATTCAGTAAACACTTTTGCTCCAGATCAACTACAGCTTGACCGCTCCTGGAACAGTTTCCTGAGCACCAAAGGATCTATATACCTCCTACCGTGCCAGAGACTGAGAAAACAGATTAAAGAGTGAGATCGTGGAAACCTGCTGCGAGATACAATAAATAATAACAGAAGCCTGCGTGTCAATAACCATTTGTGAAAGGCAGATAGCCTGATGAACCCTTTAGAAACAAAATATGTGATGATGATCTTGATATTTGGAAAAAGGCGACAACTCATGATTAACCCTTTAGAAACAAAATGCGTGATGATGATCTTGTTGTTTGGAAAAAGGAGACAACTCATAATCCATTAAATATGAATAAATGGATGCAACATGTTCCAATTAAGCTGTGAATGCGCAATGCCTGGAAGGTACTGCACACGGTGTATGTTCCATCAAACATTTATCTCCTTTTTCCAAATATCAAGATCATCATCACACATTTTGTTTCTAAAGGGTTAATCATGAGTTGTCACCTTTTTCCAAATATCAAGATCATCATCACACATTTTGTATTACAACCCATAAAATAAAATGTACCCTGGTTATTTTGGAACGTCCAAGAGGCACATTGCCATGGGAAATGAAACACGGACTATATTGGTTTGTTTGTTTGTTTTTTTACAGCACAAAGGGTTAATGCTATCATATACTTTTATAATCATGTCTGTTGTCTCTATAAGAAAGAATACCGTCTAACCTATAGTGAGTGCATTTGTCAGTGCAAGGGTAACAGTATGCATGTAATACATTTCCTTCCCCTACACAATGCTGCCTTTAAGCTGCTCCCTCCATTTCTCCTACCAGCCGCAGGAAGCGCATGCGAGCTGTTGCAAGGCGACCAGTCTTCAAGTCGCTCTCAATGAATCAACTGCTATCCAGAGAGCTTCAGCAGCCAATCTCATCAGGGAAAACCAAGCACTTTCCATGTTGGGTGGAATCGCTGCTTGTGCAGTCTTTAGCCTGAGAAGCGTCCAGCAGCGTTTAGAAGTTTCTCTCCTGGCGGTTTTGCAACTATGTGACTTTACCGGTATTTACTGTATTAAGTGATTAGTGGATGGTGTAGTGGTCAGCCGGAGACATGCCCGCCGATATAGCAGGCTTCAACCGCTCCGCCGGGGAAGTTCAGATCGGTAACACCTGTGCTGCCGGCCAGACGGAGGAGCAGTTTCAGCACTATGGACAGTTCTCTTCCAGCGTGTCTATCATTCTTGCAGTGCTCATGGCACTCATGGTACTCGCTACTGTCTTGGGAAACGCTTTGGTCATCCTTGCATTTGTAGTGGACAAAGGTCTCCGTACTCAAGGGAATTTCTTCTTCCTGAACCTAGCCATCGCTGATTTTTTAGTCGGTAAGTGGAGGGGTCAGCGACCTCTGACCTGAAGGAGGCTTAATAGAGTTCTAGGTAGCTACCTTTCCAATGCTTGTTATGACTGTACTTGTCAACCACCTTACTGTAAGAAGGAGCCTGAGAGCTTCTGCCATGTTTAGGCTGGTGATACCTTGTATACAGTTTTCACCGAACATTCGTTAGCATTTTAAATAACTAGTTGCTTTCAGATAGTTCACTTTTTCCAATGACTTTCTATTTTCTATGTGTCACCAGTTTTCTAATATTGAAGCATAAAATTGTCATTTGTTGCCTTTTTAAAGCACCCCTGGGTGTAAACTGTTCTAAATTGATACATTTAGTTGATTCATTTCTTATCTTTGTCCCTGCTGAGCAGAATCTCTAAGTTTCAACTGTTAAAACTGATGCAATAGTTGCTAATGCACCAGAGATGCTGCTGAGAAATGCATCAACTAAATGTTGCAAAATTGTAACAGTAATTAACTGTCTGTCTACTTCACAGGTGGATTCTGCATCCCACTTTATATCCCTTATGTGTTGACTGGCCAGTGGAAGTTTGGGAAAGGCTTGTGCAAGTTGTGGCTAGTAATGGACTACCTTTTATGCACTGCTTCAGTTTTTAACATTGTCCTCATCAGCTATGACAGGTTCATCTCCGTCACTAAAGCGGTAAGACAAATTTCTCTCCCGATAGCTTTCACCAAAGAAACACTCACACAACATGATAAAATACCAAAAAAGGAGGGCAATTAGCTTTACTTACAAAGATGCATATTATTATGCAGGTGTTGTTTAAGACCTTTGTAATTTAGACATTTTGACGTCAGAAAGTACATTCATTAAAGGATTATGGTATAAGATATTGCAGTATTGCATGGATTATGTCAGAGACGTTCATTATTTCATCTTAATCCCTTGCACATGATATCATTAAACTGTCATCTCAGTTGACATTATTTGCCTTCCAATTTACAATACATGTAAATGTCATGCCAGTACCCTGGCCAATATTGTGTTAATCATCATCAGCTGGCAATAAAATGATACCAAACCATCAAAATATTTAAATGTACTAATCACATATGACATTTGGTAAAAGTAGAATATTACTAGATATCTGTCCATCTGTTGTCTCTCTATCTTCCTTTCTATCATCTAACCATCAAAATATTAAAATGTACTAATCACTTATGACATTTGGTAAAAGTAGAATATCTGTCCATCTGTTGTCTCTCTATCTTCCTTTCTATCGGGACTCTACAGCGATCACTATATAAATCTAAAAACATTATGACATTCTCAAAAAATAAAAAGTCAAATAAAGGCCAAGCTTTTCAACTATGCTGCCATGAATGTGAAGATGAATTATTCTGAATAAGCAGGGATTTTTTTTAATGCCCAGAGACAATATAGGGTTGACAGGAATTTGATAATTCCTCTTTCATAAAATAAGAATATATATTTTTACATATATTGGTTTACCAAGAAAAATGTGAGATATATGTGTGAAAATGTCAGTAAGAACTAATATGACATTTTCTCATTTTATGACATTTATTTCTATATAAAAATTTGTAGACTATAAGTGTAGTCAGCATCGGACTAGAGGGTCAGAGGCATACTGGGGCTTATGGTACAGCGGTCCCCACACCTCCTCTGGACTCCCCACCCCAGCTGCAACCAGACACCCCCACCTCATAACTGTTCGGGGGAGCTCTGGGGCAGCAAGGTGTCTCAGAAGGGTGCTGTAGTCAGCGGCCCAGTCCAACCTTGAGTGTAGTTGCAGGGCCACTAAATTAGCTGCAGTCATTTGTGTAGATGATTCCATTCATTAAAAGTACTTTTTATTACCAAAGAGGCACGGTAAATATCGCTGTCATCAAAATTGTCACCAGCGTCAAATGTCCTGTTTCACAAATTGGCAAATTTGCCAAAATTTCAGCGAAACAGAACAAATTCTCCCATCACTAGTGATTTTTTTTTTCCACCTGCCATTCATCTACTGTGACATAGAATCTCTCCACTGGCACTTGTACCCTGGTGGAGAACTGTTCTGACTAATTCCCATAGCTCACAATGACTTCACTGGGCGGCAGTCAGGCGGGACCAGGGATAAAAAAAAATGCCAGTGTAGAATTCACCATGTGCAGCATTATCTTCAGGGTAATGCTCAATTCATTTTCAGTCACCCGTAAGCGGCAATGGGTGCAGGAGAGGGCAAATTAGAGCATTTTGCCTGCTGACCATTCATCTCTGAATTGCTTGGGCAACAAAATGATTGGAATCCCCATGTCTACTATTACGTTTTTTATCCATTCATCCGGCACCCAGAAACAAACAATTTATTGAAAAGAACGTTCTTAATAAAATAGTTCAGTGGAAATCAATGAATCAGTTTTGATCCCTATTTATTTCTCTGGTTAACCACCAAAACTGTTGAATTATACAGCCCTTATTTGTGATCTGCTTTGTAAACAACAGTCCTATTGCCCTATTCCCCTTGATGGTCTGCCCCCAGGGCTAAACAGCAGCTTGATTATATGAACTAAATGTATGTTTTAAAGCAAACACCACTGAAGGATAACAGTATATCTTGTGGTGCTACTGGTCCTTTATATACTGTACATTTGGATGGTAAAAAAGCAACAATATAATAATCATGGATACTCTATTTACGAGCAGTGCAGCTCTTGACAGAACAATTCTGGGGACAGCTAAGGTCACTTACAATTACAACATGGCACAGCATTTTTTGAGAGCAGTGACCAGTATATGTCTTTATTACAAATGCATACACAACTCTCTAATTACTGCAATATAACCAAGTGAATGGTTTCAACGATGCTATTTATTGAAATCACCCTTTTGCACAGAGATTGCATAAAAAACGAAGTTGAACATAAATATCTATAATTTGTGGCACACTGTAGTCATCCAAGGTACATCATAAGCTCTATATTTAAGCAAATTATAGCATTAGTATAAGTACAATAAACTGCCTAGTCGGTACATTTTTGCATATTCGCTAGTAAGATTTTAGCAGCAGGTATTTGGAAATGTTCTTGGAAATTATCTTGAAAAATGAAGAGAGAACAAAAGGCTTATGAATCTGATTTTCAAAGTGACTCAATTTTAATAGAAGTCTGGCTGTGGAATGATGATGGTATTGCTTTAATTTGTAAACTTTTTTTGGCTTGTGTAGGTTTCCTACAGAGCACAGAAAGGAATGACTAGGAACGCAGTGTTCAAAATGCTAATTGTTTGGGTGGCAGCCTTTCTTCTCTACGGCCCAGCCATCATCACCTGGGAATACATTGCAAGAAGTACTATCTTACCAGAAGGGGAATGCTATGTAGAATTCTACTACAATTGGTATTTTCTGATGATAGCTTCTACAGTAGAATTCTTTACTCCATTCATCAGTGTTACCTATTTTAATCTAAGCATCTATATTAATATCAAGAGGAGAACTATGATGAGAAATGAAGAGATGGCCCAAGGCCAGGAACATTGTGAGTTGACTTTTCAAGGGAAGAGAAAAGAGCACTTGATTTTTTTTGTGAAGTCTGCAGATGAGGCTTATATTGAAGCTAAAAAACAAGGTGGCACTCTAAGCCCTACAATGCCTTCTGCTGCAGGAAATGGTGCACAGAAACTTGAAACCCCCATGTTAGATCTGAATATAAGTCAAGACCTTCCACCACTTCAGGTTGAGGTTTCAACCAAGAAGTCCCAGGACTGCTTTTACAAGTCAGCAGAAAATGCTTGCACTAATATGAGACCAGACATGGCTAGTAGCATTGCAAACCGTTTCAGGCTATCCCGAGATAAGAGGGTAGCAAAATCCTTAGCCATCATTGTCTGTGTGTTTGGGCTATGCTGGGCACCGTACACTCTGCTGATGATCATTAGAGCAGCCTGCCATGGTCGTTGTGTCCAGGACTATCTCTATGAGATCTCATTCTGGCTGTTATGGCTGAATTCTGCCATTAATCCTGTACTTTATCCTCTCTGTCACATGAGCTTTAGAAAAGCTTTCATGAAGCTTCTTTGCCCTGCAAAAGTCAAAATACATCCACATATTTTCATGTAAAACAGATTGAAAAGAAGATTGACATCTGAGACAGAAAAAATTACTCAAATGACTACTGAAAAGTGAAAAGTAACATTCACTTTGATAAAGTGTTTATAGTCAGTTCTGTCGGAGAGCAGCAATGGAGAGCTACAAGTTAATTGCATAACTCTAAAATGCAAAACATGGAACAAAACTGGCAGTTCAGCTCCTTTCCATTTTCAAAAGCTTGAATTCCCAACTTTATTGGTTACATTTATAAAAAGCCTCCAGAGACAATTTATTTAAAGGAACAGTTCAGTGTAAAAATAAAAACTCGATAAATGGATAGGCTGTGCAAAATAAAAAATGTTTCTAATATAGTTATTAGCCAAAAATGTAATGTATAACAGCTGGAGTGACTGGATGTCTAATATAATAGTCAGAATCCAACTTCCTGCTTTTCAGCTCTTTAACTTTGAGTAAGTCAGCGACTTGAAGGGGGGCCACATGGGACATAAATGTTCAGTGAGTTTGCAATTATACCTCAGCATTCAGCTCACATTCAAAAGCAACAGTAATGGCCCGTGTGGCCCTCCCTCAAGTCATTGATTGGTTACTGCCTGGTCACCAGGGTAACCAGTCAGTGGGAAAACAAGAGAGCTGAAAAGCAAGAGGTAGTATTCTGGCTATTATGTTACACATCCAGTCACTCCTACCTTTATACATTACATTTTTGGCTAACTAAATATATTAGAAACATTTTTTATTTTGCACTGCCTACCTATTTCCCCAGTGTTTATTTTTATACTGAACAATTCCTTTAAGCCTTTCCTGCAGACAGGTCCAGGATAATGAAACAAAACAGCTCATTTTGGCTGTGCTTTTGTTACCTCTCTCCTGATAAGAACAGGGCTTCACTGACATATTTTGGGGGTGTTTGTTAAAATTATCTGTAACAGTATCAATGTTGCACTACTTTATGAGTGTAAAAGTACTGTATGCTTAAATTGTATAGCCCGAACAAACCTGATTTGCACATAAGGGCTTCTGTGTGATGCTTAATGACTGATTTTTATATTTGTATGTCTATGTTTAATTGTAGTTACAGCTTTTTTTTAAAAAAAAAAGTATTTTACTTATCTACCCCAACCTACTCTATCAAGCACACTGAAGTACTTATCGTAGTGGTAATTTTTGGACTAGAAGTACTACATGTCCCCCAAGAAATGAGGTAAATATTTTAAGATGTTAGGTCTGATTCACAAAGTAAGGGTAATATGCCAAATTCAGACAAAAAATGTTTCTCAATGCCCCCCCCCCAAATCCAGCATCATTGTGAATGTCTGCTAAATATTGCATACTGCAAGTTGTGCACAATTCACCATTACAGACTCAAATTAGCCTCTGCTTTGCTAAATCCTTTTTCAACTTGTGCACAATGTTGCTTGCATTTATGCCATTTCAATTGCATTTGAAAATTGGGTAAACACTGTGTATTGTCAAGAAGTAATAATGCAACTCATGCTTAAAACTTGATGAGAAAGGTGATTGTATGTTAAATTATTTGTTGAAGGTATGGGATCTACAATCTGCAATGCTTGGGACTTGGACTGTATCCCCTTACTATTGAGCACCATGCCTTAAGGCTACTAAAAACATGTAAATATGAAATAGCAGGATTGTTTTGCCAGGAACATGGATTTATGGTAACTTAGGCAACATCATGTGTAAGGGTCTGGGACTGATTTGTAGTTAAAGGGACTAAAATGCACAAATACAGTTGCCAGTAGCAACCAATCAAGATATCATTTTCAAACTTGTAGGCTGTTTATGTGGATGGCTGCTACTATTCTTAGTTAAATTAAATATTTGGGTGGAAAGTTATTTGTATTTTGGATCTACAAAACTGTGCTGAATGTTTAGTTGCAATGTATATCTAGTTAACAGCTGAAAAGCTAAAACACAGGTTGTAGAAGAGCAATATATTAAAATATTAAAGGAAGAAATAATAACAGGGTCACAATCACTACAGTTTGGGTGTATTTTTATTTCTTAACCTATATATAAATATATATATATATATATATAGGTGAAGAATGGTGGCACTCACAGTCTTTTCAGGCGAAATAAAGAAAAACTTTTTATTTAACTCGACGTTTCGATCCCTCTCAGGGATCTTTCTCAAGAGTATACAAACATGCAACCTCTTGAGAAAGATCCCTGTGAGGGATCGAAACGTCGAGTTAAATAAAAAGTTTTTCTTTATTTCGCCTGAAAAGCCTGTGAGTGCCGCCATTCTTCACCTATATATATATATATTCTTCACCTATACATTTACCCTGCTGGCTTGGGCACCCAGGTACTCTATCCTGTAAATGGTGTGCACCTTTGGGACTGTGTATATATATATATATATATATATATATATATAAAATCCAACTGGGTCGCACTCATAATGTAAAACATAGCATTTATTTAACCACGTGGCATGGATACCTAAAGCAGTCATACTTTGTCATCGTCTTTAAGGGAGAAGATGGAAGTGACGTGTGCGGTCACCATGGTAACGCTCGTCTACAGAATCACGTCAACATGGGAACGGACACACCAACTAGCGTCACTGTTGTTAGCCCTTCACCTTAGCAACAAAATTGCAAACTTATAGTACACGATGTCATGTTTAACAGAGCAATTCCTATAGAGCACAAGGTCTAACTTACATGTTAAACTATACACGCAACATACTATAAAAAGAGATGTAAATCAAAATCCCGATTTAAACTTTTGGGTGCCAAAGTACCTAGCCTATCTATCCATTGTACCTCTGCTTTTTTAATGCAAGGTTACGATCACCTCCTCTTTTAAGCGGAACTGGTAAAGCCTTTTTTCTAGTATTAATGCTTGATCTATGTTGGGAAAACCTATCCTTGACTTTTTGGGTCGTTTCCCCAACATAGATCAATCGACAGTGGCAAACAAGCATATACACTGCAAAACTGGTATCGCAGTTATTGTAACCACAAATTTTGTAAGATCTCTTACCATCAGAATCTGTAAACTCAGGGCCAGTTAACACATATTTACATTGGGCACAGTCCTTACATTTGAACATGCCAAAAAGGTTTCTTTCTTTGGTCTTTGTGACACTTCCGCTGAGAGAGACTTGCTGTCATCCTAATTTTGATATCTTGATGGGCCTCATCAATCACATCACGGAAGAGGGACTCCTGGTCACCCCGCCATAGGAGGAACACGTCATTGATGTACCTATACCAGGCTACACTGTGCCTGGCGAAGAGTACATTACGATAGACAGTGTAGCCTGGTGGAGGTACATCGATGACGTGTTCCTCCTATGGCAGGGTGACCAGGAGTCCCTGTCCCTCTTCCATGATGCGATAAATTAGGCCCACCAAGATATCAAATTTACGATGACAGCAAGTCTCCAAGATGTTTCATTTTTGGATGTCATGGTTTCACGTTCAGTATCTACTTTTCATAATCGTATTTTTACTAAGCCTACAGATCGAAACCAATTATTATCTTATAAAAGTTTTCAACCCCCTGCAGTTAAGCGATCTATTCCTATTAGCCAAATGTCAAGGGTATGCAGAATTACAAGTGATCCAGGGGTTCGAGAAAAGGATCTGGATAACATGAGTAGTTGATTGCGAGAGAGAGAGGTTATCCAGATTATATGATCCAAAAAAGTAGGCTTCTAGTAAGAAATATGGAATCTATCTTGAAAGGTAGAGTTAAGAGACATAACAGACAGAGAATCTTTTGTCTCCCAATATAACCCAAGTAGCAATGACCTCAGATTGATTCTACAGAGACATTGGCACCTTTTAAAAGAATCCTATCCTCATATTTCTGAATTTCCGGAGCCCCCCATGATGTCATTTCGGAGAGGGACTACTATAGGTAAGAAACTTGTACGAGCGGAAGTGTCACAAAGACCAAAGAAAGAAACCTTTTTGGGCCCTAGAAAGGAAGGCATGTTCAAATGTAAGGGCTGTGCCCAATGTAAATATGTATTAACTGGCCCTGAGTTTACAGATTCTGATGGTACAAAATTCATGGTTACAATAAAGATAGCGATACCAGTGTTGCAGTGTATATGCTTGTTTGCCCCTGTTGATTGATCTCTGTTGGGGAAACAACCCAAAAAGTCAAGGATAGGTTTTCCCAACATAGATCAAGCATTAATACTAGAAATAAGGCTTTACCAATACGACATTGTATAGATTTTGGACACTCATCTAATGACTTTTTATTCAGGGTGATATAATATATACCTCCGCTTAAAAGAGGATGCGGAATGCCCACGAAACGCTGCTGAATGGGAAAGTTCTTTGTATGTGTACATGGACTTGTGGACTTAACTCAGATAAGTTGTTCTGAATTTTAATGTGTGTTTAAATAAATGCTATGTTTTACATTATGAGTGCGACCTAGTTGGATTTTCTATACGTTTGATTAAGTGGATTAACTCCTCCACTACTTGGGTTAACGCACCAATATATCCTTCTCAGTGTTGAACAATAGTGCACCTTTACAGTTGGACTTTTATATATATATATATATATATATATATATATAGCATCAGTGTTGGGTGGCACTCCGCTTTACAATTTTCACCCTGCTGCACTGCACTGCACTGAAGGCCTTCAGTGAAAAAACAGCGTTCAATGGACATTGA
This sequence comes from Xenopus borealis, assembly GCA_024363595.1. Taxonomy (NCBI): domain Eukaryota; kingdom Metazoa; phylum Chordata; class Amphibia; order Anura; family Pipidae; genus Xenopus; species Xenopus borealis. Next base: position 64,323,104 of record CM044437.1, read on the forward strand.
ATACAGAAAATATCCCGATGTCGCTGGTTCTGTTGGAAAATATATATATATATATATATATATACAGAGTCGGACTGGGGGGCCCGGGGCCCACTGGAGTTTCCATCCCAGGGCCCCCTCCTGTCTCCCTGAACAAGCCAGTGCGTTGATGACGTCAGCCATGCATGTGTGCTGATGCTCTGCAGCGCACATGCGTGCAGATGCTCGGTGCCGCATTTGTGCATGTGCTCCCTCATGCGCTGAGCACGCATGCAGTGTTTTAGCCTCAACTGCAGTGAGGTCGCAGCAGAGTTTCTGGGTGCAGATCTGGGCTGGTGGGGCCTACAAGAGCCTGGGGCCCACTGGGTTTTATATATATCCACAGTATCGGACTGGCCCACCAGAATACCAGGAAAACTCCCGGTGGGCCAAGGTGTCAG
>CM044437.1:64326082-64355226 GCA_024363595.1 Xenopus borealis
CACCCATGGCATGGGAACGTCCCTCTCCTACTGACCTCTTGCCTTTGTTTTGTACTTTTTTTATAGTCCGTTCTAGTGACATTTGATTTGATTGATATTTGATTGGCTATGATGGTTACACAATAGGGAATTGCACTAACTACTACCATGTGGACATGTTTAGGTTAAATATATTTGATGTCAACAAAGTGGGCGGAGTTATTGGGTATAAAGGTGTGTACACATTGATTGTAAAGTGTTATCCTGATGAAGGGTGGATTGTTCCCCCCGAAACGTTGAACTGTTGGTGAATTTTTGGTGAAAATAAAAGGGGAAGCCCCCCAACTGCAAGAAAAGTTCATGTGTGCGGATCCGATTTTTTCAAACATTGTTGTTGAGGAGGGACCTTGCCAGGCCTAAGGATTGTCCAGCACCACGAAAGGCAGTGTGAGTAAAGTGTGGGTGTGCGGTGAAAGAAGCAATTGTAGCAGCTTGCACTTGCCATGGGAACAGGCACAATCAATATGTGTATGGATGCTAAGAACCATGCATGACCCATCATAAACAAGCCCTAGTGTACAATAAGGGTGTTATATTATAAAAGGCAATAAGTCTGCCCAGGTGCAGTAACGCATATCAACCAATCAGCAGGTAGCATTACCTGCCACCTGTTTAAAACCAAACATCTTATTGGTTGCCATTGGTTACTGCTTCTGAGCTAACTGTGTGCCTTTTATTAAATATGAGGGCAAATGTCTTACTCTCCTTTTGAATACAATCATATAATTACTCAATCATGTCGATATCAACAGTGTCCTTAAGAGCCTTTGAATAGCGTATTCTTTTAGTAATATGAACTGGCAGCATGAGCAGAACTGGCAAGAAATAAAAGAGGATGTACCAGGCATGATGCATTTGTCATAGGCTAAATACCCATGTTTTTGAATGTCCACCTACTTGTGCCAAACAATATTGTAATTATTCTATCTTTAGCAAATTACATGCGGGATAATTCTGGCATTTCATTTTCCTTAGACCCTGATAAATGGAGCTTCATTAACACTCTTCACAAGGGGAAAGAAATGATGTATGAATTCAACATTTTTTTATACAGATATACAAGATCTAAGAAGGGCCTTCAGATGAATTTTCCTTTTAGTTCAAGTCTACTATTGCATTTAAATCATGCAAGCTGGTTTAATTAGTACTGAACAGGTATTATCCACAAGCAGGTATTTTGAAGATTGAAGCCTAATTACAACATCCTTAAAGGGAAATTGTTATGGGGAAAAAAAAATTTTTTCAAAATGCATCAGTTAATAGTGCAGCAGAATGTTGCATTGCAATCCATTTCTCAAAAGAGCTAACAGTTTTTTTTATATTTCATTTTGAAATCTGACATGGGGCTAGACATATTGGCAATTTCCCAAATGCCCCTCTACAGATCATGTGTAGAGGTAACACTGTCAACAAATTTCCCCCAACGAATAGGGGCCCTTGGCAGCTTCATGAATCTATTTTAAAGTGGCCTATCTCCCGGGACAAGTTACAATCCAGTATATAGGAATACTTTCAAATTAATGAGCCATCAGTTGACTCATTAAATGTATTGCGGGAAGCGCACAAGGCGGTGGTTAGGGGGGAATGTATAGCACAAGCCTCAGCATTTAAAAAGAACAGATTTCTCCGCAGTCAGCAGTTAGAGAGTGACCTTAAGCAGCATTGGAAAATGCATTTACAGGCCCCTACAGTCCATTCCCTTGAAAGGTGGTATCTCCACGAAATGCCCTTAAAGATTTTAAGGTAGTAGGTGCGGATAGGCTGCTTAACCGGTATAATGTTCAAAATTGGGGGTATGTGGAAGCACTCTAAAGGCAAAGTTATAGTGAATTTAAGTGCAATGGAAGTGCTAGTTTTAATGCACATTCCCTGTGCCCCTGTCTCCAAAGTAAGTTTGCAAAACAGGGCTTTTTAGTAGTAAACCCCACATGGCGGACCCTAACATATTTACCTTTTTGTCATGGCATAAAGAGTCTCTCTGCATAGTAGCATTATTTGGAATCAGTGTCAGTAGAACCTTGGTTTCAGTATAAAGGATCCATCCTCCCCCGCCGGTATGTGGCTTTTAAGGGAGAGGAATTGTCCAAACCAACGCCCATTTTTAAAAACATAGGGCCACATCTAACTCAATGGGGGGTATGGGGTGCTATTAAAGGGGTGGTTCACCTTCAAGTTAACTTTTAGTATATTGTAGAAGGGCCAATTCTAAGAAACTTTTCAATTGGTCTTCATTATTTATTTTGCATAGTTTTTTAATGATTTGCAATTTTCTTCTGTTTCTTTGCAGCTTTCAAATGGGGGTCACTGACACCATCTAAAAACAAATGCTCTGTAAGGCTACAAATGTATTGTTATTGCCATTTTTATTACTTATCATTCTATTCAGTCCATCTCCTATTCATTTTCCAGACACTTATTCCAATAAATGCAGGGCTGCTAGGGTAATTTGTACCCTAGAAACCAAATTGCTGACACTGGAAACTAGAGAGCTGCTGAATAAAAAGCTAAATAACTATAAAACCACAAACATTAAAAAATGAAAACCAATTGCAAATTGTCTCAGAATATCTGTCTCTTCATTATACTAAAAGTTAAAACAAAGGTGAACAACCCCTTTAAAAACCACATGAAGCTCAGCCACAGCTTCTAGCTAAAGTATAATGTTCAAAATTGGGGGTATGTGGAAGCACTCTAAAGGCAAATTATAGTGTATTTAAGTGTAATGGAAGTGCTAGTTTTAATAGACATTCCCTGTGCTCCCTGTCTGCATATGCAGCTGTATTGGTATTGGCCAGAAAATTAAAAGCTCAACAGGCTCTGCAAGCCCCCCAAGTTATTCACACTGCTCGGGGCAGGTTTTGCTCCCCATAGGCGATCGTTGAGGCTTTTAGAACATTTTATATGGACTTGTATAATTTATTTGCCACCAAAAATACAGAGGGGTGGTCCAAATAAGCCCATAACTTTATAGACAGATTAAATCTGCCCAAGTTAACCCCACAAGGGTGAGAGGACTTGAATGCACCCATATTGTAGGAGGAACTTCAGATGATTTTGAAGCATTTACCCTCAAACAAATTGCCTGTCCCTGACTTAAAGATACTACAAAACTTTTAAGGGCAAACAGGTATATGTTGAAATTATTCAATACCTAACTTACCGGGGAGCCTATCCCCAAGACAACATTAGGCTCCTTTATCACTTTGCTTCCCAAACCAGATAAGGATCACACCAGGTGTGCCAACTACCGCCCAATTTCCCTATTAAATTCGGACCTGAAGATTTTATCCAAACTTTTAGCAAATAGATTAAACATACTATTGCCTAGTTTAATAAATACTGATCAAGTAGCATATGGGCAGAAGGGCGGGAGATAACATTTGACGGGCTGTAAACCTCATAGATCTTGCAAATTGGAGACAGAGCCCAATGCTAGTCCTAATTCTGGATGCTGAAAAAGCATTTGATCGCCTTAGATGGGACTACATGTTTTTAATTTTAAGAATCATGGGCTTCCAAGGACACTTTCTAACTGCACTTCACTCTCTCTATTCCTCTCCACAGACCCAAATGAAACTACGAGGCACCCTGTCTTAGCCCTTTCAGGTCCGTATGGGACCAGATAGGGTTGCTCACTTTCCCCTTTGCTCTTTGTCATCAGCATTGAACCTTTAGCACAAGCAATCCGGCAATGCCTGTACATCAAAGGCATTGAGCTTCGGGGTAATACATATAAATTGGGCCTCTATGCGGATGATATCTTATTAACGGTAACACACCCTCTGACCACCCTCCCAAATCCCCACAATATATTGTCCAAAATCTCCAACATGGCCAAATCTCAACAGCAGTCCTAAACTTTATCTGGACACATAGGAGACATATAGGGTACCCCGACAAACAATTTATTGCTCCAAGCCCATGGGGGGGGGACGTGGCAGTCCCAAATATCATAAATTATTATTTGGCTGCTCAGGTCAAACAAATAGGGGAATGGGTGCATTTCAAACCATCAACCAAATGGGCTGCAATAGAAATATATCATTCCTTCTCCCCACATCTGGCAGCCTATGTATGGCCCAATAGGCTGCTCCTACTTAAGGAAAACAAGGAGATACTCCACGGCCCATACTATCTTGCTTTGGCATAAGGCAACAGAGAATCTGAGAGTCTCCAAATCCCCTACACAGATGACCCCTCTAGTTAGGAATCCAGATTTCCCACCAGGGTGCACTAAGGAATTTCTTGCATTGGCCACTAAAGGGGACCTTTTCCACCTGGGCAGATTGTTTAATCCCATCACAAGGAAATTTAAACAATTTCAAGAACTGCATGGAGAACCCAATTAAGAGGTTCTCTCTAACCTGCAATATATACAACTGAGGCACTTATCCCTGTTGCTATGCCCCATAGGGTTGATGCCAGAAAATAATACTGTGGTGCGTATATGTAGGGGGGCTTTTCTCAGAGGAAACTGATTTCACAATGGTACCTACTTTTCAATGAGAGAAATCTTGTCAATGCCCCTTATGCATATATGCTTAAATGGGAAGAAGCTCTGGGTCACCCTGTGGACTTGGAGACATGGCAACATCTGGGAAAATGCAACAAAAACCCCAATTTGTGTTACATTGAAAGAAAACATATATAAAATCGTGATGGACAGGTACCATACCCCATCCCTCCTGCACAAGATGTTCCCACAGACAACTTCCCGAAACTGTTGGAGAGGTTGTAATATGGAGGGGACCCTATTACATGTATTTTGGACCTGTCTGGGTATTCAGTCCTATTGAGCAATGGTGAAGCGCTGGTTACAAAGGGTATTGAGTCTTGAGGTGCAGCTGGACCCAATGGTCTTCATATTAAGAATTGCCTTACTTACTGCGGCAAGGACTGCAATAGCAGGGAAATGGAAATGCCCTCATTCTCCATCAGAAGCTGACTTCCTAGACAGGGTCCGCTTTATTAGGAGAATGGAATATTTAACAGCACTCCGGGGGGCTTTGATAAGATTTGGGCGATCTGGGATTCTATCCATAATATATAGGGGAACGTTTGGAAATATGCCTAGCCAGGACCAATCACTGGGCCATCTCCCTATCCCAGCAATCATGAACCAATCATAAATAGATCAGGAGAAGGACATATTGGTGGGGGCCTGCGGTCATTTCCATAACCACTAATGCCACAGCTTCATGTACCACGATGATACTTCTGCACAGAACATGCCTAGGGTGGAACTATTATTATATTTTTTTTCCTCTGTTCTCTCTTTTGTTATTGTTACTTATAGACATGTGTTCTGTAGGGATGTAGCGAACGTCGGAAAAAAAGTTCGCGAACATATTCGCGAACTTGTGTCAAAAATGCGAACGGTTCGCGAACGTCGCGAACCCCATAGACTTCAATGGGAAGGCGAATTTTAAAAGCTACAAAAGACATTTCTGGCCAGAAAAATGATTTTAAAGTTGTTTAAAGGGTGCAACGACCTGGACAGTGGCATGCCAGAGGGGGATCAAGGGCAAAAATGTATCTGAAAAATCCATTGTTGACACAGCGCTGCGTTTTTTGCTGTAAAGGGCAGAAATCACACTACATTTCTAAACCTGTGTAATAAACTGCTTTAAAACGTCCGGCGTCTACATGCCAATCAAGTCGTGTAAAGGTTACAGCCTGTTCAGACGCAAAGACGAAACGCAGAGCTTACTGCAACGCAAAAAAACGCAAAGAGCTTTAATGAATGATACCGTCAAGTGAGCAAATAATAGTTGTTAATTACTAGTTGAGCTTGTCACCTCCAGGATGTTCGTCCTGTTGGTGGCAATATTTCTGTAGTGGTGTGTTTAGCAGTCACCGTGCTTGTGCGCACGTGCACGGTCAGGCAGAGGTAATTCAATGTACAGTGAAGTGAACCAAAAAACACTGATTCTGCAGTGTGGGCCCAGTTTTGGTCTACTTTATTGATCACCTGCGGTGACCATAAAAAACTGAAGCCCTGCAGCGTTTTTTCATTCTGCCTGTGTGTGCTTGGAAGAGCTGCCTGCCATACCATTTGCTCATTTTTGCCCCAAATTTATGTGTTCAAGCCACCAGCTTGCCACAATATTTTCATATATTTAACAATGCTATACTCGAAAACCCTAGTTTTACAATTTACCTCTCCCAAAAAAATGCTTGCATCACTGAGTCTGTTGGCTGTGTAAGATTATTGTTATTATTTCTGATGGTTACCAAAATTGTAGCTCAACAAACCTTGTATGATTCCTGTGCCTGTTTTAATGCTCTCAATTTACACTTCAAACATTGTTTGCTAGCACAGATATCTTTGCGATAACAAGCACTATCATCTGTTTTCAATGTACTGTATCTTATAAGAGCAGATGGTTAATACTCCGTAAAAATATAACAATCCATTATGAGTTAACAAGCTCTATTCAGCAATGGATTATTCCATAGTGTAAAAACGCTTTTCTGAATCACTAGCCTCCCCTTCCTCTATTAACTTGCATTGCATTCATTTTACCACTGCTCGTTCCTTTAATAGGGCTTAACAAATGGGTTGGCTGTTAGAGCTCAACACTGTCACAGGGTCCTAACACCTCATAGATAGTTATGTATTTTGAATGAATTCAGATGAACTAACACTGAAGGGCTGATTATAAACACTGGGAAAATTTGCACCAACCATGTTTTTGCTTTTATTGTTCAACTTGTAGATAGTCACTGATTGGTTGCTGTGGGTTACTGCTGATATGGAAATTTGCCCAGTGTTTATGAATGAGTCCCTTTGATCTGCTTTGATAAATGTATCAATTTATTAAAAATACATTTTTATTAAATAGAAAAATATGCCTGGAATCCCTCTGGATTCCCCAGTTTGATATTCTGAAAAACTCCTTCATAATTTTACAAAAGAAAATTAGGCTACTATAACAGCTAAAATAAAGGCTTTCCATTTAAACACATGCAGACTATTTGTTATATTTCCGTGGGTGCAGGATAGACCCATTTAAACCCTGGGCTCCTTCCACATTTGGCCTTTAGGTTCTTTTCTAAAGTACACAGAGCAAGGTTAAAAACAAGTTTGAAATCCAATTACTGTGTGATCATGGAATAAAAAGCTCAGCTGAATTATTCAGTTCAAACAAAACACAGCAGTGGATCATCTAGATAACATCCCAGCAGTAGTTTTACATATCACAGGACTCTTACCTATCATAGGAAATTCTAAATTTTAAAGACCACAGATGAATACTACATTTAAGTGCTATAATGTATGCATGTGTAGTGAGTAGGTAGCCACATGAGATCTTTCTGCCACCCCTGGGAGACAATAGTGAGGATTGTTCTGTAGATTGGAAAATACTCATGAACTGTGGTGTAAGTTAACACTATAATACATTAAATAATACTCTATACCCCTATCTCTAAAACTGTTCATGGGCTCAACCCCATTTTAAAGTGCAGACCCTACATGAGTTTGGTAGGTTGCATAACTAACCCCAGTACAATAAAGACACAGTCCACATTGAACATTTGGTGGCCACAAATTGTTTATAGAAAATTCTTAACAATTGTAAATTCAGCACTTGAAGGAGAGCTAAAGATTAACTTGAGAAGTAAGGCAGAGATGTTGTACATTATGCTTTAGGCTTCTGTGCCAGCCCAAGGCAACCACAGCCCTTTAGCAGTAAAGATCTGTGTCTCCAAAATTGACACAGTAGCTCCCCATCTTCTTTTCTGCAGATTCACTGCACATGCTCTGTGCTGCTGTCACTTACTGATCTTAGGGGCCAATGTTCAAGATACTAAATATATATTATAAATGTCACAATAAAAGGCTGATTAATAATTTATTTAGATTGTCATTACATGCCAGCTCAGAAACCAGCACAATTAACAACATAATTAATCAACCTTTTAGCATCAGCTTATGTGACAGGCAACCCTCTTGATGATTTGTGACGACCCCTAAACTTGGCTTCTCAAGAGCTGGTCAAAGCCCACTGAGCATGTGAGTGTCAATGACACTCCTAACAAAATCCAGAATGTGACAATTTTGAAGGCCTTTATCATCACAAGAAAGATGCTAAACTTTGAGGTTCCCTTATTTCAATAAATAAAAAATGGTGTTCCTACCCATATTCATTTTATGGTTTTGTGATCCACAACTTCTTTTTAACCAATCAGCCTCTAGCACAGTTCATCAATGGTCCCCATAAGTTTACCAAACCAAGCTATCCCAATTCCACCAATCCTTAGCCAGAACCGGTTACCAATTTACCAAACTCATGGAGTACCTCCACTTAATAGGTAGGTTGCGGCATTGATCTTTAACCCCTAACAGAGCCTCTATATATATCCCTAACTTTCCCACCACTAAACCACTGTACCAATTAACTACTAGAACCCCGAAGTCTGTCTAATGAACTGGGAATCTTGACTCCTAGTCAAGTGTTGGACTAAACCACTGGCTCCCACCACCCCTTGTGCTCAATATGCAATGTATCACTCCCTATTCACATAATTCTTGTTCTACATTGTTAGTTTAGCCTCTATATTTTAGAAGGATAGTGAAATCATAGCTCATTTCACAGTGTGAATATACAATATGAGTTTTTTTTCCTGTCTCTAAATAAAGTGCCATTAGTACACCTAATAATTAGTCTTCTTTACAGGGGATATGTATAACTAAATATGATTATGCTGAATTCACATAAAAGAAGCAGAGGTGAGGTGGGAACTTTGGATTATTTTGTCGTCTAGACTGGAGGTTTATCTAAAGAAATTGTATTGTGTTTTCAAATGAAAAATTTCATGACGGGAGATGGTAATCACAAAAAAAAAACACAAAGAACAAGCAGAATAATTTCAGTATTTCAGGCTGTAGACCAGATTAAAAGATGAAAATCGCTGTTTTAATTAAATGCTTGAGCGTCCAGTGAAGTATACAAATCCTTTTCTCTTTGCATTTCTGTCTGATACTGGGGTCCAGCAATAGGGGACTGCAGTTTATATTTGTTTAGAACCAAGGTGGGACATTAAAAATGATCTGACTATAAATATTCTCATTCATCCAGGTCATGGTATATCTAACACAAGTAACTCGATACAACTGAACTTGCTGAGAAATTTTAATGAAGACGTTTCACTGCTCATCCGAGCAGCTTCTTCAGTTAAAATGATCATTCTACTTTTATGAAGTTTATCCTTGTTGACCTATAGAGACATGACTGTGTGATACTAGGGTTAACACCTGATTTATATGTCATTGTTCTAAGTGGTCAAAATATATATTGATTGTGAAGGAAGAATAATAAGAATATATATTACAGGAAAGGAACACTTATCCAGCAAAAATATGTACATATACTGAGCCATGCAGTGTCTCCAGGATTGTGTTGGAAACAGAGGGACACCAGATGTGGGTTATTGTGAGAAAGACAAAGAACTAAATGTTTCTTAATGCATTTTACATTTGTCTTACATTCCTGTAATGTAATAAAAGAATTATAGTGACTTTGTCAATAATGACATACATAATGTCACATCTGACATTTAAAAGTCATAGACTAGATTGTAGCACAGAAATCAACCAATGGCCATTGTAATATAAGAATGAATTAGTATTTTCAATACATTAAGGAACAGTGGTCTTAAGTTCATGCATTATATATTTTTTACCATAAACCATTTCATGCTTCATGAAATAAAAGAACAGAGTTGCTGTTTTTCATTTGTGTTTGGGTGTGTTAAATATTTTTTCAATTATTTTACTGTATGTCATGTGTTTGTGTCTATGCATGTTCTGAGTATTGTTCTGATGATTATTTTTACCAGGAATGCCCCTGAGAAATGTCTTGAATTGTCTCTGTCCAACAGAAGTGTTTTAGTTTGGCAGCTCAGTGATCCGGGTGGAGATTCTGAACTGTTCTCTACATTTAGAGTAGTTGATACATAGTTGATACATTTCTCAGCAGCACCTGTGGAATATTAGCAACTATTGTATCAATTATTACAGCTGCCTTTAATGAAACTGAGGAATTCTGATCAGCAGGCCAAAGATAAGAAATGGATCAACCAATGTATACATTTAGAACTGAGTAGGTGACCCCCCCTCCCAGAACTGCTTTGAGAAGGCATAAGAAGGTGATAAAGTTGAAACTTCTGTAGGGGACTGATAAATGTATTCCTCATTTATATTGCATTCCCCTAAATTTGCCCCAGAAGGGCACCTTAGCTAGACAGGAGATAGGCTCCTCTTCCTGGATCAAAGCATGAACCATAGCTTTCACCAGTCCAGTTTAGCCACTAGATGACCGTGTGCAATAATATATATGCTGAGCATATTGAGATGTATTGAGCAGGACTTGGAAAAATTGCCCAGAGTAGTTAATAAGTGTCAGAGCTAGGGTCTAGAGAGACACCTTTGGAGTTTCACTAAGGGTAAAGACTGAAAATTGTACTCCTGTGTATTCTATCTAACCCTGTGGCAGTATATATTGATCATTGGTGCTGTGAGTATATGCCTATTCACTAGGTTCCTGTTTATCGCTCAATGAACTCCTATGTCGATTATGTTCTTTAATAAGTAATTTCTGTGGTTAAGTTGCAAGAACCACTGGCGCCCATTCTTTAATAATAGAGTGCATTACACCCTGGCTCCACACTGTTGCAAGGGCTCACCCTCTGAGAATCTAGGTCTTATCAGAAGCAATTATTGGGTTAAAGCTTCTAGTTAGAGCAGGGATCCCCAACCTTTTGAAGCCGTGAGCAACATTCAGAAGTAAAAGGAGTTGGGGATCAACACTAGCATGAAAAAATGTTCTTGGGCTGCCACATTAGTGCTGTGATTGGCTATTTGTTAGCCCCTATGGAGATTGTCAACCTACACTGAGGCTCTGTTTGGCATGACACCTGGTTTTTATGCAACTAAAACTTGTCTCCAAGTCTGGAATTCAAAAATTGCTTTGAGGCCACTGGGAGCAACATCCAAGGGGTTGAATAGCAACATGTTGCTCGCGAGCTACTGGTTGGGGATCACTGAGTTAGAGTAACTGTGTCTTTCACTTTACTATACCCTTACACTTTAATATTAGTATTAGTAAAAAGAATTTATTGAACTGAAAAAAAGTTTTGAAAGGTGAACACCTCCTAATTTAGAGTATATCGAAGTAAATAAAATCCATGGTTTAGTAGACCCACCGGAATTTGTTTAAGGCACTGTACATTAATAAAAATGCTCATGTTTGTTTCAGCTGTATAGTGTTAAAATATTTCAAGCAAACAACTGTTATGAGAAAAACAAAAGGGATTGAAAATATCAATACTGTAGAAAAAACAAGTACAGGAAGCTCTGAAAAATTTGAAAAATATCTCTAGGCTTCACAATCTGAAGACTCATAAAAGCTTGTCTAATCAATTATTGGTTTCTTTGCAAACTATGATGCAAAAAGGATGTGTTGTTACTAAACAGCTACTGATGTAGTATGAAGACTGCAGTAATGAGTAACTGCTTGTGCCCCTGAAACTGAAACCTAGAGGACTATCACATCGTAAGTATGAGTACCACTAAACATTTTAGTAGCATAGGCCACAAAGGGAGGTTTTAAATAAACTAGTGGCAAAATGGTCTATGTGAATACCGGGGGAGCAGGGGGTGCGAGCGGACCAGGGCCAGCACCCCCACATGAAAAGGTATAGTACATTTAATTGTATACCATGCCACTTTAGGTCTAGACTTATTTTAATTTTAACAACAATTTTATAAGAAACTTTTTAAAATATTATTACAGATAGAAAGGCACAACTCTGAACGTATTACTTTTAGCATTCATATTCTTTGTGTGGGCGAAACACAAAAGGGCAAAGAGTATAGAGACGGTAGACATACTGATGAGCAAACAGCAAACAAACCCCTGGATGGAATAAGACACTATTTATGAGACTATAAGATACTGACTGTGGGTCAGAAGACTGTTACATAGTTTTTGTGGAACATACTTCTAGTGCCAGACTGGCTTAATTTGTATGCTGCCTGCAGGAGAGAGGGGCTAGGTCCAGACACTCTTCACCTCCCTCCTTCCTTTACTGTTTATCTTCATCTTTTAAGCATCCGCATCCTCCTGCCGTGCTGTCTCGTGAGCAAGTTAACACAGTGCACTTGGGGTGAGCTGTAAGGTGGATAACAAGCAGTTGTGGGGTGCCCAGAAATGTTTTGCAGGAGTCCCTGTTGGATCATTTAACACCCCCCCCCCCCATAGTATAAGAAATCAGACTCAGCATAAAGCTACTGCCAGAATAGACCTTTTAAACTTTAAAGCAAAATGTAACCTTTGTTTGTTATAAATTAAAAGTGCTTTGTAACTTGCTGCCCATTTACCCAGGACCCACCAAGACATTATTAAAAAGTTTCATCTGCTATAGCTTTTAACTGAATCATCCCCTAGAAATGGCAGACCCCTGAACTATTTTAAGTTCCCAATGTAATACATATTCCTAAGAGATACACATGTGGCTGCGATCCGATGGGGTTTTTTAACCTGCCCGATCGAGATCTGGCCGACTTTCAGCCAGATATCAATCGGGGGAAGCCTGTTGGATGGCCCCACACACCGGCCAATAAGCTGCTGACTCGGTCTGTCAGCAGCTTTTATCGGCCCGTGTATAGGGGCCTTTACACATAGTAAGTAGACACAGCAGACAGACTTTCATTTGGGGCCACACAATTGGGGGGGGGGGGTTGCTGGGTGCATGAGGCCCACTAACTGCCAGTTGGACAGCCCTAATTTAGACCAATTTAAAACTTAATAAATGAAGACACACAGTATTCCACAGTTGTTCCAGACTGTACTTATTTAGTTTAAGGTGACTGCATCCAGAAATGAAAACTTGAGTCATAGGAGGTGTGTTAATTATTCCACCAAATAAAGCTTGTCATTCACATAAGTTTAAATAAACACTGAATATGACATTGATTGACCACCTTCAATGAAATGCTTATAAAGTGCTAATGCAAATAAACCAATTGAAATAAATTAAATAGAACACCTATTGACCCCCTTTAAGCAGGGGCTCTTAAAGTGCCAGTGCTAAATGATTATAGGAAGTGAATCAAACCAAACCAGCATTTGAGAAATGAGAGTAGAGAGGAGGAGAAGTCTCAAGAAACTATAGCCTGTTTTGTTTTCTGGGCCTGGGACCCCACACGGGGAGAAAGTAGGACACTGGGGACTGTGGTCTCAGGTCTACTTTGCTATCTAGGAAGAAGAGCTGACTTCCCTAAAAAAAACCACAAATCCTCCAAAGTCTATGAATAAAAGAGATTGTTAAGATGCAAATGTGGTAAAATATGGTTAAAAGTGTATCAAAGTTAAAAAAGAGTTAAAAGCAATAATAGGGATCCAATCCCAATATTAAAGAGCTGGAGTTTTTCCAACGCGCATTCCACCTGTGGCTTTGTCAAGGTAAATCTGAGTTTTCTCATTCAAATCTCACTTTTAGAACCTCTAGAAAATCTTGCGAGAATTACACATTTACGCTGACGTCATCGCGCCTGCGTCATTACGCCACACGCGTATGCGTAGAGAAATTGTGCCGGCACCTATACTTGTCGCATTAAACATTATTAAGTGGAGCATTAGCTCCACCCTTAATTTAAAGGGGAACTATCATGGGCTTGGGGAAATTTCCTATTTATTAACATGTTATTGAGGGAATGTACAGTTTCTTCCTATACCCATCTATTAAATGAAGGCACTGAATAAACTTTCCTTGATCCCTTTAGGGGAACTGTATTTAGTTTAAAAATCTAGTATGTTTCTCTCTTTAACAATTCTTGCTCCAAATTACCACCTCTTATTCCCAAGTTAATTTTCTCAATTGCCCAAAACATTAATTTAGCTGGATTCGTGTTATGACATTGTTTGAAATGACTGGCCACTGTAGATAAAGTATGATCTGCATTTTTCTTATCCGCATTGTGGATCGAACTGCAATGTTGTTGTATTCTCGATTGAAATCAAATCAACTTATGTTTTTATTTCAACTTATGTGAATGGCAAGCTTTATTTAGTGGAATAATTAACACACCTCCTATGACTCATTAGTTTTCATGTAAGCTAATTAAGGGTGTTGTTTACCCTGGCTTTGTCATAGTATTTGCCAGACTTTCTACTATTAACGAATTTAATCAAGCATTTACTGCGCCTAGCACTTTTTCAACCAAGCTTTGGTTGGTTGGGGTGTGGAGGGTAAGGGGGGTTTTTACTTCTTTTTCTTCTTTTTTTGAAATCACATTTGCTCAAGTATTAAACACCTCCCTCCTCACTGGAAGTGAATCGTTTGCACCAATAGTAAGGTTCCCACAGACAAATCCTTTCTAATTATGCATCCAGAAATGCACAAATGTATCCATGTATTGAAATGGGCTATAAATACAATTACCAGCTACTCTGTGGATGCACTAGTACTAGAAGCTGTGTTTTGGTCTTGACAGGGTTCTTAATTACTGGTTACCTGCTTGAAAGTAGAAAATATCTAATTAGATAATGTTGATTTATAGACCTGGTGCAAACTGTGTGACTTATTATATTACCTTAGAAATAAAAAAACAAAAACAAAGGAATGTAAAGTAAAAAAGGTACAAAGTCTTTGTTGGGTCTTTGTTATATCAGCCAATCGGATGTCTGAGAATAAACAGATACTGGACCAAACGTTTCCCCCGGTTATTGCATACCTTTCACGCCAGACATTTCTTAGCCTGCTCAGTTGTGTAACCTGTTCTTTTGGGGATGCACTTCTTCTAAAACTGGATGATAAAATCATCTATCATGGTTCTTACATTTCATGCATAAATAATGAAATGGCACAATCGCTCTTGAAAAATATAACTAGAACTTTTACATTCTCTTTGACACAAAATAACATCAAGAGGATGCATTTCTTCCACCCCCTTTCCTGTAATTTCCATCTCTTTCTATTATAATACAAATGAACAGGAACTATAAGCACTTAATGCAAGCAGAGGATGGAAGAACTTTTATCCGGTCTTTATTTATTCTACCATTTAACTCTATCTGTTTAAATTATCTTACATTGTTTTCAAAAAGGAAAAAAAATGTTCTCTTCTTTATGGAACATGGATATTCACTGTCAGTAAATGGACTACTAATCATAAGGATATTGTGCACAAAAGGAAAACAAAATCCTAACAAAGCACATTGAGGTTGCAGGACCAGTCCAAGGGTACAGCAGTCCTGTGACACTTTAAGAACTAAAAGGCTTGGTCCCTGTTACAGTCTGCCAGCAGATACACTAAAAAATGTTTAGGCTGAAAGAAAGTTAACACTTGTATATAGTCTCAGTCAGTGAAGTGTCTATGGCAGGGGCAGTAATGGGTAACGGTATAGTACATTTAATTGTATACCATGCCACTTTAGGTCTAGACTTATTTTAATTTTAACAACAATTGTATAAGAAACTTTTTAAAATATTATTACAGATAGAAAGGCACAACTCTGAACGTATTACTTTTAGCATTCATATTCTTATTCATATTCTTTGTGTGGGCCAAACACAAAAGGGCAAAGAGTATAGAGATGGTAGACATACTGATGAGCAAACAGCAAACAAACCCCTGGATGGAATAAGACACTATTTATGAGACTATAAGATGCTGACTGTGGGTCAGAAGACTGTTACATAGTTTTTGTGGAACATACTTCTAGTGCCAGACTGGCTTCATTTGTATGCTGCCTGCAGGAGAGAGGGGCTAGGCCCAGACACTCTTCACCTCCCTCCTTCCTTTACTGTTTATCTTCATCTTTTAAGCATCCGCATCCTCCTGCCATGCTGTCTCGTGAGCAAGTTAACACAGTGCACTTGGGGTGAGCTGTAAGGTGGATAACAAGCAGTTGTGCGTGCCCATAAATAGTGATGTGCGAATTTATTCGGCAGGGGCGAATTCGCGGCGAATTCCCGCGATTCGCCGCTGGCGAATAAATTCGAGAAACACCAGCGAAATTTCGCTTGCCGAAAATTCGCTGGAAAAACGAGTCGCGCGACAAAAATGACGCGACGCGCGTCAAAAGCGTCCCGCGACTCGTTTCGCTAATTTTTCGCCGATTCGCCAATTCAGGAGATTCGCCCATCACTACCCATAAAATGTTTTGCAGGAGTCCCTGTTGGATCATTTAACAACAGACTCAGCATAAAGCTACTGCCAGATTAGCCCTTTTAAACTGAAAACCAAAATGTAACCTTTGATTGTTAAAAGTGCTTTGTAACTTGCTGGCCATTTACCCAGGACCTATCAAGACATTATTAAAATGTTTCATCTGCTATAGCTTTTAACTGAATCATCCCCTAGAAATGGCAGACCCCTCAACTATTTTAACTTCCTAATGTAATACATATTCCTAAGAGATCTTTCTCTAAAACAGTAGTAAACATTTTGTGATCACAGTTTATCCACTCCTGTGGGGTTGGTTTGGGGCAGCACACCTGGACTAAGGCTTCCAGATCATCAAAAATTGAGGGGTACGTCTACTTAATGTATGTTAAAGGCCTGCATGGATAACAATTAAATGAATCAGTGTAATTATCCCTTCTAACTTCATTTTCCCGATGCGTCCCTACATTTTCAGGTGATTTTGTAACCCTAATCTGGAGCCCATTTTTTCTCCAGTAAGCAAGAGCCATAAGTTTCATTTAAGTGCAAAAAAAAAAAAAAGTCCTTTTTCAAAATAAACATAAAATCTAAATTCTTTTTTTATTATTAAAGCAGTCATAGCTGTTGTAAACTAATTTAAAGGGATACTGTCATGGGAAAAAATGTTTTTCAAAATGTATCAGTTAATAGTGCCGCTCTGGCAGAATTCTGCATTGAAATCCATTTCTCAAAAGAGCAAACAGATTTTTTTATATTTAATTTTGAAATCTGACATGGGGCTAGACATATTGTCAATTTCCCAGCTACCCCAGATCATGTGACTTGTGCTCTGATAAACTTCAATTACTCTTTACCTCTGTACTGCAAGTTGGAGTGATATCATCCCCTCCCTTTTTCCCCCCCAGCAGCCTAACAACAGAACAATGGGAAGGTAAACAGATAACAGCTTCCTAAAAAAAGATAACAGCTGCCTGGTAGATCTAAGAACAGCACTCAAGAGTAAATATATATAACCATAGCTTTTTGTCCAGTTTCTGTTGTGTTTAGGTCAAAGGTCTAATGTTCATCATTATTACGAAAATGTTCAAAATAAACCGAGAACATCTAACAACAATAGGGTTGATGTGTTATCATTAGTAACACTGATTAACAATGTTTTTACATTTCACTTATCAAAGTGCTAGATGTCTTTTGAAAAGATGACTCCAAAGTGTGTAATTTCAATTTCAATTTATGTGTCAGTCTCTCAGCACAAACCTTCATCATCTGAAAGCGAAATCAAGCAGACATTGCCAAAAGTCTCCCTCGATTGCACAAGATTGCTTCACAGATAAAAAACCCCCCTAAAGCTTGAAATCAGGAAAAAGCTTACATCTCAAAAAAAGATTAAAATAAGGACTTATTTTTTTAAAAATCGTGTAATTCAACATGGTTATTATTACTACCCACAATGCAGTATTCCTTCTCATAATTCCAGGACATTTGGTACCTGAGAAGCAAAGACTGGCTTCTATATTATACGCAAATTAGTAAAAATAGCTCCTGCAGGGGAAGGGTGGCACATTGGTGGTGTATTACTTGCCGTTGTTTTTTTAGTGATTCAGCTGCTGCAATAGAGAACACATAAAGGACATTTGCACTGTTTACCACTTGGTCAGTGCAAATGTTCCTGAACTGGAAATTGTTCCACAGTACAAGTATGATACTTGTACATGGTATTTTTTCAGGTTTATTTCTGTACCCATGATAGTGCCTAGCAGTGTTGATTTGCAGACATAAATGCTAAATTGCACCAATGCAAACACCAATAAGAGTCAATATGGGCTTTGCATTCACTTTTTGCAACTTGTAATGAATTGCTGACTTTGTTGCTACTGACACCTGTACTTGTGCAATTTGGTGATTATGTTCATAAATTAGCCCCAGTCATCAAATATAGACTCTATTTTGGCAAGAAATAGGAATCACTGCACATTATCCTAATACGTGAAATTGTTAATCGTGTTGCTTAAGCAGGCTTCTGTTATTTTATAGTACATTTTTAAATCTGATGGGGCTAGACATGTGTAGTTTTCCAGATGCCGCCAGTCATGTGACTATGTGCTCTGCGCTCATGTGCTCTGATAAACTTCAGTCACTCTTTACAGCTGCACTGCAATTTTCAGTGATATCACCCTCCAGAAACCCATCAGCAGAACAATGGGAATGTAATAAGATATGAGAATTTCCCTCAATATTAAAAATCCAGGTCCCAGTGTGACTCCTTAAATTAGATTGAGTGGGAGAAACAATAGCTTATCTGAAAGCAGTTCCATCATGAAATGTTGGCTCTTTCTAAAAGCACAGGGTCAGGCACAATGACCTAAGATGGCTGCCTACATACCTACATACCAATAATATATAATATTACAAATAAAAAAATACACTTGTTGGTTAAGGAATTAAATTGGATAAGTGAATCATTTGCAGTATAAACAGTGTAATTTGTAAATAGAAACTGCACCATAACAATTATGACAGAATCCCTTTAAATATTTGAAGGACACAATAAATAGAAATGTATAAAAAAAAAGCCCCCTACACCTCATGTACAGCTGGAATAGCCCTGTGTCAGAGCAAATCATCTGAAATCAAATACAGTATATCAAAGGAACATACTCTAGACCAGTGATCCCCAACCAGTAGCTCGCGAGCAACATGTTGCTCTCCAACCCCTTGGATATTGCTCCCAGTGGCCTCAAAGCAGGTGCTTATTTTTGAATTACTGGCTTAGAGGCAAGTTTTGGTTGCATAAAAAACTGATGTCCTGCCAAACATTCTCTCCTGTAGGAGAAGACCTGACCTCACTGTCATTGTTCAAATACAGAGGTGTCAACCTATGTGTCTGTGACCTTTATTCTATCCAGTTCTCTATCTAGATTTCACTTTTACTAACATTCCCAAAGATCAGCTCATATATTTCTGTTTTGATTCAATAAATCACACACATTTGAAATGATCATTAACGTAAATGCCCTGGGCCTTCTGAATAGTTTAATATTAAATATGAAAATGGTTGTCAAGCTATGTAGTAGTGGTAAAGAGACCTCAATATGTACAGTGACAGTAGCACCAGAGTTCCCCCAGGGTCAGTAGGTTCACTTGTGCAAATTGGAATGGTTGTGTAGTATCCATCAGACATATCTGGTTCCACATTTTGAAAGGAAGTCATGATAGTCTGCCTGTGGTGGACCAGTTGTCCAACCACCTATTAGGCTCACAGAGTGATCCTCGAACTATGCTTTCCAGAAAATCAGTGCACTGCCATCTACAGAAACCAAATCCATCACTTAAGGGTAAGGCCAGACCGGAAGATTCGGGGAGATTTGTCGCCTGGCGACTAATCGCCTCTTCTTTGGTGTGACAAATCTCCCCGAATCGCTTCCCCCTGCCTTCCAGAGGCTTTAATGAATAATCACCTGTGCCTATACACAGGCGGCGCTGGCTTTTCCGAAGTCGCTCGAAGTTGTGCAATTTAGAGCAATTTCGGGAAAGTGCGGCACTGTGTGTGAATAGGTGCAGGCGATTATTCATTTAAGCCACTGGAAGGCAGGGGGAAGCGGTTCGGGGCAATATGTCACCGAGCGACGATTCTCCCCGAATCTTCCCGTCTGGCCTGAGCCTAAATGACCAGTAATATAAAAAAATTAAATAGTTTCAAAGTAATAAAGATATAATGCAGTGTTGCTGTGCACTGGTAAAACTGCTGTGTTTGCTTCAGAAGCACTACTATTATTTATATAAATAAGCTGTTGTGTAGCCATGGGGCAACTAGTCAAAGGAGAAAAGGCTCAAGTTACACAGCAGATAGCTGATAAGCTCTGTAGAACATAATGTTATCTATTATCCATTACTTATCCTGTGCCATATAGCCGTTTTTCAATTTCCCTCATTGCTACTTAGCAGCTTGTTTAAATGAACTATAATAGTGTTTCTGAAGCAAACACATCAGTTTTACCAGTGCAGGGCAACACTACATTATAAACACACTTTCATATTTTTGGTGTTACTGTTCCTTTGGAAAAAATGGAAAAAGATAAGGAAGGAGTTGCATTAAACTGTGAGTCTAAATAGGTGTGAAATGTTTTTATTAGAAGCATGAGTTTTTTAAAGCTGTAGAATCAGGTATATTTTGTTACACCCATTTTTTTTTAGGTTTGGTGTTTATGCACTTTGTTTACATAAATCTCACTGAATGAGCTCATGTAAAAAAGAGGAATATTTCCCCATAATGCCTACTAGGTACTTTGTGGGCAAAAAAACTACTTGGGATATATTTGGAAATATAATGAAACCAAGAATGGGTAGAAGTAACCTCTGTTCATGGCTGCGCATCTTTCTCTTGGGCTTTCTTGAAATACCATAATATGCTGCTGGTAGAATCATTTGCAATGAACTTTCAGATGAGATGGGAGAAATAGAAAGCTTTCAATTTCCTCTGTATGACCTGAAGTCGATACTTGCGTAAAACAGCATAAAATCTACTTTATTATTTTCCTCTTTTGATGTCATGTTAGAGATGAAGAACATTGATTGAGTATATTTTCCATCCCCAGAAATGTCCTGGAGGATATTCAAGAAAATCAGCCATTTCCTCAACACATCTGAATAACCTATATTTCTAGGCACTAACGTCAGACTTATACTTTGGATAAAACAGCATTAAGCTTTACATTTTCATTATTACTAGAATATTAAAGATCAGGATATAGAACAGAATATATAAAACATATTGAAAGTGGTAAATCCAAAGCATGGAATAAGCAGGGTTGTGCATTCAAATTTCCCAAATGTGTGGTGTCCATTTAATCACTCCACACTGCATGTATTCTAAGCACAATTCAGAATAATGAATGAAATGGCCCTTCTGCAGAAAAGATAGTACTGCCTTAAGGTGTTTTCATGTCTTAAATTAAAGGGGAATGCAGAGGGTAGGGTTTCCGATCGCCTCTATAAAATGGAACCCTGATAAAATGTACATGTATTCCTGAATGAAGCTCACTGTTGCACATCATACTGTACATGTTGCATAGCTAGAGTTATATAATTATCTGAAACCACTGTATGCATATATATATATATATATATATATATATATAGTTAACTGGAAATGAGCCGTGATTTATTAAAAAATAAATAATTTCACTTATCAGGGAAACACAGCAGATTTTACTTTAACAGGAACCAATGTTAGCACAATGCAGAGAATTAGTGCCTTAGGAAACACACATGGGACACATACATGCATGCATAAGCAGCACGTCAGTGGCTTCTGCTGCCTTACAGGAGAAGGAAAGCTACAGAAGGAGCTTACTGCCAATGGATAAACCACAAAAATACAAGCTATAACACTATATTTATTCTGCAGAATTCTTTACCATACCTCAGTAAACAGCTCTAGAAACTCTGTTTGTTGAGGATAGCGCCTGCAGTATTAGCTTTGTGTGACATCACTTCCTGTCTGAGTCTCTCCCGCCTACCTCATAGCTTTGGGCACAGATTACAGCAGTGAGGGGAGGAGGGAGGAAGAAACTGAGCATGCTTGATGTTTATGCTGAAAACGAAGTCTGATACAGAAGTCCATGTGTACACAATAGAAGGAAAGAAATGCTGTTACTCATTTGACAGAGGAACATTACTTTCTGATAAAGCTTACTTCATTCTAGCCTTTCCTCGTCCTTTAGGAATACACATCAGCATCTCTATAAAAGAACATAATTGCAGGGTTCCTTGTGTACAGGCTTAGATCCGACTCTGTACTTTAAGGCTAACAGTATATGCTATCTGGCCAATCAGCCTGCATGCTGAGCAGATGTTTTATGTATAGAATATTATGAGACACACTATACAGAAGCATTTCTTTTGTTTCAGTCATTTAGGGAGACAGGCCTATCTACCAATGAGCCACACACTGGCAGATATGATGTGTTCGCAGATTACATTTTCCACAACGTCCAATCACCAACCCTATGGAAATCCATAGTATTTGTATATCAGCTGGGATTAGCAGGCTGCTATATGTGCACTGCATGTGTGGTCAGCTTTAGAAATAAACAGGCTAGTTCTGTAATGCTTTTTTCTCATTTTGACTAATTTCTCTACAGGACATTCTATGATAAAGATTTTGGCTTTGTAAATGTGTGCTTTAGCAAACTCCATAGGCTACATTTTTTGCTATTTATTCAGCAGCTACATACTCCACAATCCTTTACAGAAATTGTTCCCTGCCTCAGTTGAGCTCATAATCTATCATTTTCATTGGATGGCATTTAGTGGGAGTACCCAAGCATACCATACAAACTACTTGCAGATAGTGCCCCAGCTAGAAACTCGAGACCCCAGCAGTAGCAGTACTAATCAACAATTACCTGTTAGCTTGGACCTTTTGGGTCTCCTCTTCAGCACCGGGCCAAGCTGGCCATTGGCAGACCTCCTTGTCCCCAGTGTGCATGAGGGCACACTTACAGCCACACTGAAGACTGCCATGGGAGGTTAAGGAGATGCAGGTACTGTGAGGACAAGGACCCAGATTATGGAAAAAAAGAGGTACATGCCCATCCCCCCCCCCCACCATTGCGCCCTAGGGACATGCCTCTTCTGCCTGCTCGTAGTTCCATCCCTGCTCCTACTATACCCTTTTATTGAGTTGTAATCTCTGAACAATACTTATCTGCCTTCTAAAATCAAATGTTCTCTTGCATCAACATCAGTGGAGACTGACTAGAGAATAATAGGCCCTAAACTTCTTGATGACTATGTACATTGCACACAGGAACATTAGGGTCTTGAAGATGGACCTATAACCTTGAGATTATTATAACAGCTGCTTTAATGAAACTCAGGGATTCTGATGAGCAGTAGCGATGTGTGGGCAGGCCAGGTTCTGCCCGAGCAAACAAAGAGTTTGGGTCACAGGCGGATTTAGGCTGAGCTCTTCCTGTTGCCCTTGTCCATGATCTAAGTGTGCACCACTTCCTCTTCTGGTGGAATCTATTTATAAGCGCATCTGCCCCACCCCTCCGTGATGTAAAAAGCAGGCAAGGATATATAAACAGTCAGATTGGAGGGCAGGACCAGGTTCGGAGTGACAGGTTAGGAGCCAGCAAGGATTATTATCAGGATCCTTATCATTGTTTTCTTGAAAAATGGCAAGTTCCATTTCTCTTGGTAGAATAGGTAAATTTACCCATGTTTTGTGCCCTAAACTGAAATTTTCTGTGGGCAAAGTAATATCTAGTTATGCCACTGTGTGCAAAGAATGCAGGTGGAGAAATCCTATCTGCTTTATACACTCAGCACAAAAACAATTCATGCCAAAATCTACTTTGTTGATGCCTGTTTTTGTGTATTTTACAAAAAGAGGAAGAAAATTAATTTACAAGACCAGGAGAGACTAGCTGTATACGCACTAGTCTGGCACGGGGCCAAGAACATGGATGAGAACTTCTGACTTTATGAATTTGTGAGTTCGGTTATTTTATATTTTCACAGCTTTTTCCCTTCTCTTATGTAGTAGTTTATATATATATATATATATATATATATATATATATATATATATATAATTAGTGGTCAGCAACTGGGGCAGGACAACTAACTGATGCTTTGTTGTTTTTAAAATTGGATAATCCTTTGGAATGGTGTCTTAACTACATCAGGTAGGCTGAATCTACAAATGCCAATATATATTTTTTAATAAAGGTTTCCTTATTGGCATAATAAATATTGTGCCAATTTAAGTTACTAGGTTCTTAACCTACAGAGTGCGTGACTCCTTTAAAGTAAGGTAAACCTTATATTATTACTACCTCGTGGGTGCCTGCGAATATATTTTAACCTATGTTAAATATTTGCATTGTATTGAAGACACTACTAGGCAGTGTTAATTATCTGATGTCTTTGCCACCAGTACCATAGCTTTAGAATGATGGCATGACCATCATATACTTGTTAAAGGGAACCTGTCATGGGAAAAAATGTTTTTTTCAAAAGACATCAGTTAAAAGTGCTGCTTCAGATGAATTCTGCACTGAAATCCATTTCTCAAAAGAGTAAACAGATTTTTTTATATTTCATTTTGAAATCGGAAATGGGTCTAGACATATTGTCAATTTCCCAGCTGCCCCAAGTCATGTGACTTGTGCTCTGATAAACTTCAATCACTCTTTCCTGCTGTACTGCAAGTTGGAGTGATATCACCCCCTCCCTTTCCCCCACACAGCAGCCTAACAAAAGAACAATGAGAAGGCTACCAGGTAACAGCTCCCTAACACAAGATAACAGCTGCCTGGTAGATCTAAGAACAGCACTCAATAGTAACCCATGTCCCACTGCGTACTATTCAGTTACATTGAAAAGGAAAAACAACAGCCTGACAGAAAGCAGTTCCCTCCTAATATGCTGGCACAAGTCACATGACCAGGGCAGCTGGGAAATTGACAAAATGGCTAGCCCCATGTCAGATTTCAAAACTGAATATAAAAAAATCTGTTTGCTCTTTGGAGAAATGGATTTCAGTGCAGAAGTCGGATGGAGCAGCACTTTTAACTGATGCGTTTTTAAAAAAAACATGTTTTCAATGACAGTTTCCCTTTATTTCATATTATGTGGACTAGGTCCTGACTGAGAATTAAAATAGGCCCTGGCATTTCAGGTACACAGAGGCCCAATCAGCCCACATAGAGGCCCAAACAGCCCACTAAATACTGACTTTCTATGGGACCTTATAGCAGCCCCTCTGGCATTTGCCAGAACTCACAGATTGCCAGTTCAGGCCTGATGTGGACAATCACTTTTACCAGGGGCATCCTCTGTAGGGCTGCAGTAACAGACTTCCAGTTTTAGGAGGTGATGTGGAGCGCACATGTTGTATAAAGTTCATGTCGCCCTATTGTCTTTTTGAGACAAGACTTTTAGGACAGTATTTTTGCATAAAAACAAAATATATTGGGGGAAATTTATTAAAGGGCAAAGTGGCTGTCGCTACTGAAAAATCACCAGAGATCTTTTCCACAGGGACATCACCAATTTACTAAAAGGCGTAGATGACAATTTGCTGGTGAAAGAGACTGTCGCTAGCGCAGCCCTATCACCAGGTAAATTTTCACTCAAAAAACAATTGTTACTCGAGAGTTTCATTTGCCACCTTAGACCAGGAGAACTGTTAGATGAAGCTACATCCACCTCAATCTTATGTCAGTGACATCATATCCTGTATGCCGAAAAGTTTTTAAAAAATTTCTGGTGTTATTTCAGTTTTTAAAGCAGTATTGTCTTCAAAAGTCCTAACTATGAAAGATTTTTGAGTTAACTTTTTTGTAACCAATTTGAGGGACATGCCACATTTGTTTTAGGGTGGGCTCATATCTAGGGCATTAGAGGATCTCTTTATTTTGCTTCCTTGGACATGTTTAATAAGTGGACAATTCAAGCATTTGCTACAACATCTCTACACATATACAACCTATATGTACCTGCCCTATTCATACTGACCTAAGTTTAGTTTCACTAGACAGAATTGAACGCTAGCAAAAGATCATGCTTGTAAGAAAAAAAAAAACTTTACCAGCATTCGGCTGCAGACACACAACTTCACATTTTATGCCTAGCAAAGTGGCACGAAGTGTGGCAAAGCGTTCACCCTTTAGTGAATTTTCCCCATTGTGCAGAGTAGAGGTATTGTTGTAGCAAAATAGAATGGATTTTTAATATTATACTTTTTTGTGTTATTGTTCCTTTAAAGGGCACAAATCACAGCCAAAATCCACTGACCAGTACAATATAACACGTTAAATCGCAATACATATACAGTTCTTTGAAAAAAAAAAAAAGTTTTTAAAACATCCCATACTTTGTCAAATGGGTTCTTTCACTGAGGGACTCCCTAGTGTGACTATAACATGCAAATGAGTTCATGAGCATGCTCAGATTGTAGCACTGCCCTGAGTATTCTACCCAGAATGCCTTTAATAAACTCCTCCTCTAGAAGTATCACAAGATTTCCCTAATTTATCCCCTGCTGGTGATGTCATTATGCAAATGAAGGGCACACACTAAAGGTGGCCATACACGTAGAGATCCGCTCTACGTGTAACTGTTTAAAAAAATCAGATTTATGAACCTTCACAAAGTGTATTTACTTATGTTAGTTATGATTGGTGCCTTTTAAGCTATCACAGCACTGCTATCTGATTTGCTAGTGGTGGCTTGGATAGGTCACTCATTTTTTCTATGGAATTTAATTGAATTAATTGAATGTGAATTAATTAAGCAAAAATACCATTATAGTCTTTTTACATATACTTTCTGGCATCACAATTTACTAAATTTTTTTAATACTTATTTTCTTATGACAAGAAACAAAAACAATACCTGTAGTTGTAGATACATGTGGTCAGTAAATGCAAGATATAGTCATATGTTCAGGGATCAACACATCAGTTTTTTACAGCTACAGGAAAAGTTGCCGCAACAGAATAATGTGGAATAATCTACTCTTTACATATCCTGTTATTAGCAATTTTATTATATCACAGATGCAAATAATGAGCCTAAATAAATGTGTGATGATTTATCCCTAAATTTACAATGGCAGTGGGAATACATACATTATATAGACAACACATTTTCTCTGTTGCAATCAATTTTATACTATATAGAACAAAACTCTACTGATAAATAAGTTCTGTGCACAGTACTGGCCTTCACTGAAAATCACAGAACTTTGTTATGCAAAATATAGCTTCTCTTTTTTGGAACATGGTGCTTTAAAACATTTCTAGGCATGCATGACCAGAAACAGGATGTAAGGGCACAATGCACAGATGTTCTTGGTTGACATTAAACCAAGAGCTTAAGCCCACAAACAGTGACTCATAGGTGAGATACTCCATAATAATCTTGAGCCAATTAAAGAGTGCAGAGGAGATAGTAGGTTGGTTCTCCAAAGGTACACTATAGAAAAAAAAACAGCAGCAGACAGAAGATATTTTATTTCCAATAAACGCTGTAATGTTTTTGACAGCTTCACCTTCCACTACACTGGCCCTGACTTTAATAAGTTAATAACTGTGTAAGGTATCTGTAATCCCTACTACAGCATACAGAGGAGATCAGGACTAGTGCCAAGTATATGATTAACGTTCAATTCCGAAGGCCCCTCCATTTGCCATAGGTAAGTAAATGCTTTCCAGTGCTTAGATGAATTTCTAAAATGGAGATTAATGTTGTACTTGGCATTTCCAAAAGGCACAATCTATGGAGGAATACATTGGGTAAGAAAGTCAAAAAGGCATAACAAAAACAAAAGGATACAAACATTTATGTTAATTGAAAGAAAGGATAAGGTCAAACAGGAGGCGGGTTCTCTTTCTTAAAGAACAAGACCCTCATAGATTGGACCATCGCCTTCTGGCGAGTCTCTCCGCAGGCGTAAATGTTCAAGTGTGTTCTTAAAATGAGTGCTTATTTGATCCGTTTCCTCAGTGGCATCCAAATTTGGAAGGTCTTCTTTGATCTTTTGGATGAGTTGGTTCAAAACTTGGACAGTGACCTGTAATGAATAGAAATTGTTACTGAAATTCTCTGCACACAGCTCATTAGGTATATGTTGTAATTATATATCATTTTTATACAGTGTCTTCATAAATAATGTTAACCTTGCCCTTTAACGCCTGTATGGCATTTCTGACCACCAAAGCTATGTAAATGAACTGAGTGAGTCATAAGGGAGACTATGAGCAAGACTTGTCCTCTAGAGACCATTTTGGATCCCTGCAGTGTGCTCTGTTCCCAGTGTGAAAAAAAGGCAGTACAGGTGTATGGGATCCTTATCTCGAAACCCATTATCCAGAAAGCTCTGAATTACAGAAAGGCCATCTTCCATAGACTCCATTATAATGAAATAATCCAACATCCAATCCTGGCTTTTGACAAAGGTGATTATATTAGACAGTCTAAAAGGTCGTTTTGGGGTTCAATTTACCTATCAACAAAGTTGCTCAAAACTGAGCTTTACACACTGCAGCTGTAGCCATAAATGACCCCTTATGCACTTGCTTAATAATTTCATAAATTAAACATTTCTTTAAAAAGAAAAAGAACAAAAATGGTTGGTTTCTCTGAACACTTAACTTGAAGCATGAGATGTGTATGGCTAATGCCAGGTGGGGTTGAAAATCGGCCTGCTGAAATACGTACGCTTCAAACTAGCCCTTACGTTGGAATTAGCATCCTGTCCTGTCTGCACATGGAACAATTTTGTCAGCCTGACACATAGCTGATTTTGGAGAGAGAACGCAACCTCTTATGTTTCTTCTCTGAAATCAGCGGTGTGTGCCTGCACCTGGGATGACACAATTGTTTTGGGTGCAGACAGGACAGGATACTAATGATAACATAGGGGACGATTCTTGGCTTGGGTATTTCAGCATGCCAAAATTCAGCCCAATCTGGCATTGTTCCTTATAACTAATTGGTGGGCTTTCCCCTGCTTTTACCCCTGCATGTGGTTTGGGTCATACAGGTTTGTAAACACTTTCAAGATACAGTGCTGCGATTGGTACTTGACAACAAAACACTGCACAGCAAGCAACATGTGCCCGTCTATCTTGTGAACTGCAATACCATTGGTTAACAGCAATGTGGATGTCAGGGAAGCCTGCTCAGTGTGAAGAGACAGAGAAAGCAGCGATATCAGTGGGGCAATGTGTAGAGGTAATAAGCCCATCTATTACACGGCATTGCTGCCTATATAATCATTGAACATTTTAGATCAGTACAAAGCAGCAAATACAAATAAATACAACACAAAAACATTATTTTACATACCCCGTCATTTTCCTTTTCATAGAAGTAGATGTATCTATTCAGAATTTCGATGAACAGCTGGACT
>CM044437.1:64358097-64391848 GCA_024363595.1 Xenopus borealis
TGTCTGATGTGCAAAGGAGAAGATCTTTTGACACTTTTTCTCCCATTTGTCATCCTAGGGATATAAAATACAAAACATTAAAATTTTTAAACAAGCAATTCCCCTACTTTATTAAAACAATGTTAACAACCAGGCATAAACTTGGAATATTTGAATATTTTAATTATATTATTAACAGCAGTCAGTTCTACTGGAAGAAAAAGACAACAGGGAAAGTAAAACTACAATTGTACTGCCCCTTGTTCTAACTGTATAAAGGTTTTACACTACACCAGTCTAAAAACAAAATACTGTTAGAAGCTGAAGTTTTCATACTAACCATGCACATTTTCAGAGATGGGGGAATTACCATCTCATGGACATATTTGCAGATATAACAAATAGATAGTATTAAATCCATCATTTTTGAAAATCGACAAGCTCAGAAAATGATGTGGTCGAATATTAAGCCAAACCTAAAATTGTGTTGCTGTGACAGAAATGCTGCATACTGTAGAAATGATTTGGGATTGCGGGCATGTATAGGAACACGAGAGAGATTAGCGGTCTACAACACTTATGTATTTATGTATGTTTCATACGATATTATCCGTGCGTCTATGGCCACCTTAAGACCAACACACATGATGTAGTAAGTGAAAACAGTCTCTTCTGTTTATATAAAGTAGATAACATCCATTGCTGGATTATAAAGCAAGCCAGTCAGAGTTTATTTAATTTGTTATATCTAAGGTAGAATCAGAGTTACCTACCACTTTGGCATTTTCCTTGTATAGGAATGCCAGCTTATAGGCAGCAAAAACTAACGGCGGCAATGTGAATCGTATTCGCTGATTCCCGCCAGCTCCAAAATGTTTCCGAGCCGTGTTTAGAATCTAAAAATGAAAGCAGATAATAAAATGAACTTCTGTTCACAAAAATACAGTGTAAATAGTGTAACATTCTAGATAAGACTTGCCCATGAAGGATGAAAGATCCCAATAAGCTTTCCCTTACCACCAGACTAAGCTGGTATGATGCAAAAATCAGTAAGTTTTACCATTCTTTATTTAGAGAACATATTTGGACAGACTAATATTTAAAGATGCTTCCACACATTCTGTTGCTCTTCCTACTGGAGGTGACCATATACAATTAAATTGTGAATATTCTAAAACTGAGTGAATACTGTTTGGCTTTATCCCTGCCCACCACAGAGGCATAAACACACAAACATAAAAGAACAGATGGGTGTTCACTCCTATGAATGCACCTCACTGTACCAGCTGGCGTTTCTGAAAGTTATTTTTCATTGGTAATTTGCATATTGGAGTAAATAAAACAGGGCAGCAAGATGCCATTCTGAGGAATATTAAACATAAGCAACACCTGCTTGAATCATTCAATTTCCTTTCTCACTAAATCCCATGTCATGTCTCTCTCTCCATTCAAAATTTTCTTTGCTTTATGACACAGCTTAAACAGAGCCTAAAAACTCACCACAAACCCACATACAAAAAATAAATGTTCTCTCTCAGTATCAATTTTAGTTTCAACTAGCAAAAGACACACACAATGTGAAATAACAAAAAAAAAAAAGGGGTTGGATTTAAAGAGCTCTCTTTAAAGACTTTAATATTTTACAATATATAAACTGCAACTAACAAAGTCAAAACTGACCCTTCCTTGATTCAGGTAGATTAAATGTGATTTAAGCTACAGAAGAATATCCCTCCGTTTTTTGGTCTTAATTCTCGGCTGTGTATCTCCTTTATTCTGGTGTGTTTATTGCACATGTACTTGGTGTCAGCACTTATCTTGTTTACAAATTCAATGCAAGAATGCCCTGCATAGTCTCATGCTGCTACTCACAGATATTTTGGCAGCATCATCAATTTTGTCTCTTTCCTCCCTTCAGGCTGCCAACCAGTCTCTAGCGAGGTCTGACTTCCAAGCAGTAACACACAACGTTGGACTCGAGAGCCGTTATAATAGCGTAATTAATTCATATTAAAAATAGTCAGTAATGGTTGAATATCAGATCAACAGACAAGCCGACTGATATATAAAATCCCCCCAAAAAAACTGAAAGGTTTGAATGGAGAAACAGAACACAGACGATGAGGATCAGAAAAACATTTAGCTGGCTCTTGGTAGATGTGGAAAATAATAAATAGAAGAAACAAATGCCTTCATTACCTAGACAGCCAGCAGAACATATTAGGGTCAGTTTAAAGGAATTGTTCAGTACATAAATAAAAACTAGGTAAATAAACAGGCTGTGCAAAATAAAAAAATGTTTCTAATACAGTTAGCCAAAAATGTAATGTATAAAGTCTGGAGTGACTGGATGTCTAACCTAATAGCCAGAACAATACTTCCTGCTTTGCACAGTTTTTATTTTTACACTGAACTGTTCCTTTAAGGGTAAATTATCATGAACAGATTTAAAAGCAGTTAATCAATCACGTGAACTAGCTGATTGAAGACAACATACTTGTAGACGATTGAGGGGTCTGTTTATTTTGGGGTAAATGGAATAAGAAAAGCTAGCTGATAACAGAGACTAAAGAGCGCCAACAGGGGAATAAGGATTAGTATCCTAATGTATGCATAGACTGAGAACTGTTACTTTGCACTTCTTGAAAAAAAAAACAAACATCTAAACCACTAAATGTTTTTTTTTCTTCTTCTGTAAACCTGTTTCAAGCTAATTTGATATACTTGTAAATGTAATGGGAATCATGGCACTGTTGCTTCACTGCCTGTAACATTTAAAGGGATAGTGAGACTCAGGTTTTAGCATAATTGAATTAATCAAAATATACCTATATGACCTTTAGACCCTTTTCCTCAATGTGACCTCTTCGTATGTAAATTGGGCATAGGTGACTTCTCCTTTAAGAGAGTATCAGACTCTTATGGTCCCTTGGGGCTTGTCAATCAGTGTTTGCACAACTGGAAGTTAAATGCTTGAATGACAGGAAGAATCTGGCAGCACAGTTAAATTGTGTTGTTGGCTTATACTATATGGCCACACAGGGTCATGGTTTGCAGTCTTCTTCTCACAGTGCTGCTGCTTACTTTCATATTCAGCTAAGTGCCTATACAATCCTCTGCTCCTCCATCTCACTACAAAACTTCTCTTCTGCACTGCTCCGTGCTGCTCATTTTTTTTTTTTTTAATGGTGCTTTTAACTTATTCTACCTTACTTGATTACATGTGACCCATGCCTGCCTTCCCCGCACAAACAGAATGATCTGTGCCAGGACTGCTTGCAAGATTAACCTTTCAACCCCCAGAGCTTGACTAGATCAATTGTGCAGGAAATGTGAAGCAGGCAGGAAAGGGGCACACATATACAAACTAGTAATAGGAAATGAGTTAAATAAAAAAAAAATCAGAGCAGAGTGGGAGAGGAGAGTTCAGAAAGAGTTTGCTTTTATTTTTTTGCAGGAGTGGGGTGAGATGAGAGGCTGAAAGCAGTTGTACTCGCCCCCTACAGAAAGTAGTTTCCTTCTCCATATGAGGGAGTGGAGTGCATTTTCAAAACAATATATTTTACGAATGTGTGGGTTTACTTCATGTAAAGTTTGTGATTAATAGTTATAGTTGCCATCAAAGTAAAGCACAAAACTAGAGGCGTCACTATTGCTTTAAGGTAAAGGGTGACATGACTGCTAAACTAATGCCGTGCTAAGTGGCACTCCCTCTCCATTTATTGTATATGCCCAACTGAGGCAATATAAATGCAATAGTGGGGCTTTATCTCCTTACGTGCTGGTGACACTGCAGGTATTGCAGTGCCAATACTGATGGCAATGGCAAGGTATTTCGATGTTTGGCTGCCCATGCTGGAGGGGATTAATTGTGGTTACAATACGTATTGTGTGCCATTACCCTTACACTCATCCTTTAAGCACAATGGGAAAAAAAGAGTCACCAGTGAATACCTATACATGTACTTTAAGATAAGAATGACTACTCTACAAGTGAACACAAGTCTATATTCAGTGTTGCCTATTCTGCCCTGCATGTTTCTTTATCTGCACCTCTGATCTTTCTAATCTCAAAACTGTCTGGGGAAGGAGCAAAAGCCATTTCCATTGCAGGTAGTAAGTAATACAAAATGACTGCTTGATTTCCCAGGCCTTTCAGTCTGTTGACAGTGTTCATGCAGCTGCATAACAGTGGAATAATGTCCTCTACTGTCGCAGTCGGGTTAGGCAAAAACATAGCACAGGGGAACAGAAGAAAAGCTACTAACCCAATCCTTTCCCAGAGTATTCGGAAAAGATTGAAGACCACTATTTTCTAATAGAAATATTAAGAACTTGACTTGTCATCATTTTCCTTTTGATTGATTTCCCAAAGCTTCGAAGAATTAACTACTGGTTCAGTCAGTGGTTTCTCATAGCACAGAAACTGTCACTGGCTATCTGTCATGGTTGTTACAAGGATGGAAATGTGGGTTTCTGTTCACTTACACCTGAACAGTTTTCACCAAGAAATAATAACACAAAACTTAGCAAAAAGAAAAGATCAGGTTTTACATCATTTGCTTCCAAAGGAAAAAGTTCATTAGTAAAAGCAGCTTTACAGTTGCCAATTAATAATTAACAGCTCTACAATATATGAATGTCTATTATACCTGCTAACAGACTTAACTAATCAGAGCTTCTTCAGAGTGAGGACCGAACTTGGAGCTAAGGAACATTGGAGAGAGATCGTTCGGACAATCTGCTTCAGCAGCACACAATGAACAGTATTCCGCTTAATACTTGTATGTAATAATATTAGGGAGGCACCGAATCCCTTCATAAAAGATTTGGCCGAATGACAAACCAAATCCTAATTTGCACATGCAAATTGGGGTCGAGAAGGGAGAAAAAAAATTGTCATTTCCCTTCCGGACCCCAATTTGCACAATTATCAGATCACAGTGGTACTGTTGGCCAAGAAGCAGAAATTGATCAGCGTGCTTTACCATAGTTGCTTTGAATATAGAATTATAATATATTAATTATATTTCTACCTATATTCTAAAACAATAGATATTAAAATAGTATACACAAACTCACAGGCTAACTTCAATACCCATACTATATTAGATAGCTTACCTTAAAGGTAACATCAGTTAAAGTGCTGCTCTAGTAGACTTCTGCTCTGAAATCAATTTCTCAAAAGAGCAAACAGATTTTTTATATTTAATTTTTAAATCTGACACAGGGCTAGACATTTTGTCAGTTTCCCAGTTGCTCCTGGTCATGTGCCAGCACTTTAGGAGGGAACTGCTTTCTGGCAGGCAGCTGTTTTTTCTTCTAAATGCAACTGAAGGAGTCACAGTGGGACGTGGGTTTTTACTAGAGTGCTGATCTACCAGGCAGCTGTTTTCATGTGTTAGGGGGAAGTTATCTGGTTACCTTCCCGTTGTTCTGTTAGGCTGTTGGGGTGGGGGGGGGGGAATTGAGATTGAAGTTTATAAGTCACATGACTTGGGACAGCTGCGAAATCGACAATATGTCTAGCCCCATGTAAGATTTCAAAATGAAATATAAAAAAAATCTGTTTGCTCTTTTGAGAAATGGATTTCATGTTAGACATATATGTTGGTGCATGGGAGAGTATCCCATTGTTTTTAATATTTGTATCAATTCTTTGTCTCAGCCTGTATAATAATAAACTTATAACTGCCATTACACATTCTAATTTCCCTATAGTGTACTTGTGCCACTTAATAGAAAACTGGTAATTGGACAACAATTAGATCTAACTAGAGGATCACTATGGAAGAACTTTTGATCAACTACAGTGATGTGATCTGGTCCGACTAGAGGATCACTTATAGGTATTTATAGATTTCTTTTTGTACAGTCTCCAACAATCATCTTTCCCCTTATAGTAAAGGGCTTCAGATACTTTTTACCCCAACAACTGTACCTCTACTCTAGCTTGTGATATAATAAGTCACTGCAGGAATCACCTTTATCATTACTTTCCACAGAGAACAACAATAATTATGGTTTCTTTTACTTAACTGCTCTTTTATTCACCACAAAATTATAAGAGAAGGGTGGTTGGGGATCTGAGAAGGAAAATGTCCCATTTAGTCAGGTAATTGCTATCACAGCAGGATTTTCTCGCAGACAAGCCTTATAAATACAACCCACACCAGCATTAGGATTACAAATGTCCGCATTCATTAGGGTGAAAGCAGCTTTGTCGCAAAGTTCTTGGGGGAAATAACTCAAATTACATCTTTCACCTAGGCTCACCATTTCCTTAATATAGACACATACTAGAATATAATACTATAATTTGCTGCAACATGCATAGTTTCATACCAAGTACTGCTGGTCAGGATCATCTGATCGTAATAGATGAATAAATCTGCCTACAAGTCCCTGTTCATCTGCAAAGTCCTCTGGATCTGGTTCCTCTGCGGGCTGATCAGGCTGATCCTGTACAAGCGTTGAAACCAGGTTCATGATAGCATCCACCTAAACATAAAATATAAATTAACTGGGTGCTGTGGTGCTTTGCAATTCTTACCCTTTGTTAGCCATGCTTTCTTATGAGCATAAATTAGCTAAACTTCAAAAAAAAACAAAATATACATTATTAATGAACAAAAAAAAGCCAGATATACATACAGACATAATAAGATAAGGGATCTTTCCATAAAAATTATGTAAACATTATATAAACCCAATAGGATGGTAATGCTTCCAATAAGGATTAATTATATCTTAGTTGGAACCAAGTACATGGCACTGTTTTATTATTACAGAGAAAAAGGAAATCAATTTTTTAAATTTCAGTTATTTGGTGAAATGGAGTCTATGGGAGATGGCATTTCCCTAATTCGGAGCTTTCTGGATAACAAGTTTCTGGATAATGGATACCGGTACATAGACAATCCGTCCCCTGAGAATAATTAATCAGTAAATCAGTATTAGACGCATGACAGGATTTTATGAGGTTCAAGACATGGCAGTAAACACAGTGAGGTTGCTTCTGATCACTCATAGAATCCCTTTTTCTCCTTAAAAATAGTTCTTGTGCTGACAATGCTTCTGGAAGCAGTTTGAACAGTGAGTGTTCCAACCGAGAAAATGTATTTTTATTTGGAGCGTCTGGAATTTTTTGGCTAAAAATTGATTTGCTTTCCACAGCCATATAGTGCAAGTATAAGCATACATTTTCTACATAATTTAAAAGGACTGATCACCTTTAAATTAACTATTAGTATGCTGTAGAGCTTGATATTCTGAGACAATTTGTAATTCATTTTCATGTATTATTATTTGTGGTCGAGTTATTTAGCAGCTCTCCCGTTTGCAATCACAACTATTTGGTTGCTAGGATCTAAATAATTGTGAATTGATTTAAATAAGAGGCTGGAATATAAGTAGGAGAGGGCCTGAATAGAAAGAAAGTAATAAAAAGTAGCAGCCGAATCCTTCGAGAAAGATTTGGCCGAATACCGAACCCAAACCATAATTTGCATATGCAAATTAGGGGTGGGAAGGGGAAACATTTTTTACTTCCTTGTTTTGTGACAAAAAGTCATGCAATTGCCCTCCCCGCCCCTAACATGCATATGCAAATTAGGGTTCGGATTCGGTTCGGCTGGGCAGAAGGATTCGGCTGTATGAATCACAGGTTCACACAGAATAGTCAAAGTAGACCCTTACCTGCTCTTGGGAGCCAACCTCTGTATTGTATTCCAGTCCATTATTTAGGACATAGGAACTCATGCTCTTCCTAGACTCATAGTCAAAATATTCAAAGAGAGGATGGAAGTGTTTCAGCTTGAGCACAGTTAGGATGTTGTTATAAGTATCAACAGGTATTTTTAGAAGTCTGGTAAGTTCCTTGGAGACAGCGCTACTTGTGGCAATGCTGCAGACAAAAAAGCATAATGTCAGTTTTTGCATACACTGAAGTCTGTTTGTAAACATTTGCTTCAATGGAGCATCTTTACTGAAGTACATCCAAAAACTGTTTGTGCTGTGTGTTTATAAATGCCTAGGAATTCTAAAAATATATTACCAATTCAATTTCAACATGACTGTGTAACGAATATAAATAAAAACCTGTGATGAAAAACTTTTATTTTACATTTCTCTACAATCTTTGAAGTAACAATGTTAAACCATCATAAGCATAATAAGTCATAAGCAACATGCTATGCCCCATTGTGATTTCTTACAAGTGCACAATAGTAAAAAAAAAAAATATGCAAGTACAATGACTTATTGTGCCAGATTTACACTGCAGGATCTACGTCAGTAGCAAAGATGGTGGAAGAATATGGTGCTTAACTAATGGAACTAGTGAAGTAACAGAGGTCTTACTAATCTTGTCTATACATGCAGTTTACGTTTCTGGAAGTTTTAAATCACCAGAGGGGACAGGTCCCCTTTAATTTTATATTTTAGTAAAATGCCAGTGTCATGAGGAATTTAAATTTATACTAAAATGTTAACGTTCGCCTTTTAGAAAATATACCCCATGGTGTAAACTTTGAGACTTGTATTAAAATTCACACTACTAAGCAAAAATGTGCCGGGTAATTTCATGTAATCGCTGCTCATCTACTACCAGCAAATTTGCTCCAGTGCAGTTATCCAATGCAACCCTAAAAGATTTTATGGTTGATCAGCCTACTACAGGTCACCACTATACACTTGTAAAGAAAAGTGCTTGAAAATGTAACGAGTGCTGTTCCTATTTTCAATTGTCCTGGACCAAATCTTTTGTGCGTTAATAAAGCCCCATTTTAAAGGGGTGGTTCACCTTCAAGTTAACTTTTGGTATATTGTAGAAGGGCCAATTCTTAGAAACTTTTCAATTGGTCTTCATTATTTATTTTTCATAGTTTTTTAATGATTTGCAATTTTCTTCTGTTTCTTTGCAGCTTTCAAATGGGGGTCACTGACACCATCTAAAATCAAATGCTTTGTAAGGCTACAAATGTATTGTTACTGCCACTTTTTATTACTTATAATTCTATTCAGTCCATCCCCTATTCATATTCCAGTCTCTTATTCAAATCAATGCAGAGTTGCTAGGGTAATTTGTACCCTGGAAACCAAATTGCTGATACTGCAAAATAGAGAGCTTCTGAATAAAAAGCAAAATATCTATAGAACCAAAAAGAATAAAAAATGAAAACCAATTGCAAATTGTCTCAGAATATCAATCTCTGCATTATACTAAAAGTTAACTCAAAGGTGAACAACCCCTTTAAAAAATCATAAATCATGTCTGACATTAATTATTTTCCCTTCCAAAGGCTAAAACCTAGGATGGGATAGATAGATGTATGGATGGAGATAGATAGATAGATAGCAGTATCCACTGAGATTCAAAGAAAATGCCAACAAAATGCTAGCAACATGTTCGCTATTTAAGGGGAAACAAAAGATAAGCACTACAAAAAAAGGTAACTACAAACATAAGCTTTCAGTCCAGTAACAATAAGGCGAAGCAATGATTTTCTGATGGCTTCAATTTTACACAGAGCAACTTAACCTAGGGAAGTGACAGCAATTTCTGGCAGCATACAGTTTACTGATGTTCATTAGTCAACTAGCAAGCGAGATCTTCAAAGTCAAAGAAAACGTGCCCATCTGAATTGCCTCTCCTTTGATTAAGCTCTCTTTTTGGTAGTTCAATCAAACAGCCAGAGGTTTGGTTTCTAAAGCACACATATCCCATAAAATATTAATCGTCCATAACACACAAGAACACACGAGAGTTCAGACCTTCTTGACAGTTGGGCCAAACACATGCTGGGAAATGTCTCCAATTTGACTAGCCTTTTTTGTGAAGAGATTTTGCTGTGGTTCTGCCAGTCCTATTTACAAAGCCGATAAAATTGTACCAAATGTCTTCAGCAAACAGAAGTTAAAGAGTGCATTCCAATTTAGTTTGTGGTATTTCAGTATTACATAAAGGATGATCTTTATTTGAAAATTTTTTATCTTATTTCACTGAAAGTTTATTTCAATTCAACAATCGAGAAAAACCTTTATTTTTTCATCTGCAAAGCCAGTGCAACTACAGAACAGATGCACTCTTAAAAAACAAAAAAAACAAAACCCATCACTTGTTAAAACACGGTTACCTAAGCAACAAGTACTGAGAGAAGCATTTGTCTGACTGGGTTTATATCTAGTATGCTTTCAAATAATTAAAAGACAATTATGGGGCATGTTGGGTTCTGATCAAAAAATACCTAAATGAATATAATAAAATGTAAATGCATGTGATTTTTTGACTTTCTCTCTGTAATTTATGTTTGGTTAAAGGGCAAAAATATTTTGTATGTAGTCCTGTTTATACCAACGCATATGGAAAGAGTTATTGCTTCTAAATAAGTGCGTATAAAAACACAGAGCAATATAAAAACAGACACAATAACACCAACTAATATTTATGTCCAAGCATATAAAAGCTGTTGTCCATCAGTTTCAGGATATGGCTTCTTAAGTTTAGGTCATTAAGGGTGTCAAACCACACAGCTTGCTGTGCAGATGCTATCCTTTTCTCCTCCTTCAAAAATAGAACTGAACATATTGTACTTTGCATCAGTGCATTGCAACAAACAATGCCTTAAGGGCATAAAACAAAATATAACCATGAAAGGCAAAGTTTAAATATATATAGCAGTCCATGAAAGCACTCACAGCAATCGCCATCCAGAGTGTATCAACAAGTCATTTATTAGTGAGTGCAGGATAATGACAGGAAGTGTAGCACAACATACAGTATATATATATATATATATATACACATACACACATACATACATACACACACACACATTAAAATATGTTAATAGTAAAAAAAAGAAGCAGGAAGGGGTCAGCTGATTAATGAGAAAAGCAAAAAGCTTGGATTCTGAACGCATATTTCTCTTGGTCTACACAAATGAGGAACCGGATAATGAAGGTTTCCTTATTAATAGTCCCAATTATAGTAATACATCTAATGATGCATGGTTCACACATGATACAATTCAAAACAGACTAGAACATGTTAAGATAAACAAAGGTCCGGGGCCAGATGGTATTCATCCCAGGGTACCTCTTTACTTAATTTTGTCAGGATTCATTGAGGTCTGGCATGGTGCAGAGAGACTAGCAAATTGCTAATGTGGTGTTGATATTAAAAAAGGATCCTGTCTCAAAACTATAGGCAAGTTAGTCTGTCAGCGGTAGGAGAGCTTTTCGAAGGGTTAATAAAGGATAAGATACTGGAATTCATAGCAAATAACAATGCTATGAGTTTGTGCCAGCATGGTTTTATGCGTAATAGATCTTGCAAGACTAACTTCATTTCTTTTTATGAGAAGGTAAGCAGGGACCTCGATTCTGAGATGGCAGTGGATTTGATTTACTTAAGCTAAAGCATTTGATACAGTGCCAAATAGAAGGTTATTGGTTAAATTAAGGAACATTGGCCTGGAACATAGTATCTGTACCTGGATATAGAACTGGCTAAAAGATAGACTACAAACAGTGGTGGTAAATGAAACATTTTCTAATTGGACCAGTGTTGTTAGTGGGGTACAACAGGGCTCTGTACTGGGTCCCTTGCTTTTCAACTGGCTTATTATTGACCTGGATGTGGGCATTGAAGTACGGTTTCTATTTTTGCAGAGGATACTAAATTGTGCAGAACTATAGGTTCCATGCAGGATGCTGCCACTTTGCAGAGTGATTTGTCTAAGTTGGAATACTGGGCAGCAAACTGGAAGATGAGGTTTAATGTTGATAAATGCAAGGTTATGCAGTTTGACATAAATAACAAATGCAAGTTATACACTAAATGGCAGTGTGTTGGGAGTTTCCTTAAATGAAAAGGATCTTGGGGTTTTTAAAAATCACCGGGCAGTGTCATTCTGTAGCTACTAAAGCAAATACAGTTCTGTCTTGAAAAAAAAAAGGGGCATAAACTCAAAGGATGAAAACTTAATTATGTCTCTTTATAGATCCCAAGTAATGCCTCATCTGGAGTATGCAGTGCAGTTTTGGACTCCAGTGCTTAAGAAGGATATAAATGAGCTGGAGAGAGTGCAGAGATGTGCAACTAAGCTACCCCTAGGGCCCACGATCGGATCAGCCCGATATCGCCCACCTCAATGTGGGCATATTGGGGAGAGATCCGTTCGTTTGGCGATAATGCCAAACGAGCGGATCTCCCTGTCCATGGTCACCTTAAAGAACAAGCAAACGGTTTTTTTTTTCTATCTGTAAATTTCCTCTAAACAGCCCCCCAGATTCATGTACCTTAGTCCCTGCTGCAAGTCTGCTCTGGTTTCTGTGTTATCAGCAGCTTGTTTCCCCTTCTTCCTGGTGCAGAGTGAAGCCCCGCCCCTTAGCTTACTGAGCTGACCATATCTCTGTGACTAGTCCTGGAGATCATTTGCATACTGTGACAGAGCAGAGACCAGTGTGAGCAGCACTTTTTTTTTTTTTTCTCCTCATGTGCACTCCCTGCTCCTTCTGGTTCATTCCATATCACAGCAGCACTGAGAGGAATATTTCTCTGACACTGCTGATGTACTGTAGGTAAATTAACAGCCCTTTCTCAATTTATAACACATTTTATAATGCTATTGATTGCTATGCCTGATCTTCTGTCTGGTTATGTAAAGAATAAAGCTGATTTTTTACTGAGTTTGATTAACTCATTCATGTGTCCCTTTACTGATCAATTTATGTAGAAAGCTATTTTCCATTTCTGCATACTGACATAGATTAACTATGGTGGTTGTGCAAGTGATTGTTGATGAGGCTGGGGGAGCTGATTTATTATCAGTTAGAATGGCAAGTGTGGATTTTATTTAGAATCAGAATGGCAGCCTGGGAGTTGTTCATTACAGTGAATGTTCAGAGCCTTATGCAAGAAATGTTTGTGATGCTTGGGGAAACTAGCTTACTAATGCATGTAGAAAATAAAGCAGCAGCACTCCGGTATACTTTGAAAAATTGTGAAAAAACTTTACTCACATGCCATAGGGCCTGTGTAGCCCGAAACGTTGCCTATGGCATGTGAGTAAAGTTTTTTCACAATTTTTCAAAGTATACCGGAGTGCTGCTGCTTTATTTTCTACATGTACACTTGACCCTGGCAGGGGGTACGGCTTGCACCCGGGGCTGCAAGGAGCCTATCCACTTTCTGGAGCACACCTTAACTTCATTTACTAGCTTACTAATGCACACACTGGCTCCCTCTTCCTCTCTATTGTGGAATAGCAGCAAATGGACTGCTCAGTAAACTAAGGGGCGGGGCTTCACTCTGCACCAGGAAGAAGGGGAAACAAGCTGCTGATAACACAGAAACCAGAGCAGACTTGCAGCAGGGATTAAGGTACATTCATCTGGGGGGCTGTTTAGAGTAAATTTACAGATAGAAAAACATTTACTTTTCCTTTAAGAAAAAAATTTAATTTCCTGTCATTTTCCCCTTATAAAGTAGTCAAAGAAGAGGACTCTGTTAACATGTTTTGAATATATCTACTTACACATTACTGTAAGAAAATGAATAGGAGCTGCTATACATTTTCACGTCTGCAAATTCTATAAAGAAAAAGGTACATC
Source organism: Xenopus borealis (assembly GCA_024363595.1). Taxonomy (NCBI): domain Eukaryota; kingdom Metazoa; phylum Chordata; class Amphibia; order Anura; family Pipidae; genus Xenopus; species Xenopus borealis. Next base: position 64,371,694 of record CM044437.1, read on the forward strand.
ATGCAACCCAAAGCCCAAAAGCAATAGCTGAAATTTCTGTCTTAACAGCCTTGGCAAAATGAACATATACATTTATTCCAGGAATGGCTATCTGAAAGATTGTTGAAGAAGTTAAAGAATGATTTGCACTAGCAACAACTGTACGTTGTCAATTTGACATGCATCTGTTTTCTATGGAGTTCTACCTTACTTGCGAAGACAGGCCTTGGAAGTATCGGTATGCATACTTACTGCTCAAGGTTGAGCTTGTTGAAGATTTCCACAGTTGTTTCAAGCACTTTATCAACATAATCAACGCGATCTGGATAGCATTTCATGGCAAGATTAATGAGAGACACTTGTAAGGAAACCACATCTTCTGAAGGCATGTCCTGCCTGGACTGTAGTGCACAGTGGAGAAGAAATCAAACAGAGTTGGTTATTTTATGTCACAAAAAACATCATTTGCATGTGGTTTCAAATTTATTGCTGTACAGAATCACGGTGGATCCCCCATTAAAAGTAACCTAATAAGTGCAATATTATAACTCCCACCTGTATGACTGTGGCCACCTGCTGAGAGAAAATATCAAAGAGCTTGATATCTGGTGGTATGCCAGGCCCATCTTCCCGATGTGCAAAAAGAGCTAGCCTGAGAAATAAATAAGGAAAACAAAGATATTTATAGTCATGACAATTTGCTTTAGAGACAGGAAAATAACCAGTCCACAAGCACAGAATTTATTAACCCTTCCCCTGTCAACAAAATAGTGTACATGGCAGTTGAGAGAAAGTTATTGTGTGTACAGTAAACTGTACAGATTCTAAATTTCTGTATGCCAATCATATGTAATGGTGCAGCTGCAGTCACTGTCAGGAGAAGGTTAAATAGTCCCAAAATCCTGCATTGACAAAGAAAATTCCCTCTAGTCTATAAAGATAGAGATGCCTCAGCACCAGCATGTGTGCCTTTATTAATTCCCTTAAGATTTTAAAGCACAAAACAGCCTATGACTCATTCGTTTTTGTTATCCAGTCTTCCTCCTATCAGCTGAATGTCTTCTGCACAGAACACACTGCTGCTTATTAATCCCTCCCTCCATTTATCTGAGGAGGTAGTTAAGCCGTGCGAGATAGAAAGGAAAAACTTAATTCTCGTTATCAATCAAAAACAATACAGTTACCATCATAGAGCAGAAAATGCAAGGCGAGAGATTTATAGTTTATTGTACAATGTCAATTAGGTCAGTACTGAATACCATGCTGTGTATTTTCCTGATTAAACGAGAGAATGTAGAAAATCTTTTAATGGTGCCCAGGGCCCACATTTTTGTAGTGCCCAATGGTTTGTTTATAGCATTAGATCAATAATGTAAACCCCCTTTAAGTAATGTATAACTTTACATGGAGCTCTAGGTATGGTGTGTGCTCAGATTTTTCTCAAGATAACATTTTGACAGCTGCTGTCCTCCAATGGAGAATAATATTTCTCCAATACAGCAATCTTCATTCATTCATGAAGCGGATATATCCATCTGTGTTTCTGCTATTCTGTGATAAAAAAGTCATGTGTACCATAGTCCTTATGTTTGTGGTTCTAGATCAATGATGTTGCAAACATTTTTTTTTTTTTAGTATTTGTGGATCTAGATGACAGGTTATGAATTTGCTTTCAGTAATGTATTGTGGCCTTACCACTAGAAGCAAACTCACTTGCTAGATAAATATGATATACATATTTGCCATCCTGGGCTAAGTATAAAGCATTTTGTGAGCACAAATGCCCGAAAATGAACCTAGGCACATTTGCCTTTCAACAAAAGTACCAGGCACAGGACAAAAAGGTCTTACCTGTCAATTAAAGCAATAATTATATTCTTCACATTCACATTTTGGTGGAGCTCAGCACAAGCTCTAAGGAAAGGGTTTAGAGTCTGAAGGTGAAATTCATCTGGAAAAACCTGTGCAAAGGAATTATTCATGAATAACGTTAATATTTATGCAAGAACATTCTAATGAAAACCCTCAAAAGGAACAAGGTCTCGGCAATGACTTTAAAATGTTCTGAACACTTTTCAATGTCCAAGTCTTTATAAAAGTATAACACAAGACAAACTTTCCACAAGGATGGAAGCTGAAAAGCAGGTGAATTACAACATAAGTTTTATTTGCACCTTATTATATTCGGTTTAAACCTTTAAAGGCGAAGGTAAGTGTAAATCACTGGGGGGGGGGGTGCCACATGTTAGGTACTTCCCAGTTATTATAATCACTTACTAGATAACGTGGTCCATTGCTCCTGTTAGCAGAAAACTGCACTGGCCCAAGGTTCAGTGAGCACCACAGAATAATCTTCTTCATCCCCTTCTTTCTTCAATGCCCAGGGCAGAAGTATGTGCAGTAGAATGAAGAAGCTGGCTTTTTTTTTCTGTTAAAGATCAGCTTTTCACTGTGCTGTCCATGTATACCCACAGAAAGAAGATGCATGAAGAGAACTCTGGGCCAGTGCCATTTTCTGCAAACAGGAGAACCAGACTGGGTAACACTTCACCTTTCATGACAATTTTGCCCATCTTTCAGACTACAGTTACCATGTTACAATGAACATATTATCCAGGGCTGTTTTGAATGTTTAAATGACAAGTCAAACCCCCCCAAAAAAATTTGTATAGTAAAAGAAAACAATTCTGCAATATACATTTTTTACGGTTAAGTTATTTGTATGTGTATTGCTATTGAAAGCAGTGTTTGTCTCTCCCTTTCTATTCTCTGCACTGGAGGATCAGACTGTGAGACAAGTAAAATCATTAACAGTCCTGTCTTGGAAACAAGACTTTTGCAACACTGTTTAAAAAGTAACAACCAGGAGTTAAAGGGGTTGTTCACCTTCCAAACACTTTTTTTTCTGTTCAGTTGTTGCACTCTAAACTGATACATTTCACAGCAACATCTCTGGAGTATTAGCAACTATTGTATCAATTCTAACAGCTGCCTGTAATGAAACCCAGAAATTCTGCTCAGCAGGGACAAACATAAGAAATGTATCCATTAAATGTTTCAGTTTAGAACTTTAGAACCACTGAATTTTTCAGGTTGTTCCCCAGAAATAAATACTTTTTTTCAATTACTTTCCATTTTTAATTTATTTACCATTTTCCTGTGAGCAACATTCAGAAGTAAAGCGAGTTGGGGAGCAACACTAGCATGATAAATGTTCTTGGGGTGCCAAATAAGTGCTGTGATTGGCCATTTGGTAGCACCTATATGGATTGTCAACCTACATTGAGGCTCTGTTTGGCAGAACACCTGGTTTTTATACAATTAAAACTTGCCTCCAAGCCTGGAATTAAAAAATAAGCTCCTGTTTTGAGGCCACTGGGAGCAACATCCAAGGGGTTGGAGAGCAACATGTTGCTCACGAGCTACTGGTTGGCGATCACTGCTCTAGTGTTTCAGTCTGGCAGCTCAGTAATTCAGGTGCAGATTCTGAACGGTTACAATTTTGCAAAATTTAGTTGATACATTTCTCAGCAGCATTTGGAGTATTAGCAACTATTGTATCAATTCTAACAGCTGCCTGTAATGAAATCCAGGGATTCTACTCAGCAGGGACAAATAAGAAACGTATCAACTAAATGTATCAATTTAAAACAGTTTACAGGGTCGGCTACCCCCCTCCCAGAGCTGCTTTAGAAGGTGAAAGATTACACTTCAATATTAGAAAAACAGTCACACATACAAAATAGAAAGTAATTGGAAAAAGTTTATTAAAAAAAATGACTTTGCATGTGCTTTGCTATTATATAGTCCACACTCCATTTTTTTTAGAAATGCTATACAGTGCTCTTGATACATGTAATCACAATACAAGCTACCAGAACCCGGAACGTCCAGAATAACAGCTCAGTGTAGAACCAGTCAAAATGGTCTTTCCGTGATTTACTAATAATTCTAAGCCACATCAAAATTAATTTCTTGATTTCCAAACACACTTGTTTTTGATAACTACTACAGGTTTCTAAAGTGAAAAAAGCCTAGGATGGCACAGATTTAAAACAGTTTTACTTTGATATACCAATCACTAACCAAATCTCAAAAGTCTCTTTGTACGAAGACAAATACCCTCGGCCCCCACAGAAAAATGCTTAAAAAGTGCAGTGGTAAATTACCTGAATTATACACTCCATGAGGTATTCTTGAGCGAGAGCATCTCTGCAGTTTACAATTTGTTCTAATATTCCAGGCAACACAATCTGAAACAATCAGCAGAAAAGGGTTGAGATGCGTCTATACCCATATAAGACCACAGGGATGCTTTTCTTAATGCAAACTAGTACTAAATGACAAGAAAATTCTAATTCATTGGAGGTAGCAAATGTAAATTACCTCCACCCCAACAAGTTAAATAAAATACATTTTATCCAAGAATCCCCTTTACTTCAGGAAATAATGCTGTAGCACACAGGAAAAAAATTACTAGAAATAAGCATTGATATTTTGCTCTATTCCCAGGCATCCCGTGCTTGGGCATTTTCTGCTGTTTCTCTACTGTCCGTTCTATGGACACCTGGCAAAGATAAGTAAAATGTTAGCACTGGCCTGGGAATCGGTACTCCAATATGTTAGCCACTCTCCAGTCAATCCAGCAACATGACTTGAGACTGCGAGAAGGGCAGAAACAAGAGTGATACTGACCTTGTGAAAGTGACTCTTGAAAGGATTTTTTTTACAATGCTTGGTGGTTTTTTTTTTTTAAACAATTTAAAAAAAGTTAATCATATTACATTAGTGTTTACCTGTACCACAGTAAATAATATTTAAGGAATGCAATGAGCAGGAGGAGTTGTAGTCCATATCAAGACCAATCTCAGTCTCTGTTTTCATAATTTTTAAAGTTTTTTCTGAAAACGTCAAAGGTGTTTTTAACATGTTCTCTCTGCGTGCCTACTATGCCTGCCATATGCTCCCAACAATGGGTTTAGCGCTTTAGATGGAACATCACTGGTTTTGCAGTTTTGCTTGTGATAGATTTTGTGCAAAATGAAACCAATATAAAGTTCCCAATAACTAAAGGGACATTTTACTAGCCAATTATGGGTTTTATAATACAAACAAACTTAGAATGACTGAAACAGTTTAATTCAAGTATACTAGAAAGCACTTTAGAATGCTTTCATTTCTTTGGGGTGCAGATTTCATAATGAGGGAATTTTTTACATTACAGCATCTGTATATATGAGCATCGGTACAGTATGTATACAAGTTATTAAGGCCCAAACAAATATACTGTATACAATAATAATAGTCTCTACTTTCACAAAGATAATAATGAACATTACCTGTTTGTATCTCTCCACGTTGACACCTTCGAGTTGGCTTAGTCTGACTAAGTTTGTTCCCACCAAGATTCGGAGCTCCTGTCTCTCTCGTTCCCTCTTCTCTTTGTCTCGACTGTGACCTTGGTGCTGCATTCTCACCCACAGCTTGTTCATTTCCGCAAAGTTCAGTAACACAAAATCCATAGAGTCACTGATATCTCCTGTTACTTCCTCACTGCAAATTTGTATGAAGCTATTTAGTTATTGCAAGAATATCAGTCTTATAAAAGACAACCGATATAAGGGCTGTACCCCATCATTACAAAATGAAGTATAAGCAATAGCTTGGTTTCCAAATGCAGTCCTAAGTTACGGTTGTCCTGCAATGTTTTTGCCAAAACACAGATTCTGTCATTGGCAGTTAAAGGAAAAAGAAACCTGTATTCACTGGGGAAAGGGTGCCAATATGATTGCTGCTGTCAGCACTTTCCTTGCCTATAGATGCCATTTTTCTGTCTGCATCTATAAAAGCCTCTCCTGAAACGGCTTTAAGCACAGAAGGGCAAAGTCTGATATTGATAATTGCCTCTTCCTTTGCACAAAGCAATGTAAATTTGGCTGGGCCATTGAATGAGTTATCTAACAAGGAAAAGTAAAAAACTGGAAGCACAGATATAGACTGCAACATGCATGCCTGATCACTGGGTTTGCACACAGGCTGAGCAAGTTGAAAGAGATTTCTTTTGCCGATTGCAATATATAAACATTATATGCAATTCAGAAGATTCGGTTTCATATAAATCACTAAAATGCATGGTTATGAGTTATCAACAAAATAAAGTCTATACTTGTATACCATATTTTTGTAAATGAAACACAGCATAAAAAAAAATTAAAAGTTTGCTTACTTAGTCTGTTCCCCCTCATCTGGCAAAATATTCCTGGTGCACTGCAAAAGGTAATTCCGGAGAAAGAGCCCCCTTAAAGGATGTTGAACACCACGACACATCTCTACCATATCTTTCAGAATGTCCTTCCTCGACTGGGAAAAAGACTTGACATATACCACTCCAACAGTGATCAGCAGGTAACTGATAAAGGCCACATACAAGACACAATCAGACACATTCTTTGCATCTACAAATTCTTATTAAAACACTAGTTACAAAAAGCAAAGACGTAAGGTAATTCCCAATTTATTCAGGTATAATAATAATATTAAAAGGGAATTTTAAAGGGGTGGTTCACCTTTAAGGTAACTTTTATTATGTTATACAACAGTCAATTCTAAGCAACTTTTTAATTGGTTTTCATTATTTATAGTTTTATAGTTATTTGTCTTTTTCTTCTGGTTCTTTGCAGCTTTCAAATGGGCGTCGCCGTCCCCTTCTAAAAAAAACAAATGCTCTGTAAGGCTACAAATGTATTGTTATTGCTACTTTTTATTGCTGATCCTTCTATTCAGACTCTCTCCTATTCATATTCCAGTCTCTTATTCAAATTAATGCATGGTTGCTAAGGTAATTTGGGCCCTAGTTACCAGATTGCTTAAAATTCAAATTGAAGAGCTGCTAAATAACTCAAAAACCAAGAATAATAAATAATGAAAACCAATTGCAAATTGTCTCGGAATATCACTCTCTACATCATACTAAAAGTTATCTCAAAGGTGAACAACCCCTTTAAATTAACACAGCTAAAAAATGCACGTATAATAGTGTAATTTCTACAACAGAGAAAAAAAGAATATTACTCTGTTAACATTATCTTAGAATGCCTACATACATAATCAGATGGCACAGTGCTACAGTAAGTCATTTTTATTGGGATCACAATGCTTTAGGAGCCACTTGAGAAGCCCTTGAAAGGTTATATTCACAACACAATAAATGTTGCTACAGTAATTGTAACTCATAGATTTTGGTTTGTCCATTCTGAATTTGTATGTTAATTCCTATGGAGGCAAAAAAAAAAAAAGTACAGGCATGGGACCAGTTATTCAGAATGCTCAGGATCTGGGGTTTTTCCGGAAATGGATCTTTCCGTAATTTGGGTCATCATGCCTTAAATGTACTAGGAAATCATGTAAACATTTAATAAACCTAAAAGGCTGATTTTGCCTCTAATAAAGATTAATTATATCTTAGTTGGGATCACGTACAAGGTACTGTTTTATTATAAAGAAAATGCTATTTAAAAATTTGAATTATATGGATAAAATGGAGTCTATGGAAGACGGCCATTCCGTAATTCATAACTTTCTGGATATCAGGTTTCCAGATAAGGGCTCCCATACCTATACCAGCACTCAAAAGGTAATTGGCAACTGGGGAAAAGCCCCTTGTGTTTATTGTGTCTTATAGAAGATCAGCAAAGTTTCAGGGGCATGCCCCTTCGTCAGGTGAAGAAGGGACTCCTGAATAAGAGGCACCCTCGGAAAATAGTTTATTTTCTATATGACACAATAAACACAAGGGGCTACTTCCAAGTTGGCAAGTGCCTTTTGAGTGCTGGTAGCTTGCTTTTTCGTTGCCAAATTTTAGGGGGAGGAGCACTGATCCAATCATATTAAATGCTTTATGACTTTAAGGCATTTCTCATATAAGTGAATGTTTCAGTAAGTACGTACTAGAAATGTTCAACACAATTCTAAAAATAATAGATTGCTTTTACTGTTCTAAATAAAGCTGTGAGGGGAAAAATAAAAAACTACTGACTGGTTGCTATGAGTCACGGTCCACATTTACTCAGTTTTGTTGGTCAGGTCAACTTGTGTCTCTAATTATTTAGTATAATTATATTGGATCTGTACTTACAGCCTGGGGATAATATTTCCAGCATATTGTACAAGCTCATAAAGATCAGCTACTTTTCTTCCTTTTGCAAACTCATCTGTTAGGTACACCTCTAAATAGTGCAGTTCGTCTGATATAGCCATGTCTTGTTACCACTCTGTTAAGGGTATTCATGCAACTCACACAAATCATAGCACAGCTATCACTTTCCCAAGAAAACGTGTTCAGACCTATTTATTTGTCAATTAAAGTAAATGCTACAAGAGGTTTGTAAAGATATTCAGAACCATTAGTGCTTATCTACAGATGTGTTTTCCCTATGTGTAGAGGTTTAATCTTTCATGCAAGGACATGAACATGATTGCTCTGTCTGGCACAGCCACCCCGTTCACCCTGATGGCACACAGGGACTGTGAAGGAAGGCAAAAGGGGGTAGAATTTACAGGAGATTTTTCACCCGCAGCAACCCGTGCAAGAAGGGATGGCACTGTATTATAAGAAAGGTATGATTTAAGGGGCATCTGATCATTGCTCCAAGTATTTACAGTTGCTATGGAAGCAGAAGAAGTTCACAAAGTATTCACCTGAAGCTCCAATTAACAAAGCACATACATGGTTAGCAATCTCTGTGTTCATTAAATGGAAGCAGGCTGTGGCTAAAATTTTCATAGTGGGGAAGGCTCATTTCTGACATTCTGAGATAAAGGACCAGGAATATCAAAAAATAAAAGTGTTTTAAAGTAATAAAAATATAATGCAGTGCTACCCTGCACTGGTAAAACTATTGTGTTTGCATCAGGAACAATACTGTTTATATAAATAAGTTGATGTTCAGTAATGGGGCAGCCATTCAAAGGAGAAAAGGCTCTGGTTACACAGCAGATAAGCTCATACTGGTATTATGTGTTATCCACTATTTAACCTGTGCCATATGGCCTTTCATCAATTTCCGCCATTGCTACACAAGGTGCTTGCTTATATGAACTATAGTAGTGTTTCCAAAGCAAACAGATCAGTTTAACCAGTGCAGGGCAACACTACATGATATTTATATTACTTTAAAATACTTTCATGTTTGGGTGTTACTGTTCCTTTAAAACGGCATCAGCATTCAATCCTTTTTGTCTGTTGCACCTACTCGGGAGCTACAAATTTCTTTAGGTGCAATACTGAACCAAAAGCATCAACTTTTCAATGGAAGTCAAAATAAATATGAGAGAAAAGAAAAAACAGAAAAGCTAATCACAGACAGCAACTGCAGGCTCGCTAGCCAAATCCTGAAAGTATATCACTATTAATGATGTGCAAGCCAGACTGAAACCCACTGGTTTGCGGGTTTGGGAAGGCTACTGCAAAAAATCTTCATGTCGCAGGTGGGTTCAGGTCAAGCACTCACTTCCACTCTCCCCACCTGCGACCTCACACTGTTGGCTTCCAGCTTCAATTTTCTGAATTTATAGACCCCTGTCTGCCCCACCCCTTTCATGACATCACTGCTAGGCAGGCGCGGGTCTATAAATAGAGGAGGTGAAGCGGGCCAAGTTCGGGTTGGCTGGTTAGCGTCAGTGCAGATCAAGGGAAACTCGACCCACGCATCACTAATCAACATCACTTAGATGAAAAGGATACACAGCTCATAATAACTCTTTGGAGACAACATTGAAGTTCGCAGCTCACCCAGCATGTTAGAGGCATGTTTCAGAGCATCCATCAGTTTGTTTTTATCCTAAGAAAAAAAAAGTACAATTTAATATTGGTAGAAAAATAGGGTATTCAAAATAAAAATAAAAATAGCAAATGTCTAAATGAAGGGATACTAAAAAATGCCTAAAGTAACCATAATGAGCATTTTCAACACAATGTTATAGAAGACTGTCTTTGTTTGCAGTGTTTTTATATCGTTAAACTCTTAAGGTATGTGAGGTAACATGGCAAAAACGGCCTTGGTCCAGTAATCAAGAACAGTACTACAAACATACTGCAATTAGAACACAGGTATAGAATCTATTATCTGTAAAGCTCGAAACCTGGGTTTTCAGGAAAATAGATCATTATGTAAATTGCATCACCTCACCTTAAAGTCTGCTAAAATAAATTTAAACTTAAACATCTGTATGACAAAAATAAGATTTTTTTGCCACCAGTATGGATTTGGGCAGCTCCCATGATCAACAGGAATAAAATTTTCATTTTTTAAAGGAAATACATTTTAAAAACGTAAATTATTTGATTAAAATGGACTCTATGGAAGACTGTCTTCCTGTAATTCTGAGCTTTTTGGATAAATTTTCCAGATAAGGGATCCCATACCAGTACTAAAGGCAATCAATCATCTGATGCACATGTGCAGTAGATCACCTGATCAACCAGTTTAGCTGCAGATGATTTGCAAGAGAAGATTAAGTGTCCCTTCCCCTCTGCACTTTGATTTTTCTGCACTGGTAAAGAAAATGGTATCTAGTGCAGTGGTACAATTTGGGAAGGAGTACTCTCAGGGGTTGGTAACCATTATTGGTAACCATTATCTCTGCCATTAGAGCCATAAGAAAAGATGGTGCCACCACAATCTCAAGTAAATTAGCCTGAGCTGAATGTTTTGGGGGGGGGGGGGGGGGGGGGGGGGGATTTGTCTTAAGGAGTAAAGTTGATTTTGTGCCTATAAATGTGTGTTTTTGACTTAAACATAGCAAAACTAAATGGGTTTTCAGGAGGTGTGTAATTGTAATTAAATGCATATAAATGCATTTTAACACATGTGGGAGCAATAGCTGAACATTTCCAAAGTCAGTTAGGCTGCATGAGTCATCTTATTCCTACAACTATCAACTTCAAGCAGAATAGTTGACTCAAAGGACTATTAACTAATCATTTTTGACCTCACACACTAAGGGGCCGATTTACTAAATTCACCTTAATAGATCGAAGTTCGATCGAATGATTTATTCGTTTGGACGAATATGCAAATTAGGCTTATTCGATCGTCGAAGGATTTAAAATTTTAAAATTATTTGACTGCCTACTTCGCCAGATTGAACATACTGAATTGTAATAGAAGCCTATGGGAACCCTCCCATAGGCTTCTGAGGCTAAGTCCTAATCGAATAGGATTCGTACGATCGAAGTCTTCGATTGTTCGAATTGTAAGAATCATTCGAATGATCGATCATTGGACGATCGAATAACGATCGTTCGATCATTAGAATGAATTATTCCAACGCTCATTATTCGATCGTCCAATGATCGAACGATCGTTATTCGATCGTCGAATGATCGAATATCGAAGAAAAGGGTAGCCTAAAAATATTCGATTAGCATTCGAAAATCGAATGCTAATCGAATATCGAGGAAAAACGAATATTTTTTGGGTGAATTTAGTAAATCTGCCCCTAGATGTCTTGTACATGTACAATCTTTTCTTTGAAGCTATGATAAGCCATATGTGTTTTCTACTACACTGATGTGGTTAAAATATTTATACAAATGGCAAATTCCATTAAAAAGGGGAGGAGAAAAAAACTACAAATGAAAATCTGGCAGTATATGGCTTTGTATACTGTAATTCAAGAAACTTTTGTGAATAAACTTAAAACAAAAAAAAAAATGCAAAACCAATATAGCAAAAATTTCGATTGCAGAATTTCAGTCAAGGACTGCACCAATATCTGCCACATTAAACTCAGATAAATACAAGTACAAGCCTCTTGGGGCATGGGGTTTTGTCACCATAGAGCAGGGATCCCCAACCTTTCTGACTCGAGAGCCACATTCAGATGTAAAGAAGTTGGAGAGCAGTTTCAGTGAAGAAGTCTGCTGGAGCAGCACTATTAACTCATGTTTAATAACAAAACACCATGGGGCAAATTCACTAAAGCATGAAGCGTGTAACGTTAGTGCTAATTTGCCAGCGTGACATCAATTAGCAAATTCGCCGATTCACCAACAGTGTCCCTGCCGAAAGTTCGCTAGTAAAGGACTTCGACTTGAGCAACTTCGCAGGTCAGACCTGGCGAAGTTCAATACAATAGATTGGAGTTTGATAAAAAAAAAACTTGAATTTTTTTTTAAGTCCCAAAAAACGCTGGTGTCTTTTACCTTTTGTTGGGTGATAATCTGAAAGAGAGCGAAATTTTTTTTTAGGGTTACCCTCCTTCCCCACTACATTTCCTAACAAATGGCAACTCAACTATACAGTGGGCACATGTTTAGGGCAATAGGACAACTTTATTTTATTTATTAAAGGTTTCCTGGGCTTGAGTAGTGGAATGTATTGGCTGTAACATACACCTCTATTATCCATTTAACATCGCGCTGTATGCAAATTAAGCATCACTAGTGTAAATGCACTTTGCATCTTAGTGAATTTGCATAGCGCTGGCAAAGTGTGGCGAACGTCGGTGAAGGCAGCGCTAGCGCATTTCCGCGCTTTAGTGAATTTGTCCCCATGTAATTACCTTGAAAATGTTTCTGTTTTGACATTTTAACAAAGGGGACAATATGTTCCCACTGAACACATACAAATGTGTGTAAGGCAGTAGGAAAGATAGAAGTGTGGTGTAGAAAAGATATAATAAAAAATCTTGATAAATGGAGATTTGGCTTGACTGCAGTCTGCAAGAGGCCAATGCCAGTCAATATCCACATTTATTTCCTTCTATTGTAATCACATGGGCTACTGTATCAGCCTTCCTGTGTTTAGTTTAAACCTCTTTGCTCCGGGCGTGAGCAGGCTCAGTTTGCTTCTCTTCCATCCCCTTCTCTGTTGTAATATGAGCCCAGATCTATAAGTGAGCAGTGATGTCACACCAAGCTAATACTACAGCTGCTATCCTAAACAAACAGAGAGCTTCTAGAGCTTTTTACTCAGGTATGGCAAAACATTCTACAGAATAAATATAGCATTCTAGCTTGCACTGTTGCAGCTGATGCACTGCCAATAAAATGCCTCTGTAGCTTTCCTTCTCCTTTAAAATCACAACAGTATATATAATGAGTACATCTAAGATATTGTCCTAGGCAGTTTTTTAAGTGGTTCTTACCATACACAAAAAACATCCCACTAATCTCATCTCATTTTCTTTAACAGAGGGAGGTTGCAATACAAACCTGAAAGCAAGCTAGCTTCCATTTTCAAATGTGCACAATGTGCAAAGTTAATTTTGTACTTTGGCATCTGCTGAATGAAAAGCTTGATGAAATCAAACAGTGACAAAATAATAGAGAAAAGCTAGAGATTAAATCTTACATGAACAGTTAATGTGTCTCTATATCTAGCTGCACCAACTTGAGCTTGACAGATGGCAGGAAGAATGAATCAGTTATGGTCACACTAAATGTTTCATGTCAAGTCTTTCCTTGGCCAACACAATTAAAGGGTAATTTAATAATGCCATTAATGTGCTTTGGTCTGCACTCTGTGCCTCATGTCCAATTAAAAATCAAGCAGGAGGTGCAGTACTGGTAGGTGACAGGTAGGGTGGTATTATCAGGCAGACAGGTTATTTCCCGCCAAGCAATGAAGCACCCTGTGTGTCAGCACCCTATACATCTGATTCAACTTTAACAACTCTAAGGTAATGCCTTAAACACTATCAACATGTAAACTTTTGACGCACAGGAAAGCAAAATAGAAGTTGAAATAAATATGGATACCCTATCGATACTGTATGGTAACATGATAGGAGTCCAATTGTACAAAATTAAAGGAGAAGGAAAGTCTTCTTCCACTTGGGGGTGCCAAATGTTAGGCATCTCCAAATGATTGTATTGACTAACCTGAAACCTCTGGCCAGTGCTCCTATCAGCAGAAAACTGCACTGACCCGGGGATCTTCCAGCAAGCACCACGCACGGATCCTCTTCTGACTTCTTCTTTCTCCAAATTTCCCGGGGCAGATGCATGTCCAATAGTACGAAATAGCCAACTTTTGCGTTTTAAAGTTCAGCTTTTCCCTCTACTGTTCATGCACAGCCGCGAGAAGATAGATAGAATCCTGGGGAGTCTAACATTTGGCACCTCCAAGTGGTATAAGACTGTCCTACTCCTTTAAGTTTTGCATATAAATTATAAATCATTTGCACCAACATCTTATTTGTAGAGATTCCTCACCAGGCATCTTTTCATCTGGAAAGACTGAACCTTCACAGCCTGAATGGCTTCATCCAGGAGCTTCTCCTGTTCATCCTGGGGGGACTGCTGGGTCGTCGGCTGTAACAGTGAAAATTCAAATAGATTTAGAATCTAGTCATTTTTTACAATGCTAGTCTGCTTCACACTAGGGATATTATTAGTTGTGAGTGGCTGTTATGATGCAATACGGTTATCAGCATTTGCAGTTATAGGCTTTAAAAGGAAAACTACAGATGCTGCATATTTTAGAAAAGCAACAGACTTTTTAGTTTCATCTCTCAGGATCAGCTAATAAAAATATTACAAACATATAGAACCAATTTTTTACTAGCCATTTAGCCATATCCCTCTAAATGACCTTTAGGCTAGTCTTTCAGGAAACTAAGAAGAGCAAATATGAATTCAGCTCACCCTAACTTGGCTTTAGGCTAGGGACAGACAATCCTTGCAAATGCAGAGAATCTGCTTACCTGCTGTTCCCCTAGCCTTTTGAACTGCGGCGCAAAATGAAACATTTTGGCACTGAAATCTGTTGTGTCTGCCTTCACCTGAGTGGAAATAACGCTTCCAGGTGCAGGACGACCAGGAGTGGAAGCTCAGAGGAATCTGACTGCTTTTTTCTCCCATTGTCTGGCACTAGCCTTAACATATAATATAAGGTTAGCATGCACTGGTAAATGCTGTGTGTTTGTAAAGGTTACATAACACATATCAGATAAAACACCATTGTATTGGACAGGGCTTATCTGCTATGTGCTATGTAACCTGTGCCATTTTCCATCTTGATGAGTTGAACCCACAGCAGCTAGTTTATAAAAAAAAATATAATATTCTTTCTGAAACAAACATGCCAGTTTATCAGTGCAGAGCAAGAGTACATTATACTTTAATTATTTTGATACACTTTGATGCAGTTTTTGAAGTTCTTGTTCCTTTAAAAGCAAAGGATTCAGAAGCATCCTAAAACGAGGAGTCAGAGTAGAAGGATTAATGTACTGACTGCACAGCCCTGATTTTTTATTTGTGACGGTTTTTCTAATGTTTAAGTTTTAAACTTTCCTTTTTCACCTTTTTATGTCTTTCTAAAGCACTCCGGGGGGGGGTCGCTCACTCTGTAACCTGTTCCAAATGATCTCTGGGTTTCATTACAGGCAGCTGTTAGAATTGATACAATAGTTGCTAATACTCCAGAGATGTTGCTGGGAAATGTATCAATTAAATGTTGAAAAATTGTATCAGTTTAGAGTCTGCAACTGAACTACTGAGCTGATTCAAACACCAGAGACACCAACATTCAACTTTAAACTTAGATTTTGGAAAAACAGTAAAAGATAAATAATGGAAAGTAAGCACTGAACTACATTGCGACTGACAATGCCGCACTCTGCAAGTGACACTGGGTCTGTATTCTGGTACTAGGTGCAGATACAGGTATGGGATCCGTAATCCAGAAACTCATTTTCCAGAAAGCTCTGAATTACAGAAAGGCCATCTCCCATAGACTCCATTACAATCAAATAATCCATATTTTTTAAATGTTTTTCCTTTTTCTCTGTAATAAGATATAATTAATCCGTATTGGAAGCCAAAGCAGCCTATTGGGTTTAAGGTATGAAGATCCTGGATAACAGGTCCCATACCTGTAATAGTCACGGTCCTAGACTGAATTGCTCTTTGGATTGCACTTGCTTAATAAAAGAGTTTCTCGCTCTTTAACGGATTGCACTGGGGAGGAAAACTCACACTAATAAATAAACACACAGAGGCACATTTATTGGGGTCGAATTTCAAATTCATACCGGGGTTGAAATTCAAAAATTACATCGAACTGTATTTAAGAAATCAAATTTTTAAAACTCGGGTGAATTGACCCGAAAACTTGAATCAAATTCGATTCGAATTTAAAAAACTCTATCCGAGTTTTTCCCGAACTCAACTCAAAATTGATCCCTGGATCTCTCCCATTGACTTAAACAGCAATCCAGCAGGTTTTGGGTGGCAAATAGTCAAATTTTTCAAATTCTTTTTATTGAATTGTATAATAATCCAGCCATAAACAATTCATACGATACAGCAGACATGACATTTCAGAGTAAATAAAATAAAAATAATTAAAATATAACAATCACCACTAGTAAAGACTAGAAATAACTAGCAATAAGTAATATATAATGACTACCATGTGGCCAAAATGTTGAACTACAACTATATGTCTGACAAACTTTAAATAGAAAATATTATAGGTATAATTAAGTGAATGGAACAAATTCAAATTTCATCTAGACCGGTAACATCCTTTTTGGAACTCCAATTTTTACCCAAAAATTTGTAAATTTGTTTTTTTGTTCCATCAAATGCTTCTAAATCAAAGGATAATTTTGTTCTAAAATGCTTCCTTGTCATATCTCCTACTGTATATCTAATTGCATCTTGTGAGCAAAGGTTATAAAATGCTTCCTTGCCATATGATCTCCTACTTTATATCTAACTGCATCTTGTAAGCAAAGGTTACAAAAGTATTGAAGAACAATTTCCAAAACTGGAACATCATCTCTATTCTAGTTTAAGAAGATTGACTTTCGTGTTGCTACAATAACTAAGAAACAAAAATGAACAATTTCAACAGAAAAATCAGAAACGAATTCTTTATCCAATTCTTGAAGATAATATATAAGGTTATAAGTTATTTCCAAGTTCTTAAAGGGCCAGAGTATGATAAATCTCGAAAATCAAAATTTTTTTTTTTTAAAACTCCAATGGAATTTGAATAATTCCCTAGTCTAACTTGACCATAAAAAAAAAAGAACCAGAAATGTCAAATTCTAATTTTCAATTGAACTCTTGATAAATCTGCCCCATAAGGTTCAGCTAAATAAAGTTCCAAAGCTAAACTCACTTAAAGGGGAATGCAACCCCCCAAGTGGTCAGCACAAATGAACAGAACAATACTAGGTGGCCTTAAACATGTACACCCCTTGTAATGAATCCATTCATTTAGTCCACAGGCTGATCAGTGAGACTACCATACAGGCCAGTTGCCTTAACATTTGACTTTGGAGCAGCAACACAGTTACATCCAATCAGAATTTCCTTTGGTAAAACTGAAGTCAACTGCTTAAAAGCTGGTTATTGTTTAACTGCTACAGGTTACAAATTCATTTTAAAATTACACCAGTTTTGCCAATCTTACCATCCCCATAGTCACATAAGTTGAAAGCAGAACACTGCTTTCTGCACGGAGAAGAAATATAAAGCACCCCAATAAGAGAATCTTGTCTAATATTCAGTGCTGTGAAATATGTTGGTGCTCTATAAATTCATGTTAATACTAATAACAAAAAATCTAATTATAAGCACTTTTCCCACATACAGTTATCAAAAACAGAAGTTATTTTAGTGTTATTTGTAAATGTAGTTGCTACTGAAAGTATTTATCTACCCTTTTCTGCACTGCTGGTTCTGTATCCTGAAACAATATAGCAGAAGCCAACCTTGCATAGATCTTCTCTGGTCTCAATTATCTGGCATTTAATTTATGTACATGTTACAGCAGTCAGAACCAAGAATGCAGAGAATGCATCAGTTAATAGTGCTGTTCCAGAAGAATTCTGCACTGAAATCCATTTCTCAAAAGAGCAAACAGATTTTTTTATATTTCATTTTGAAATCTGACATGGGGCTAGACATTTTGTCAATTTCCCAGCTGCCCCAAGTCATGTGACTTGTGCTCTAACAAACTTCAACCACTCTTTACTGCTGTACTGCAAGTTGGAGTGATGTCACCCCTCCCTTTCCCCCACCCAGCAGTCTAAAAAAAGAACAATGAGAAGGTAACCAGATAACAGCTCCCTAACACAAGATACCAGCTGCCTGGTAGATCTAAGAACAGCACTCAATAGTAAAAACCCATGTCCCACTGCGTACTATTCAGTTACGATGAGAAGGAAAAACAACAGCCTGCCAGAAAGCAGTTCCCTCCTAAAGTGCTGGCACAAGTCACATGACATGGGGCAGCTGGGAAATTGACAAAATGGCTAGCCCCATGTCAGATTTCAAAACTGAATATAAAAAAATCTGTTTGATCTTTTGAGAAATGGATTTCAGTGCAGAAGTCTACTGGAGCAGCACTTTTAAGTGATACATTTAAAAAAAATGTTTTCCCATGACAGTTTCCCTTTAAAGGTGATGTAAAGGCTAAAAGAAAAACAAATCTATCTCCAGTTTACTTTAATTAAAAAATATGTACCATTTTTTTTTTATAACAAACCTGACTGTATGCAGTGATATTCCCCCTTCATTTTACTTGCTTTGACAGCTTCATATATGAAACTTCAGATGGTCCCTAACTGCTCTACAGGGAAATTATCATACTTTCAATCTGGAGGAGGGAGCTCTTCCCACCTTGATTCCCAGAAATCAAGCATATTTGTTTGTTTCAAAGTAAAGCAGTCTGCAACTGTGTAGAGATTTGTATCTCCCAATGTATACCCAATGAAGACTGCATTTTCTGATTATTAATCAGTCTTGCTGTATCGGCTTCTATAGCAAATATTAATCGACTTAGTGTTGTTTTGATAATTTATGACAATCAATAAACTTAACCTCCCAAATGAAGCCCAGAAGCCCACACTGAGCATGTGCATAGTCTTGGTCTTGCAAAGATGTTAAACAAAGTTAAAAGATGATGACCAATGAAAAAACATTTGTTTAATTGGGATTGTGGTGCAGTAAGTTCAGGTTTACATTTAGTATACAATATTTCTAGCATTATTCTATTTTAAACTTTAGTTGCCCTTTAAGTCTCCTTTAATAAGAGTATTAGGGCATAATAAGCTTTCAGTTGACGTAGTATAGCAAATTGTGTAACACTACATAGATCTTCTACCTGGCTAGTCTAATTAGATAAGTAATCAAGTGACTACGAGGAGGCAAGTGTATCTGTATCAGACATGTCTATCAGGTGATAGTTAAAGTTAGCCAGAAGACTGAGCACAAACACGAGACAGAGGGAGGAGATTCCCCACTTTACTGCAGCTGATCCAGTAACCAGGCCAGGCCCGAACACTCCCCACAGCACAGACCCGGTTTGCACTTCATCCCAGTGTAGGTTAGTTAGCACTGTGCGCATTTATGCACCGACTCTGCTATGGGGGAATCTTTTCAGTCACCGATCATGTTGCACAAAAGGTGAACCGTACTAGTACTCACCATAATCACTCTGCTTCCAGCTCTAGAATGGAGCGGCTTTGAGGAAGTTGTGATGTCACAACCATGTGACCAAGATGTGGGCGGAAGGCCAGTGTCACATGGGGAAGGATTTTTTAGCGCTTAGAATAGAGACAGCTCTAAGTAACGCCCATCGGCACAAGACCACGTGACAGCCTGGGAAAGGTGGTGCTGTTGCTGTTCTTGCTGGCACTTCAGATTGGGAAGAGCTTGGAATATAGGTTTATGATGGGTTATCGTCAGGAAGGTACAGCATTAAACATGGAGGGGTATGCTCATTGCTCAAGCCTGACAGTGAGAAGGACTGAAGCGAAGGGAAAATGTACAAGACTAGGGGGAGGCACAGTGAAGTCTGTCAGGCTGCTGAGGGATCACAGCTGGGAAGTCGAGTGTTGTGGCCATAGTATGGTCAGGCAGGTCAGCGGAGCAACTAGATATTACTGAGCCCCAAAGCAAATTATTTTTCAGCCACCAAAATTGTCTAGAGGTGGACTTATAAATATTTAATGAAATGGTAGATATACCTCCTGGGCCATCCGGCAGTTGCAGGGTCTGCTTCCTCTGATGTTGGCACTGTTAATAAAGTATAATAATACGTACCAGCTTGTGGGGAATGCAGGATAATCTCATTAAGAACTGGAGTATGCAAACTAGCTGGCCATAGACGTAACAATTACGATCTTTCTCGGAAAAGATCTTTCCAAGAAAGAT
>CM044437.1:64391948-64466984 GCA_024363595.1 Xenopus borealis
CGGCTGGCATTTCGCGTAACCAAAATGTGAAATTCTTCTGGCACTTAAAGGGTTAAAGTGGTTTTTCACCTTTGAGATAACTTTTAGTATAATGTAGAGAGTGATATTTATTATTTAAGGCTTTTGAGTTATTTAGCCTTTTATTCAGCAACTGTTCAGTTTAAATTTTAAGCAATCTGGTTGCTAGGGTGCAAATTTCCCTGGCAACCATGCACCAATTTGAATAAAAGAGACTGGAATATGAATAGGCGAGGGGCTGAATAGAAAGATGAGTGATCCAAAATAGCAATAACAATACATTTGTAGCCTTACTGAGCATTTGTTTTTTAAAAGTGGTCAGCATCTACTCGTGTGAACGAAGCCTTAAAGTCAATCAAGATTTTCAGCACAACAGGGTTACTATAAAGTCTGTGGGTGGCCATATTGTTGAACAACCTTGAAAAGGTTTTTTTTAATTTCTGCCAAAATTAGAAGCTTTGAGCAGACGTTACAAATGTCTTCTGAGGAAATATTGGGAGCTGATAATAACAAAAGTAGGCGGTTCAAAGATGAGAGAATAGTTTGCGACTGGACTGACTGCCGCAAAGAAGTCGCTTCCCGTTGAGTTACGTTGCTTCTATTCGGCGCTCCAACAAGACAGCTAAGTGATGCGTCACTGCGCTTACGTGGGGACGTGACGCCTCTCTACAGTGAAGAGAGTTGTGGCGGGATTTTATAAGGATTTTTATGTTTATACCATTTTATAAGTGATGGAGGAGGAAGCTTGAAGTTCACATCTTTGTGGAAGGTGTAAGTAGCGTCCCGGAACTGCGGGCTGTGTGTATGTGATACTCTGAGAGACTGTTCATTTAGAGGGTGTTTAAGGTTGAGTTTACCCTAAACCTAGCCAATCTCCATACGGCTTTACAGTGCTAAAAGTAGCTGTACGGAAATCGCATGCTGTAACGCCACCTGTTTTAACTCGCTTTAACCACTGCTTGAACGAGTGCTTTGTACTACTGCCATAACGCATGAATGTTTGCTTTATAGCACACAAACAGTCCTTGGGAAATCCCTCCTTTGCTAAGTGAGATTCTACACAGTCTGAGGGCTGTCCTTGCTTTCTAAAGGCAAGACTATCCTGTTTCCACAGGAGAATTGCTCGTGTGTTATTGCAGAGGCTGAGGGTATTGCTGATATTTGTTGTGATGGGTGTGTAGGTACTGGATAGAGGGGACAGTCCTATTAGTTTAGCTAATGTTTTTGGGAGTTCTTATGTTGAGATTCTAAATCAGAGCACACTCAAAAGTGTATAAATGAAATGCCGCCTGCCTGTGGGATGGCACAGGAATCGCTTTGGTTTTCCAAAGTTGCCTCACAAGGAAACTTCAGGGGACTTCAGAAATTCAAAGCGAATTTTATGCCATCTCGCTTGCAATTTGTATTCTTGTCAGGGGTAAGGCATTTCAGAGAGATTAGTCACCCTTTAGCAGTATACTTGTTGCATGTTTTATTGCAGTTTTGCTTTGTGTCACCAAATTACACTTTATTCTCTACAGGGTGTCTCTTTCCATAAAATTACATTTGAGGCCCTTTGATCCAGAAACTGGAAAATAGCACGTATCCATATCAAATCTCAGATTCCTTCAAAGAAATCTTTGTGGGCAGAGACGCATCGTGTCCAATCAGCATCGTGTCCAATCAGCATCGTGTCCAATCAGCATCGTGTCCAATCAGCATCGTGTCCAATCAGCATCGTGTCCAATCAGCATCGTGTCCAATCAGCATCGTGTCCAATCAGCATCGTGTCCAATCAGCATCGTGTCCAATCAGCATCGTGTCCAATCAGCATCGTGTCCAATCAGCATCGTGTCCAATCAGCATCGTGTCCAATCAGCATCGTGTCCAGTGAAATCTAGAGACCCCTCAGTTTGTAGAGTGGTTGTACATTCATTTAATAAACTATGGATACTGAGACACTGAAGAGGCTGGCTCCCAAGCTAGGTATCACATCAAGCAAGATAATAGGGTAAATCATCCAGTAATTTTCAGCATCTGCATTCTTCAAATTGGTTGTTTCAGGGCTCTGGCCCTTGTAACATAGTAAGTTAGGGTGAAAAAAGACACACAGCCGTCAAGTTCAACCTTTTAGCTTTATAAAAAAAAAAAAACTGCCTAACTGCTAGTTGATCTAGAGAGGAAGGCAAAAAGCCCCATCTGAAAAAAATTCTTCCTGACTCCAAAATGGCAATTGGACTAGTCCCTGTATCAACTTGTACTATGAACTATCTTCCATAAACCTGTATTCCCTCACTATCCAACCCCTTCTTAAAGCTATCTAATGTATCAGCCTGTACAACCGATTTAGGGAGAGAATTCCACATCTTCACTGCTCTCACTGTAAAAAAAACCCTTATATTTAGGCAGAACCTCTTTTCTTCTAATCGGAATGGTTGACATGTCAGCTGGAAAGACCTACTGGCGATTAAAGCATTAGAGAGATTATTATGATACCCTTATATATTTATAAAAAACAGGGGAGTTGTGGGAGCACTCTAAAGGCTTTAAAGTATATATAAGTATTATAAATGCTAATGCATATACACCCAAAACAGGGGTTATTTTGTTACAAAGTTATGATCATAAAATTGATAAGCCACCATACCTCGTCAAGGTAAACCCCGAATGGCGGTCCCTAACTTGTTTTATTTATTATGTGTGTCCGTTGAACGCTGTTTTTTCACTGAGGGCTAAATCCTCCCTAGCCAGCAATCAGGCTTTTAAAGGAGAGATATTCCCAAAACAAAAGCCCAATTTTGATTGAACCATTTCTGTTTGGTTTAGTACATTAGTTTTTTATTTTTTTTCAATTGTTCCTGTCAGGCTGCCCACACCAGGGGGGAGCTCCCATTTTGGGTCACATGTATGTGCATAATAAGCAAGTGCCGTAACTTGCTCATTATGCATGTGACGTCCAATTGTGAGGCACCTAAGTTAGGCAGCCCTGCACTGGGAGAGGGCTTTTTGTTCAAAGGGGATCTAAAGTTATGCTATTAATGTAAGGGATATAGAATATAACAATATACATCCTTTTTTTTTTTTCTTACTGCAAGATAAACCATCTTGTGTCTTCCACTCTAAAAGGCAACCTCAGCAGCCCAAGTTGATCAGGAAACTAAAGCAGTCTCCAGCTGCCTTGTTCTCTCAATGCAGCTGGAGCCCTTCCAGGCAGTGGTGTTAATGAGAGAGTGGAGGATGAATAGGAGAGGGACAAAACAGAAAGATAAGGAATATAAAGTAGCAATAAATATAATTCTAACCTCAAAGAGCAATAGTCTTTTCGCTGCTGAGTTCATTCATCCCCATTTGAAAGCTGAAAAAAGCAGAAGAAGAATATAGTTACTACAAACAGGACATTGTATAACATACTAATAAATGAGGAACCACACGTTTATAGTTTGTCTTGGTTTTTTTGGTTCACCTTCAAGTTAACTTTTAGTATATTGTAGAAGGGCTTTTTTTTTAATGATTTTCAATTTTCTTCTGTTTCTTTGCAGCTTTCAAATGGGGGTCACTGACACCATCTAAAAACAAATGATCTGTAAAGCTACAAATGTATTGTTACTGCCACTTTTTATTACTTATCATTCTAGTCAGTCCCTCTCCTATTCATATTCCAGTCACATATTCCAATCAATGCAGGGTTGCTAGGGTAATTTGTACCCTAGAAACCAAATTGCTGACACTGCCAACTGGAGAGCTGCTGAATAAAAAGCTAAATAACTCAAAAACCACAAACAATAAAAAATGAAAATCAATTGCAAATTGTTTCAGAATATCACTCTCTACATTATAATAAAAGTTAACTCAAAGGTGAACAACCCCTTTAATAATTTGCTGCCACATTCTGCATTTTTTCAGCTTTCCAGTGGAGAATGACCAGTGGAGGTCATTGATCCTGGCATTCAAAAGCTACTTTTTCTTTTGTTTTATGCAGTCTCCTATTCATCTTCCGGTCTGTCATTTAAACTACTGGAGATCTGCTGAACAAAATTACAAAGATCATTTGTTTTAGAACATTACTGATTGCATTATACTACCCCTTACTTTATTTTGAATATGCAGACTGGACAATAAGTTTCCCATGCTTTGATTTTAGGAAAGCCGAGGAACTGTTACGCTTGTCCCAGCTGAAATGTGCTGGGCTCTGTGGTCGGACCACAGCAACCAGTAATGCTGTCATATGTCTCCAACTGGCAGCAACTTTGTTAAACCACCCAATTGACAAGGTAAGAGAATGAAACCTATTATGAGACCTGACAAATTGCTTTTCTTTAGTATGAAAATTTAATTTTATTATAATATTATTATAACTGGTAGTGTTCTTATATAATGCTACCTGTTAGGTCTTTAAAACTATAGTGATATATTCCCATTAATAATTGGAATATGCCATGTATCTGTACAACATGGTATAAGACATTTATATAGGTGTGTGTATATGTATAGTCTGGAGAGCTGTATCAGTTATCTGTAGGGATCCACCGAATCCACTATTTTGGTTTCGGCCGAACCCCCGAATTCTTCCTCAAAGTTGCGGCTGAATCCGAACCCTAATTTGCATTTGCAAATTATGGGTGGGAAGGGGAAAACATTTTGTGCCAAAAAGTTACGTTATTTCCATATTTGCATATGCAAATTAGGATTCGTTTCGGTCAGGCAGAAGGATTTGGCTGAATCAGAGTCCTGCTGAAAAAGGCCAAATCCTGGGTTCGGTGCATCCCTAGTTATCTGCTCTACTTTGCATTTTCTCTTATCTCCCACACTGTGTTATTTTGTGGAAAATCATAACATTTGATATGTCACATTGGGCTGAGAATCTGCTCTCTCTGGCTGCATGTTGTAAGCAAGCAGGGAAAAGCGCATCCACTCTAATCAGTTCCCAATCAGTTCCCATATTTATTTCTACTGACAGGCACTGCATTGGCATTTGCTGCAATAAATAAAAAATATGCATTTTCTTTCTAAAATCCATAAGCCCACCCAGTGTCTGTATGTGCAGATACTAAAGGAATATGGTCAGATCAGATACCCAGCCCCATGTTACGTTAACTTTAAAAATGTGGAATTCTAATATGAAGGGTTGTTGACAAGAGAGACCTCAAATGCAATCTATTGCTTCAGTACTTCTGCTGAGAAATGCAATTTATTCTCTAAGAAGCCTCAATGCCATGAGTAGCCATATTTGCATTATAGTGCGATTTTTGGCAATTTTGACAGCAACATTTTTGTTATAATGTTTTGACTCCACATAATCTGGTTGAGATTACTGAGATGACTGCTTGCTGACATTTGACCCAGAGTTTTTACAAATGCAGAGTTGTACGGTTAGTGTATATTAATCCCAGCAGCAACCACCATGTGCAGGGATTCAGGTGCTCATAAAGTAAAATGTTTTTGTGTAGACTTTCGTACATATTAACATGTCGTGTACACTTTGGTACTTCTATAGGATTATTTAGTTAGATTGTCTGGATTAAACAAGAAGGTCTACCAGAGCTGCTTGAATTCATTTGAATCCTTGCTTGGGGTGAACTCCAAGATGGGCATTCGGGACCTTGCAGTTCAACATGGCTGCATGGATGCTGTGAACACTGCATCTGAAATATTAAACAGGTAAGAAGAATACTGGTCTTGCTGATCACAATTTGCCCATTTTAACCGCCTGTCTGAGGTTTTTTTCATTTATGCTTGTTTTATTTTTCAGATATGAGGCCAGCCTTTCTCAAGCACAACAGGAAGATTTGGATTTATCCAAGCCCTTGTTTATTTCAGCAGCTCTATATTCAGCATGCAGGTAATGGGTAAAACAGAATTCTGCAGTAAAGTATATTGCAGGTTTCACCTAATACAGTTAACTTTATGATAATTATTTCAAATGTAAGAAAAAAATGCGAGTTTATGGGGATATAAGTCTTGAAAACATGGCTAGGCTGCTTGTTTACTTATTTCCTGCTGCTTTGAAGATCTGAGCTTACACTAGAAGAGTCAACCCTCACTTTGGGGAAGACCTTCCATTTCATAGACCTTCTAAATACCTCACAATAATTTGCTGATGGTGTCTTACACTAATTGTTTTGTATATATTTTTAGGTGTCTTAAATTAAAAGCTGAGAAGAACAAACTATTGGCTGCATCTGGAGTCAAGAAAGGAATTTTTGAACGCTTGTGTATTCAGCTAGAAAAGATTGGCTTGCAAATCTGCCGTAAGAATATTTCTTGCATACTTTTGGTTGAAGTGAAAATATTTACTGGGTTGACTGCAAGGGGAGGCATTCTTAAAGAGACAATCTACCCTTTTTTGACATGGGCTCATTCAGTTGGGCTTATGTAGAAAAGGTTTTTCTCTACACTGAAGGTCCAGGTATATTGCTTCCTCTGTACTTCTTGGATCTGTCTCATTTTACTTCCTATTCCCCGCTCCTGCTCAGAGGTAAAACTAATATCATGAAGAACAAGCAGATACATTGTTGAACAATAAAACTGTGATATTGTGGTGCAAAGGGCAAGTTCTGAGTGCCATAGCTTAACTTCCATAGGACTGACATGTTGTTAAGCTTATAGAGCAGCATGTGGCAGGGACATAAACTGACATCAGCTGCTTTTTAATGTGTAGTTTATGAAATATCTAAACATCTTTCTCTATCTATCCAGAGGATAAATCTGTTGTGAATGAGCAGCCAAGAAAAAGGCAAAAAACCCTGTTGGAATGCATAGAACAAGATTCCGGTAAGTGTTTTGTCTTTTAAACATTTCCCATGTTCAGTAAAGTAATCTTTATAAAATGATTGTGTTATTTTCCATGTGGCAACACACACACAAATACAAAAAGTCATCTGTGCTCAACCAATTAAAAATATGTTTAAGACAAATTGAGACATTTTGTGCATGCCTTGCACATATAGAGAGATCCAAACAGGTGCAACGTTTCGGCTTTCACAATAAATAACCTTACAATACTAATTGTAATGGAGACAAACTGCAGTGATTTGTGTTGCAGAATGAAAAAGTATCTTTAACGTGGTCAAAAGGGGCAATGTTTCAGACATCTGTTTACCCTTTATCAGCCCACAATAAAGGTACTTTTTAATTTTGCAACTGAGTGCTGCAATTTCTTGTTGCAGAACAAGTTCTTGGCATAGTCTGTTGCACCAATTCACAACAGGAATAAAATGAGAACAAAATTCTTTTGTACAACTTCAGTCCTTTACAGAAGCCTCCAGAACTTTGCCATCCACCCACCCCGATACTGCCCACTCCCCCAAGATTAGAAGGCACTGAATTTTTACTATTTTGAAAGGACTAGCAATGTTAATATAACTGGAATTTGGCCATTTGTAAGGGTTATCTAATGTGCAAATTAGTTAACTTGAGCTGGTGTCTCCTTCTATATAAAATTATTGGATCCAGGTGCCTTTTTGGGGAGCACTGTGGCTTGAGGCTTGCAATGGCTTGAGCTTTAATGTGTTTAAAAAGGAAAACAGGAATCCTGTGCAGGGAGTTTAATCAGAGGGATTTTGTGGTTTATTCCAGAGAACTAAAAACCTTACCATAGTGCAGGAGTGCCCATACTTTTGTAATGCGGGGTCTACTTTTAGTGATGTTGTCCCATTATGATCTACATCTATAATATCTCTGTTGGCATTCTGTTCCATGGAAAATATTACTTAAATATTATATTGTATTATATATTGTATTACTACATTTAAAAAATAACTATTTCTTATGTAACCATAACAGAATAAATGTCTGAATGAAAAGAATAAAACAGAAGGGTAATTTAGTCAAGTTGTTTGTTGAGTGTGTTTTTAGATCTACTGATTCCCAGCTAAAGGTCTACTGGTAGATCCCGATCTACCTTTTGGACACTCCTGCCATAGTGACTTTCTCTAGTTCCTTTAAAACCAGGGTCAGAGCAAGTCCAGTAGACTTCTGTGCACTGACTGTGCATTGTACTGGGGAAAGGAGCTTAAGTTTTCCTTGTGTGGCATTCCTGTACCATGTTTCATTGGCATGTTTGAGTGATTCATTTTACCTGAAAGGCCCCTTTCTCTTTCTCCAGAGGCAAATGAAGAGGTACAACACAAACAGCAAGACAGTGAATCTGAAAATAAAGGCCTTGATTATGAGGAATGGCGAAGAAAAATATTAGAGAATGCAGCCAAAGCTGTCAAAGCTGATTAAATAAGAGCTGTGTGGAGAGTGTTCTGTGGCATCACCCTTGCTCCAGTGTATAGCACTAAAAACTTTTTAGCAAATGATGATAGATTTTATAGCCCTAAACGGTCTTTTATCTTGTAAAAATTTTTTTTTTTTAATTTAAAATGAATAAATTGGTCTTTACAACTTCACTTTGATATGACTATGCAATATGGCATGATGGATTGAGTGAAAAAAGAGGACTCACAGAAAGGTGGTGACTGTAAAATGGGATAACAAAGGTGGGTGTAACAAAAGCAAATTTAAACAGGCACTCCTTAAAAGATAACTAAATTGCTTTCATATATATAGATACGTGTTCAGTGTTAGCTCAGAAAGTAATAATTCTATTAGTTACTGGAGTTAACTTACCCTAAATGGGGGATCTGGCTGCACAAAACTCAAAAATGTTAAGCTCAAAAAGATGATGTAGCAACTACTAAATGGTGCTGGGTTGGCACAAACCAGAACACACTCCGAAATCAGAAGTAGTTAAAAATTTGTTTATTTGGACAAAAACATCAAAAAAGTAATTTCGTGCCTTGTGGGCACTTAATCATAGGCTAAATGGACATTAGACATACATTCATATTTAAAGAAAAAATAATCAAATGCAAGTATCTAACTGCCATTCCAAATTGATAATGGAGATGGTCCTAAGACTTATAATCTTAATATATAACAATACTGGGTATTGGCCAGAGAAAAACTGTTTGCTATAGGACCATTTCCATTTTCAATTTGGATTGGCAGTTAGATACTTGCATTTGATTAGTTATTTTTTCTTTAACTATGAATGTATGTCTATTGTCATTTAGCCTATGTTTAAGTGCCCACAAGGCAGGAAACACTTAATTTTTTGTTGTTTTTGTCCAAATAAACACCTTTTTAACTACATCTGATTTTTGGAGTGTGTCCCTGTTTGTGCCAGCGCAGCACTATTTAGTAGTTGCTAAATTGCTTTCATGCTTCTTCTGAGCAGCATGCTCCTCTAAATCGACTGTTTCCTTTCAACTTGCCCAACCATTAGTCTATATGGGATCCTCTTGTTTTAGTGTGAGCAATGGCTCTAAACACGGATGCTGAAGTGGACTACGAAAAGTAAAATCTCTTTGGCTTGTGATCACCAATAGCATTTTAGCGAGAGGTCATCTGCCCACCTGGAAAGGGATCATGATCCCATCTCATGCTTATTCACATTAATATTATTTGTACTGGGGTCTTCTAAAACTATATTTGCTCAATTTGAAACCATCACCTCTTTACTATGTATGAAATAACATGACAATAATGTGCATAGTCGCAAAACTTACCTGGTTGTATACTACAACATTTTATCTCGCATCAATAAAGTATGTTTTACACACACCTCCTGTTGTTGCACCTCATACTAACCAAAACACTACATTTTAGACATGCAGACTTTGCTAGTATAAAGTACATCTACAATATATTAACGGGGAAAGGCTTTTCACAGATTTAAATACAGAGGGTAAAATGCTGCTTAATAAATACACGTCCGTATAATCCCATTGTAAGATAGAAATGTCACAAAGCAAAACCTTTATGGTTTGATAGAAGTATTTGGGTTGAGGTGGATATGAAAAATTCAAGTTAGCTTGGACGCTGAAGCTTTTATCAGGTACAAGGATGCTAATAAAGCATGGATAAAAGCTATCAGGAAGCTAAAATAGAGATGGGGGAAAAAAATAATGAAGTCAAAAATTATTTTTTAAATATGTAAATAAAAAAAGGAAGCAAGAAGTGTTGGGGACCTTGTCATCATCCAGGGTCAGTTCATTGAAAGCAGGGTGAAAAAAGCAGACATTCTGAAGTGAATTTTCATCTGACTACAGAACTGAGGTGAAGGTTTCCTTTTTCAAAGCTCCAGTTCTAATAATGTAACTATTAGTGCGTGGATTTTGAGGAAATTCAAGAGACTAGAACATTTAAAGGTAAAAAAAGGTCCAGGACCATCTTATTCTTTTTGTGGTAGTAAATTGCCTTTTCTTACATTCTATCTATGTAACTAGTTTTTATTTTTACACTGAACAATTCCTTTAAGGTATATTGGCATAGAACATATTTGTACTTTAGAGAACTGGCTAAAGCATAGTTCAAATGGTGGTAAATGGAGCATTTTCTAATGGAATCGGTGTTCTTGTACCACAGGGGTCTTTCCTTGGCCCTTTTTCTTATTAACTTGTTTATTAATGACCTGGAGGTGGGCAATGTAAATTCTGTCTTTTTGTGGATAAATGCAAGTTTATGTACTTTGGTAGAAATTCTATAAATATGAGTTATACACTAAATATTAGTTTGTTGGGTGTTTCCTTAACTGAGAGTCTGGGGATTTTGTGGATAACAAGCTGTGTAAGTCTAGGCAGTATAACTATGCCTTCGAAAGCAAATAAAGCACTCTTGCATAAAAAGGGCATTCATTTTGCTTCTTTATATGTCCCTTAATGAGCTAGGGAGAGTGCAGAGACATGCAAATAAACTGTTAAAAGAGATGGTTTTAGACTGTCAACATTGGTGTTTCTCTAGAGAAAAAGCACCAACGAGGAGACCTGATTAGTCTTCACATGCACATTATAGAACGATAGCCATGGATCTTCCCCCCCCCCCCATAGAAAAGATCAAAGAACAAGAGGGCCACCCTTTTAGACTAGAGAAACAGATCTCTCTTGAACAGAACTCTCTCTTTGAAGCGGTGTAGGGGGTTCTTCACTATGAGGGCTGTGAAGTTGTGGAATGCCTTGCTGGCTGAGATATGGTAGATTCTAAAAGTGGCTTGGATGATTTCTTGAACAAGCATAATGCCCAAGGCTATTCAGATCTTTAGCTCTACAGTTATTCTTGATACTGGTATATGTACTGTATATGTGTATATATAATCCCTAAACCTGAATCCTGTGGTTTCTTTATCCGGGGTTGTAACTGTTGGTGATTTCCGAATCCACAAAGCTTGTGTCAAACCTTGACTTTCACCTCAAAGGGTCTCTAGTAACTAAATTGCCCCGACACTTGCATATCAAGTAGGACTTTCCTTAAGCGATTTTCCCTTGGGAGTACTGCTGGCTGTTTTTGTAAAGTGTATTTATTTCTTTAATCATGGATGTATCTTAGTAAATTAGATGTGGGGGGGGGGTAGTCAAGTGAACGTTAAGTGGTTTTAAATAAAAAACAAAAAATTTAAATTTTTGCTTTTGTTGTCATTGTCAATTCGCAACTTTATTATATAGGCCTGTGCTTACCTTCATAAGTAAGCATTCTTGTGTCTTAACTGCTCATCTCCATGTAGATTACACAAAATATTGATCCTTTTACTGTTGCTGAAAGTGTACAAGCTAATGTCTATGGCCATCAATACTGGACTGACTTATTTGAGCTGCTGCTCTTACTGATGCTCGTTTCAGAAAGGGAAGGCTGGTCACCTATGCTTATTGCAACTTCTGACACCCCTTTTAGGTCTAAAACCCACTGCAATTACTTTTAACAGCACCTTAAGATACTTACACCAGAAAATAACCTGTTTCATATCTATCAAAACATTGACTTATTCATAATTTTGCCAAAAAAGTATTTGCCTGATGCTTTTACATTACCTTTCTTAAAGGGGTTGTTCACCTTTGAGTTAACTTTTAGTATTATTGTAGAGAGGGATATTCTGAGACAATTTGCATTTGGTTTTCATTTTTTATTATTTGTGGTTTTATAATTATTTAGCTTTTTATTCAGCAGCTCTCTAGTTTGTAGTGTCAGCAATTTGGTTTCTAGGGAACAAATTACCCTAGCAACCCTGCATTGATTTGAATAAGAGACTGGAATATGAATAGGAGAGGGACTGAATAGAATGATGAGTAATAAAAAGTAACAATAACAATACATTTGTAGCCTTACAGAGCATTTGTTTTTAGATGGTGTCAGCGACCCCATTTGAAAGCTGCAAAGAAACGGAAGAAAATTGCAAATCATTAAAAAACTATGAAAAATAAATAATGAAGACCAATTGGAAAGTTGCTTAGAATTGGTCCTTCTACAATATACTAAAATTTAACTTGAAGGTGAACCGCCCCTTTAATTTCATGTTCCTCTATGAGGGGCCTGCCATATTTGTGCAACAGTAATCTGTTAGCATTAGTAACTGACTGGTTAAGAAGGGACAGTCCGGTTTATCAATTTCAAGTAACAATTACTTACAAAAAAATAAGTGAAAAAGGATCAACATGATCTATAGGTAACTTTGAATGTAGATTAATATTTTGAAAATAACATTATTAGTATCCGTATCATTTTAAAGTGCTTAATCACCTTTGAATTAACTTTTGGTATGATGTAGAAAGTGTCAATTGCAGTTGGATTTCATTTCCTGTGGTTTTGCAGTTATTTAGCTTTTTATTCAGCAATTCTCCAGCTTGCAATTTCTGCAATCTGTTGACTGGGGTCCAAATTACCATAGCTACCATGCATTGATTCAAATAGAAAGATGTGCATTAAAAAGTAGCATTAACTACATTTTGTTTTGCAGATTGTCAGTGACCCCCATTTGAAAGCTGGAAAGAGTCGGAAGAAGAATGCAAATAATTAAAAAAAAAAAAACTATAAAGAACTAAATACTAATTCCACCAGTAGCAAAGGGTACAGTCAAGCCATATGGAGCTTTTTGTTCTTGTAGTCACTGAGGCAGACGTAAATATATAAATGTATATAAATGTTTTTTTTATAAAATTTGCAATGTGCTCACAGTTGGTTTAACTCATTTTTTAATCACTACAACATTTCTATTAACATGAATTATGCAACAATATAACTGTCACACACACACTATGAATTTGTTTGAGAATTTTCTAAGACCACTTGTTTTGGAAAATACCATGTTCATGTTTATACAAGGACATATGAGCACAGATGGTTGTGGGATTCCAAACTGATTTCAATAGGGGATCTGATACTGCTCTGAAAGTTGAAATGAGATTGCCCGGGTTGGTAATTTCTAGTAAATTGTTATATTATTTGGGGGGGGAATATGCCTCTTGTTGATTAATAGCATAGCCTATCGGGAGTTCACTGATTTGAGGAGATCGTCCAGGAGAGAAATACATTTTGGGCTGTGACTTATCAGAAGGAAATGGTAAGTGTTTACTGATTAGAGTGACTTTGATTAGAGGAATAGGCAGCTGGAGGAGCAGTTAATTAGGCTGATTGAAGTAGGAGAGGAGGGGGAGTTCTATGTGCTACCACACATGGAAACAAAACAATGCAAGAGAGTGGAAACTTAACACACAGGAGCCTGAGGCTGGGGACAGACTGGGAGATTGTCGCCTGGCGTTTAATCGCAGGCGACAATCTCCCCGAACTGCTTTCTCCCTGTCTGCCGCCTGTTACAATGAAAACGCGCCAGCGCTAATCCACACGCAGCGCGGCGATACTTCGGGCGATTCCGGAAATAGCCGTGCTGCGTGTGGATTAGCGCTGGCGCGTTTTCATTGTATTAAACGCCAGGCGACAGAATCTCCCCGAATCTTCCCTGTCTGTCCCCAGCCAAAGAGAGAGCCTGGGTAGCTGCTGGATGGTAGGATTCAGCATTTTTTACCCTAAGTTTATTTGATAAAATGTTGCGAAAGGTTTAGTGGATATTCGGATATTTAGGTACTGTTTGCAAAGCGTGTGATACAAATGTATATTTGGAAATAAAGATGGCTGGCATTTGTTACAACTGCTACACAGTGTCACTTTAAACTGATTTATATATGCATAGTTCCATCTTGCATAAAGTTTATTTTATATAACGAGATCACTATTGTAATAATATTATTTATTTTTTGTTGTTTAAAGTGATATTCAAATACAAGTGAACAGGTGTGGGGGTTTGCTTTTTGAGACATTGCATTGAATATACTGTATACTTTGTATTAGTGATGGGCGAATTTATTCTCCATTCGGGACGAATTCCCACGATTCGCTGCTGGTGAATAAATTCACGAAACTGCAAAATTCGACCAAAAACAGACGTGTACGTCCAAAATGAGGAGCTGGTGGCGTTTCGTGAATTTTTTGGCAAAACGAACCACCCCAGATTCGCCCATCACTACATTGTATATGAATGTGTTAGTCGCTTTAAATGACGTTGTGGTGATGTCATCCCTTCCCCAATATGTGCATATTAGGCCCTTTTGTTGTGTGTAATGGTACTCTGAGAATGGAGACTGCCTACATTGAAGAGTTCAAATTGCAGCTTTGCTGGCTTTTTTTTTTCAAAATAACAAAAACAAATCTTCAGCCCACTGGCTTCACATGGGGCTATCGCATAAGCTTAACATAATCAGTCCCGCTTCTAAGAACCCTCACTGGTGTTCACTTTACTCACATTTGAGTTTAGCCCTTACTGACTTTCAGCACACCACAAATTCAAGAATCCTCTCTGGGCACATTTGGGAGCGGTTACTCTGGTCCTCTCCCAGACCTTTAGAGAGCCCTCTCCAACTAAGGGGAATAACACACTTGTTCCCTGGTGTTCACCAGCACTCCTTCCATGGCCCCTCGCCCTTCTCCACTCCAGGAGGTCTCTAGGGGGGAAGCAGCAGCCCTGAGGTGTAACTATCCTTAGGGCCGGTACACACGGGCGTTTTTACCTGCGCTCCCCTGCGTTCCGTTTTGCTGCGTTCCGTTTTGCTGCGTTCCGCTTTGCTGCGTTCAGCCGCAGGGGAGCGCAGGTATAGACGCACTCAATTATTTTCAATGGGGCTGTACTCACGCGAACGCATGTAGGCGCCAAACGCAGGAAAAATGCAGCATGTTGCGTCTGAATCTGCGTTCGGCTCTAACACGCGTCTCGTGGGTACAACCTCATTGAACAAAATGAGGTGCGTCTAGACCTGCGCTCCCCTGCGGCTGAACACAGCCAAACACAACGCAGGGGAGCGCAGGTCCAAAAACGCCCGTGTGTAGGAGCCCTTAAAGGGATATTGTCATGGGAAAACATGTTTTTTTCAAAACACATCAGTTAAAGGAAAACTATACCCCAAAAATTAATACTTGAGCAACAGATAAGTTTATATCAAATTAAGTGACATGTTAAATAATCTTACCTACCTGGTTTATATATTTAAGTAAATATTGCCCTTTTACATATCTTGCCTTGAACCACCATTTCATGATGGTCTGTGTGCTGCCTCAGAGATCACCTGACCAGAAATATTTCAACTCTAACTGTAACAGGAAGAAGTGTGGAAGCAAAAGTCACAACTCTGTCTGTTAATTGGCTCGTGTGACCTAAGTTTATAGTTTGTGTGCACCATTGAATCCTAGGATCCCAGGAGGCTGTCCTTATTTTTTTAAAATGGATATTTTCTATTTATGATTACCCAATGGCACATGCTACTAAAAAAGTGTATTATTATGAAAATGGTTTATTTACATGAAGCATGGTTTTACATATGAGTTGTTTTATGCAATATCTGTTTATAGAGACCTACATTGTTAGGTGAGTATAGTTTTCCTTTAATCCTTTAATAGAGCTGCTCAGTAGACTTCTGCACTGAAATCCGTTTCTCAAAAGAGCAAGAGCAGATTTTTTTCAGTTTTGAAATCTGACATGGGTGCTAGGCATTTTGTCAATTTCCCAGCTGCCCCTGGTCATGTGACTTGTGCCAGCTTTAGGAGGGAACTGCTTTCTGGCATGTTGTTGTTTTTCCTTCTCAATGTAACTAATTGGAACGCAGTGGGGCATGAGTGCTTTTCCTATATGTACTGGGCATAGGGTTGCCACCTTTTCTTCAAAAAAATACCGGCCTTTAATTAGCCAATTATTTAGCTAGCTGCCTATTTTCGGCAGCTGCAAAACCTTACATAGAGCAAAGGATGGAAGCCCACCCTGCTCTCTTCCATCCACTCCAGGCAACCATTATCCAGCTTTTCCCAAGCTGGTAAAGAATTAAGCAGCATTACTTGCTGCAGCAACTTCCCTGGAGTTTAACATCTTACCAGCCTAATACTGATGAAATAGAAATGATAGTGTGCCCTTTAGATGCCCATATCTTAACAATGTATGGGATCTGTTATCCAGAATGCTCAGGACTTGGGGTTTTCCAGAAAATGGGTATTTCCTTAATTTGAATCTTCATACCTTGTCTACTAGAAAATCACATAAACATAAAAAAAAACCATTAGGCTGGTTTTGCTTACAATAAGTATTAATTATGTCTTAGTTATGAGCTACGGTACAAGCTACGGTTTTATTATTACAGCGAAAAAGCTAATAATTTTTTAAAAATGTTATTATTTGGATAAAATGGAGTCTGAGAGACATCCTTTTTGTAATTTGTAACTTTCTGGATAACAGGTTTCCGGATAACAGATCCCATACCTGTATATATGCAGTTAGGTCCATATATAATTGGACAACTTCTTTCTAATTTTGGTTCTGTACATTACCACAATGAATTTTAAATGAAACAACTCCGATGCAGTTGAACTGCATGAAAATGTGAGGAACTAAAGCCTTTTTTTAACACACACACACACACACACACACTTAATTTCAGGGGCTTAAGGGCCGGTACACACGGGCGTTTTGGACCTGCGCTCCCCTGCGTTTGGCTGCGCTCAGCCGCAGGGGAGCGCAGGTCTAGACGCACCTCATTTTGTTCAATGAGGTTGTACCCACGAGACGCGTGTAAGCGCCGAACGCAGATTCAGACGCAACATGCTGCATTTTTCCTGCGTTTGGCGCCTACATGCGTTCGTGTGAGTACAGCCCCATTGAAAATAATTGAGTGCGTCTATACCTGCGCTGAAACGGAACGCAGGGGAGTGCAGGTAAAAACGCCCGTGTGTAAGGGCCCTAAAAGTAATATGGACAATTGAGTCAAAGGCTATTTCATGGGCAGGTGTGGGCAATTCCTTCATTATGTCATTATCAATTAAGTGGATAGAAGTCTTGGAGTTGATTTGAGGGGGGGGGTGCTTGTATGTGGAAGATTTTGCTGTGAACAGACAACATGCGTTCAAAGGAGCTCTCCATGCAGGTGAACCAAGCCATCCTTAAGCTGCAAAAACAGAAAAGACTCATCTGAAAAATTTCTGCAGTATTAGAAGTGGCAAAATCTACAGCTTGGCACATCCTGAGAAAGAAAGAAAGAAAACACTGGTGAACTCAGCAACGCAAAAAGACCTGGACGTCCACGGAAGGATGATCACAGAAGCATTTCCATGTTAAAGAGAACCCCCTTCACAACAGCCAAATAAGTGAACAACACTCTCCAGGAGGTAGGCATATTGATATCCAAGTCTACCATACAGAGAAGACTGCATGGAAGTAAATACAGAGGGTGCAAGTCACACATAAGCCTCAAGAATATAAAGGCTAGATTGGACTTTGCTAAAAAAAAAAAACATCTAAAAAAAAAGCCAGCACAATTCTGGAAAAACATTCTTTGGGCTAATTAAAACAAGAACAACCTCTACCAGAATGATGGCAAGAAAAAAGTATGGAGAAGGCGTGGAACAGCTCATGATCCAAAGCATACCACGTCATGTGTAAAATATTTGTGATGGCTTGGGGGTGTGCATGGCTGCCAGTGGCACTGGGACACTAGTGTTTATCCATGATGTGACACAGGACAGAAACAGCCAATGAATTCTAAAGTGTTCAGAGACATACTGTCTGGCCAAATTGATTGGGAGGCATTTCATAATATTGATGGACAATGACCCAAAACATACAGCCAAAGCAACCCAGGAGTTTATTAAAGCGGAATATTCTTGAATGGCCAAGTCAGTCACCTGATCTAAACCCAACTGAATCTGTCACACAATATACTGTAAATCTATAATTTAATGTATTTACTGAAATTTACATCATCTTCCAAAAATGTACTATTCGGATATCACACAAATATTCCAAAGACATCTATAAGTAGCAAACCTATGTGAGCCACAACTAAAAAATGACTGTGTGATTATTTGCTGTTATAAAATTTGTATCTGTATTACTTTTTTCTTGTACTTGGGGAACTATCCACAACGTTGAATGTGTGCTCTGCCATCAGTCAAATGGTATTCAAGGCACAAAGAAATGACAAAGTAACAGAAGTTGTGTAACTTAACGTGATTATACAATTCTGGAGCTATTTTGTATATTTTAGTGTCATATTACTGTTTATTGTCTACCAATTACCACTACAATAGCAAGACTCATTATAACATGCTTTTATTCGGTATTATCAAAAGCCATATTGGTTGACTCTCTAGAATTATTGGTCATGAATATTCTTTCATTGATCTGCTTGGGTTTTGATTGAGTATGATCTTCATTTTATTGTTGCATGCATATGAATAATGTGCATTGAAGGTTAGCACTATGGAAAGTATTTTCTGTTCCTAGTATTTTTCCAATCTTTTTAACAGAAAATGGTGAAAATACTTCCCAAAACTGAATCCATCATTTTTGGATAATGCTATATGCTTCATAAGAATTTTGACTACATGTTGGATCACTGGATCTGAGCCCCTTGCAGTCAGATGTCCATAGTAAAATCTGAAGATTTAAAGGTTTGAAAGTACAGGTATGTAGTGATGGGCGAAACGGGCGCGTTTCACAGAGAAATTTGCGAATTGGCGAAAAATTCGCGAAACGAGTCGCGCGTCGTTTTTGATGCGCGTCGCGTTGTTTCCGTCGCGTCGTTTTTGGCGCACGTCGCATCGTTTTCGGCGCGCCGCGTCAAAAACGACGTGCGACTCGTTTTTGGCGGTGAATTTTTCCTGCCGTTTCGCGAATTTATTCGCCAGCGGCGAATCGCGGGAATTCGCCCCTGGCGAATAAATTCGCCCATCACTACAGGTATGTAATACATTGTCTGGAAAACCATTATCCAGAGAGCTCTAAATTACGGAATAGCTCATAGACCAAATTTTATCCAAATAATGCAATTTTTACAAATAATTTTCTTTTTCTCTATAATAATAGTACCTTTACTTGATCACAACTAAGATATAATTAATCCTTATTGGAAGCAAATCAGCCTATTGCGTGTATTTAATGTTTACATGATTTTCTAGTAAACTTAAAGAATGAAGATCCAAATTATGGGAAGATCTGTTATCTGGAAAACCCCAGGTCCCAAGCATTCTGGATAACGAATCCTATATCTGTACTGAGACTTGGCAAAATGCTGTAATCAATCCTGAATTCAGTGCAGTCTTAGTGATTATTGTAATTTTAACCCAGACTGAATTTAATGTAAGGCATTCCAATAATTCTCATCTATGTTTTGTTGACAATACCCAGTGGGCAAAAGGTAATATTTTAATATCACAGATTAACTAAATGCTAATAAATAATCTTTTTGAACATTAACTCTATATATATATTCCTTCATGCTACACATCTGCGATGGCCAGAGATGTATGTGGGTGTCCATATCATGCATATTATAGTCTTAAATGTAATTCATTCTGTGCAAACCCAGTCCCTATTTGTAATTTTAATAAAATACATATGTAGGGGACTGGTAAATTAGTTTCCCAGTATTATTAAACAGGCAGTCACTTGGTGTTATAGACTCCTAAACTGGGATGTAAAATACAGTTATGAGGGGGACCAGTTTCTTTATCCTGCTTTTTTTTATGCCCCCTTCAGTTCAACAAGTGATGGCACTGTGCTAATTTATATATTGTAGTGTTGCGCAACCATGTGCTCAGGGTCCATTTTGTTATACCTGGCCTGTGCAGGCAGGCAGGAAGGGTGAAGTGGAACCTAGACAAGTCAAGTCTAGTAAGAATAGACTCCTGACCTTAATAGGTCACTCTAGGAGTGTCAGCTAGACAGGCTATTTAGCTGAGCAGCTTGAGGCTCCTCTGAGGATTGTAAGTGGGATTCCACTTAGGGAAAAGGCTGAAAGTTGGTTGTACCTTCATTGCTGCTGTGTATGTTCACATCCCTGTGGGGACTAATACTGACCACTGATGTTTGTGAGTATATGCCTAGCCACACTTGCTCTATGTTCCTGCTTGATCTTTATGTACACTCCTTTGTGGATCACTCTGTTCAATAAAAACATTATCTGGTTTATTTGCAAGAACTACTGGGGCACAATTATTGTGCGCTGCACCTATTTATAGTTGTACTACACTCTGCCTCTACACTATTGAGAAGGCTTACCCCCTGAGAATAAAGGTCTCACCTGGAGCAAAGTATTGGGGTAAAGCTCATAGTTGGAGAATGGTACTTCTCAATTTACTATAGCTTTACACATTTGTCATTTAACATGTTTTTTTTTTTTTTCAACTGTTCAGTTAGAAAACGAGTCCACTGTATTTTGTTTACCAGCAGTTTATAACCTGCCATTGTAACAAAGCAAGAGCTAAATGTAAGTCGTGTTTTACATACCATCATGCACGTTTTACAAAAATGCTCTGTCTTTTAAAAAACATCATTCCAAGCTGAAACACAACCCTGGGTTAATGGGAGCAGGACTAAATTCATCAGCAGAGCCCTTTATATCTGGGCAGCTCTACTACAGGTGCTTAAACTGTATTAGCAGTGAAACTGGATTGTAATCCCTGGATTTCATGCAGCCAGCAACTAAATTGGCTGACTTACAAAACTATATATTCTGTAATTATAACACATTCCCCTGCCATGGTGTAAAATGATGGTAATGTACACATTTTCTATTGAACTTCTTGCTATTCTATAACCGATAACATACTTTATTATGAATCTTTACTAAACTCTAAAAGTCCTACTGTACGATTTTGCTATGTGCTAAATAAAACTGCTTCCTGCTGCTCCATTTAGACTGTGAATATAAAGGAACTTTGCTTTGCAATGAGAAGTATAATAATAGAATTCTATGAAGTGTCAGTTAGATTGCACAGGCCTTGGTAATGTAACACCCACACGGCATTCCTGTGGCACCCCTGCAACATCCTTTGGCAAGAATATCACTGTAATTCCTTCATTAGCAGAAGTGCCAATTCTTCTACTAAAATAGGCTTGTCAACAACATGATTGTTATGCTGTCTCTTGCCCACAATGCCCAGTTGGAAATACAGTCGCCTTAAATGGAGGTATGTATGTATATGTATACTGAATGTGTGCATAGTTATGGGTTTACTCAGTATGTTGGGGGTTATGGGTTAGCTAGACAAAGTCTGAGGTTATAAAAAAGTACAAGATGGGGTGAAAGTGCTTTTATCTTGTGCTGATTTGTACAGTTTCACTCTGAGGGCACATTTCTACATTCTACATAACTATAGCTATAAACAGATAGAGGTTCTGTACTGTATGAGATTCAGTCTCTGCTCTCAGTCATTGACTATACATTGCAGGTCCCACAGTGTCTACTTCATACAACAGTGCTGCTTTGCCACTCAGGTAGTTATCAGGGCAGGGTTGAACTGAGGTATGCGCCACAGTAATGTCCTAGCATGGACTGACTCCTATGCAGGATTCAGAGAAATGGCCTGAAACTTCTTTAGGCGATTAGCAGCAGCAACCACGTAGAAGTGTTTCTAAAAGAGAAGAAAATGTTGACATCAGTATTAGCATGGCTAGGAGCTGCAGCATTTTATGCAGCTAGCAAAAGTGAACAGGTAATATGGCTGTAGTACAAGAATATTTAGTATTCATAGCATAGCAGGTACAATGTGAAGATCCAAATTACAGAAATATCCCTTATCTAGAAAACCTCAGGTCCTGAGCATTCTGGATAACCAGTCCCATACCCGTATTACTAAACTAACAAAACCAAGCTATGGGAAAAATAAGAACTTACTTTCCATTTCTTTTGTGCCATGTATTTCTGAAGGAGGATCTGAGACTTCAAGCGGACTTTGTATATTTTGGCTTTCATTGCCAGGTTGACTAGCCAGTCATGTTTAAGACACTGACCTGCACTAAGTCTACAGCTGCAAGGGAAAAAAAACAGCACATTTAATCCTGGGAAGCACATGTGAATGACACATGGGAAGAATATGCCTGACATATTCAAACAAGCAGCTGACTGGAAAAAGCACCTAAACGCAAACAAATCAACTGAAAAGGATAATTAATTTTTATTTTATAGTAAGGGGGTATATTTAAATACTGTGGTTTAATTTTTTATATATTTTTTCTGTATTTGGTGCTAAATAGCAAAGTTTGTTGTGCTATTGTGCTTACTGCAAGTTGTCATAACCTGCTTTACTTTTGCACTTAGCTTTCCTTCAGTTTGAGGGTTTGCTTAGTTGCACCTGAACAGACTGTATAAATAGAACCCCTGGGACTCCAGTGGAGCTTGCTCTAATGTTTAGATGCTCTTAAGTATTTGTTCTTTAAGTGGGAGATCTATAAGTTGAGTTACAAACACCAGAGTTAGTAGTTGATCTATAAGTGGAGTTGCAAACACCAGAGTTAGTGGGGGATCTGTTAGTGGAGTTGCAAACTAAAGTAGGTTCAAACTAGGTCAAAAGTTTGTTCTAAACCCAAATTTAGTTTTATTCCTGTTTTGATCTGTAACTGGGATAATGAGTGCTAGCAAGATTGAAGGTCTGACCCATGTGCACAGTCTGCCATATGTATGAAGATTTGGAACAAGAGATCCAAACTGCTTGCCTCTGTGTTGGATGTGAGCAAATTGCCACTTTGGAGGCTCGAGTTAGAGCACTAGAGGAACCAATTGCAACACTGCAGTCGATTGACAATCTTGAAAGGAGTCTCTTGCTCACTGAGCAGGACCTAGTGGGGTCAGATAGTTTGGGGGGAGATGATGGGAGTGTGAACTCCAGAATGGTAATTCTTGATGAGGCTGATCTCTCTAACAGCCGGGAGACAAGTTTCTCTAGTAGTAGTGGTGGGGAGGAGAGCAGAGTTAGGCCTAAGCAGATTGTGGTTGTAGGGGATTCAATCATTAGGAAAGTGGATAGGGTAATGTGTCATCCGGATTACTACAACCGAACAGTTTGCCGTCTACCTGGTGCCAGGGTTCGGCATTTGGTTGATCGGGTAGACAAATTTATTGGGTGGGGCTGAACATATTGGTACTAATGACAAGATAATTGGTAGATGGATGACCTTAAAGAGTGAGTTCAGGGATCTAGGCTCTAAGATTAAGGGAAGGTCTTCCAATGTCATTTTTTCTGAAACTTTGCC
The DNA here is from genome assembly GCA_024363595.1 of Xenopus borealis. Taxonomy (NCBI): domain Eukaryota; kingdom Metazoa; phylum Chordata; class Amphibia; order Anura; family Pipidae; genus Xenopus; species Xenopus borealis. The sequence continues at coordinate 64,415,323 of CM044437.1, forward strand.
TATGCCATATGCAAGTATAGGGAGACAGCAGGAGCTTAGGGAGTTAAATGTGTGGCTCAAGTCTTGGTGTAGGAAGGAAGGGTTTGGGTTCCTAGAGCACTGGGCTGATTTTACCTTGGGGTAAAACCTATACAGTCGTGACGGATTGCACCTCAATCGAAGGGGGTCTACTGTGCTAGGGGAAAAATGTTAAAGGAAAACTATACCCCGAAAATGAATTTTTGAGAAACAGATAGTTTATATCAAATCAAGTGACATATTAAATAATCTTACCTACCTGGTATATATATTTAAGTAAATATTGCTCTTTTACAGCTCTTGCCTTGACCCACCATTTCATGATGGTCTGTGTGCTGCCTCAGAGATCACCTGACCAGAAATATTTCAACTCTAACTGTAACAGGAAGAAGTGTGGAAGCAAAAGACACAGCTCTGTCTGTTAATTGGCTCATGTGACCTAACTTTATAGTTTGTTTGGTATGTTTGTGTGCACCGTTGGATCCTAGGATCCCAGGAGGCTGTCCTTATTTTTTAAAATGGCTATTTTCTATTTATGATTACCCAATTGCACATGCTACTAAAAAAGTATATTATTTTGAAAATGGTTTATTTACATGAAGCAGGGTTTTACATATGAGTAGTTTTATGCAGTATCTGTTTATAGAGACCTACATTGTTTGGGGGGTATAGTTTTCCTTTAAGATAAACAAAGGTCCAGGGCCAGGTGGTATTCATCCCAGGGTACTTAGCTCTTTGATTTCCAAACCTCTCTACTTAATTTTTTAGGATTCACTGAGGTCTGGCATGGTGCCGAGAGACTGGAAAAATGCTAATGTTGTGCCGCTATTAAAAAAGGAATCCTGTTCTCAGCCTCAAAACAATAGGCCAGTTAGTCTGACGTCAGTGGTAGGAAAGCTTTTCGAAGGATTAATAAAGGATAGAATACTATACTTCATAGCAAATAACAATACTTTGAGTCTGTGCCAGCATGGTTTTAATGCGTAATAGATCTTGCCAGACTAACTTCACTTCTTTTTATGAGAAGGTAAGCAGGGACCTCGATTCCGGTATGGCAGTGGATGTGATTTACTTTGCTAAAGCATTTGATACAGTGCCACACAGATGGTTACTGGTTAAATTAAGGAATGTTGGCCTGGAACATAGTATTTGTACCTGGATAGAGAACTGGCTAAAATATAGACTACAAAGAGTGGTGGTAAATTGAAGATTTTCTAATTGGAACAGTGTTGTTAGTGGGGTACCGCAGGGCTCTGTACTGGGTTCCTTGCTTTTCAACTTGTTTATTAAAGACCTGGATGTGGGCATTGAAAGTACGGTTTCTATTTTTGCAGACGATACTAAATTGTGCAGAACTATAGGTTCCATGCAGGATGCTGCCACTTTGCAGAGTGATTTGTCTAAGTTGGCAAACTGGGCAGCAAACTGTAAAATGAAGTTCAGTGTTGAGAAATGCAAGGTTATGCAAAAATAATATAAATGCAAGTAATATACTAAATGGCAGCGTGTTGGGAGTTTCCATACATGAGAAGGATCTTGTGCTTTATATAGATAACAAGTTGTCAAATTCTGGGCAGTGTCATTCTGTAGCTACTAAAGCAAATAAAGTTCTCTCCTGCATAAAAATGGGCATAAACTCAACGGATGAAAACATAATTATACCTCTTTATAGATCCCTAGTAAGACCTCATCTGGAGTATGCAGTGCAGTTTGGACTCCAGTCCTTAAGAGGGATGTAAATGAGCTGGAGAGAGTGCAGAGATGTGCAACTAAACTGGTTAGAGGGATGGAAGATATAAATTATGGGGACATGATTACACTTTATAGGTACATTAGAGGACATTATAGACAAATATTAGGGGACCTTTTTACCCATAAAGAGGATCACCGCACTAGAGGCCACCCCTTCAGACTAGAAGAAAAGTACTTTCATTTGAAGCAGCGTAGGTGGTTCTTCACAGTGAGGACAGTGAGGATGTGGAATGCACTGCCGGGTGATGTTGTGATGGCTGATTCTGTTGATGCTTTTGTGAGGGGCTTGGATGATTTTTTGGACAGACAGAATATCAAAGGCTATTTTGATACTAAACTCTACAGTTAGTATAGCTATGGGCATATATGGTTTGTATGAAAGAGTGTAGGGGTGTGTGGATGCTGGTTTTTAATTTGGAGGGGTTGAACTTGATGGACTTTGTCGTTTTTGACCCAATTTAACTATGTAACTAACTATGTAACTATAAAGCAAATGTTTGCTGGGGTGTTGTGTATCTCTTGGTAGAGTGAATGGGTGTACATTTGTGGTGGTGTTGGTAGTCAGGCATGCACACCTTACTCTTCCCAATCAGCATCAGTTTCATTATATAACATAACTGTAGGTATGCGTAGGTTTTTTATAACCACTTCATTAACAATTTGGGTAGTCCTAAAACTTTTACTCTTTACACATTTTTATCATTATAACAAATTAGCTATAGACGGGTATAAATAAATTCCTTTACCTCTTTTCTTTAATCAGGAGTTTGGAAATAAAGTCTTTGGCCTCCTCTGACACTTGCTCAAATGTATCAGAGTCAAAGTCCCAGTTGCAGTTTACAATGTAATTCATTGTCTCAGCATCACTTTCTCCCAGGAAGGGGGACAGACCACTGAGCCTAAAAATAAATGAAAATAGGTGGGTTAGATAATGTATGTAAACATACTGATTTTTAATAATGTCAACATTCTGTGTGTTTGTAAAGTACTTGCAGTCATTTTTATTAAATACATTTTTATAAAAAAAAAAAGAATTTAATGCAAAAAATTTAACATCTTAGGATAATAAGGTCATGGATGAGTGTTTTAGTAGTTGCTTAAAAGAGAAAAAAGAAAAAAAAACACGACCGTGGTATAAATCTGTTTAGAGAAATGAAGGGAAGCACCAAAGATTAACCTTACATTCAACAGACTAGGAGCAAATATTGGGTGAAATTTTGTTAGGTTTGAGATGGTTTGATCCAGGAAGAGATAGCTAGTTGGCAGGTAGAGATCTGCATTGAATGTTGTCTGGATATTACCTGCATATGAATTATATATAAAGCCAAATTAATGGAAGAAGTCTCCCAATGAGATTGCACAGAAAAAACAACAGACAGCTGTATACAGAACCGTAATGCACCCTCAGACCTAGTTGAATTCGAGGAGCCCATTTGTTATCATAAGGAACAATATTTTGTATTAGAAAAAGATAATCAGGATGCAGATTGTATGCAGCTGGCAAGGGAATATTTTAAAGGAACTAAATGCATAGGAAAAATGAAAGAGCATGAGAAGAGGTCATTTGGCCTTGGCAATCTGAATACCATTTTAATCTTTACATAGTGCTATTAGCAGGTCAGAAACCTGATTGCATTGGGTCCAGTAAATTATAAACAAAGGCAAGAAATTCCCAGGAGAACTTCAGTTTGGCTAAATTAGTCAGAGGATGGGTGTAAAGGGGCATGTGACAATAGAGCATAGACTGAAGTTATAAGTATTGACAAACAAATCAGAATCAAGGGAAAACTGAAGGAGGTAGAGATTTGAATTGATAATATATATATATATATATATATATAGTATTTATGTGTGTATACATAATTATGGATGCAAACTTTTTCAAGACTAAGATCTGTCAGTAATGCCAAGATATAATACAGGAATGGGATCAGTTATTCGGAAACCCATTATAAATAAAGCTCAGAATTGAGGAAAGGCCATCTCCCATAGACTCTATTTGATCCAAATAAAGATGATTACCCTTTTCTCTGTAATAAAACAGTACCTTGTACCTTCAATCTAATATATAATTAATCCTTATTGGAACCAATACCAGCCTGCTTGGGTTTATTTAATGTTTAAATCATTTTTTAGTAGACTTAAGGTATGAAGATCCAAATTACAAAAAGACTCCCTTATCCAGAAAACCCCAGGTCCTGAGAATTCTGGATAACAGGTCCCCTACCTGTAAAGCATTTTGCATCATGTGATTGCAGCATACCATTAGTTTAAACTATTCAAATTATTCTTTTGTGATAGCGGAGTGTACCTATATGAGTCTAGATACCCTTATAAGACATGAGACCTCTCCCTGCATTAAGGGTTTAAGTTAGGGGTATCTAAGGTCTGCAATGCGTCTGTATCAAACTAGATAAAACAGAAATAAAGGTTGTACTTTATCCCACTCTGTGACTCACAGCATATACGTAATGACTCCCACACTCCACATGTCCGTTGGAAAAGACACAAAATCATAATTCACTACTTCAGGGGCCAGAAATTCTGGAGTGCCAAAATTCACCTTCAACTTCTCCCTGGGTTTGTACCTAGAAAAAAAACAGCACAATGCATTAAGTTCTGTCAAAGGGGAAAATTTTACTTAAGCTTCATCATACCGAAATAAGACATTTTCTAAATATAATCCATTACAAATTATGAACCGTTTCTGAAATATTCAAGTTACTCTTCACTATCCCCCCCCTCTCAGCATCTGACTCTCTTCATTCTGTCTTCATGCAGGAGTTGGGACTCTGATTTTGAATGGCAATCAAATCCAATATAAGTTTTAGGGGTCTCCTTTTGCATAAAAGATATATTAAAGTGATACTGACACTATAAACTTAATTTTAACATATGAATGTACATTAAATGTTACCTATAGGTCATGTTGATCATTTTTTGCTGAGAGGTTTGTTTTTGTATATAATTGTTAGTTGAAGTTCCTAAGCCTGACTCTCTGACTCTCTGACCCCTCATACAGGAACATGGGGGATCAGACACGTAATGTAAAAGCATCATGCAAATACTTTATGGCAAAGTAGCTTTCAAAGCCAATATTATAATAGATATAAGAAAGAATTCAATTTCAGGTGTCAGTATCTCTTTAACATCACCAGAAATCCTGTTTCTCTACAGATTTGTGCAAAAAGGCAGTTATTTTGTTAGATTCAGTTTGACCTGGAATTGGTTATTTGAGTGAGCTCTAAGACATCTGCTAGGGAGCCCACCCTATAAGATATATTTTATCTAACTGTCAATGATTACCTGACATAAACTAGTGAACATAAACTTGATTATTTCAGAAACACTACAGTATTTTTAATTGTTTGTGTTTAGAAAGTTTAGATATGATGAAGCTTATATTAAATTTTCATTTTCACTGAGTCATTTACTTGGTAGAAAAGTATCTATTTATTAGTCTGAAAATAAACTAACATAACTGCACAAAACGTACCTTCTTGCTAATCCAAAGTCAATAATTTTAATTTGGTTACCCGTTCGATTGACGCACAAAATATTTTCTGGCTGCAAAAAATAGAAAATGTGGGAATTATTTCAATATATTTTCTCTTCTGCTGTATAGATAGAGTGTTTAGCCTTATATATTTATCAACTGACCTTTAGATCTAGATGCAGAATGTACTGCTGGTGTAAATAGTACATTCCTTCACAGATCTGTTTGGTAAACATTATTGCATCCAGCTCTGTCAGAGTGTAGTTTTCATCAGTAATACGGTCAAATAGTTCTCCACCATCCAGACTAAAATACAAGAAACCAAGTTTATAATTTGTACATATAAACTACTAGTATTGTTCACCTATGCTAAGTAGTGATGGGCGAATTTATTCGCCTAGGTCAAATTCGCGGCGAATTCCCGCGATTCGCCGCTGGCGAATAAATTTGTGAATCACCAGCGAAATTTCGCCGAAAAACGAGTCGCGAGTCAGTCGCACGTCGTTTTTGACGCGACAAAATCGTCCCGCGACTCGTTTCGCGATTTTTTCGCCGATTTGCGAATTTCTCTAGAAATTCGCGAATCTCTAGGCGACGGGAATCGCGGGACATTCGCCCATCACTAATGCTAAGGAATGTCTTTTGCCCACTACATAGTGACACCACAAAAGCCTCAGTAGTGGGTCTAAGGCAGCAATATGACACTACCTCACATGTTTATGTAGTAGGGTAAAGGTTTTGCTAACCTTTAAGTCCTTTGTTCCCCTGGGCATAATTTAGACACCTAGTGGTAGATTCATCAAAGAGTGAAGTGAAGAGTGAAGTTCTGCCACTAGAGGGAAACTCTGCAGCTCTCCATTCATTTCTATGGGATTTTGAAAGGCGTATTTATCAAAGGGTGAAATTTCACTCCACCCATTGATAAATTTTTCCTATGTGAAAGTGTATAAGCAAGCTAGGCTGGGTCCTTTTTCCCATAAGGGAGGGGGAGTAGTTCACCAGAGGTTATAAAAAGGGATGTTGCCATGTCTTCTGTCTCTTTCCAGTGCATCCATTGGAAGTGGGGTGTGCTGTTAGGGCCTGAGGTGGAGGTAGGCCTCAGAATAGGTGAAGCAAGTGTCAGGTGAGAAAATGTAATCAGTCACTATAGGAGTGACCGATGAGTTCAGGAAAGTTAGTGAGCAGCTAAGGCTCCAATGAGGAGTTAAGTGAAGGGTTAGTGACCCAAGTGGTTAAGCTCAGGGAGAGAGAGATCTTTGGAGTGTAGAACCAGTTTTGAGATTCACCTTCATTGGGGATTGTGCACCAAAGGCAGGAAAGGAGGCTCAATTCATAAAGCTGACTAACAAAGGATCAGAGTTAGTAAAACAATTGATCAAGAGTGAATACTGTTTGTGCTTCTACCAAATGGTAATCCCTTCCTCCATACCGTAAGCGGGGACCCCGTCTGAGGATAGAGTCTAATTGTACCCGGGAAGGCTTGGATGTGCCAGCCTCTTAGGTGGAAAATAACATTTCGTGAGACCTGCTAGCCTGCCCAAAATATAACTATTATATAATCATATGGAATTACAAGTTCTCCAATGGAACACTTTCTACTGGTAGCCTCCCCAAACAAATATGTCGCCCTCTTTTCCTGACCAGCCTGTTGACATATTCATGTAAATGTGGCATTGGAAGTGACTGTGAGTGTGTCAATTTGTGCCATTCTTTTTTTATTATACAAGTTAAGTTCCTCATATAGAATAGAATACAATTCTATGTATGTAGATTACCCTGAGAGCCCCACTGACTTGGATGGATTCTGTTCTCATGCCAGCCCTGGTCACTAGTACCCTGGCCTTGAGGGCAGAGGCACCTGTTTGACTGTAAGAGCAGTTCTTTGTTTTCCTAAGCTGTGGAAAGATGCTCTCCCACCAGTAACTGCCTTTTTACAAGTCTATTAAAACTCAGCGATTCCTTTGTTCAGGGTTCTGACTTTTTGTGAGTTCAGAATCCACCAAGTGTGATCTCTGGTAGGGTTGCCACCTGTCCGTTTTTGACCCGGACAGCCCAATATTTTGAAGGGCTGCCCGGGTCAATGCTTCCTGCCCGGTTTTCCAAATAAGGAAAACCGGGCAGGATTAGCTTGATTGGCGCCGCGATCGGCCAATCGGCGATCCAGCGTCATAGCTCCGCCCCGTGATGTCATGGGTCCGCCCACCAACATCACGGGCCCGCCCCCCCTGTCCGGCTACAGCCACAGGGAAAGGTGGCAACCCTAATCTCCGGTAACAGAATTTCCATGACACATCCAGCCACTTAAAGTATATTCGATGAGGGGTGACATATATCAATCTGAAACCAATGCTAATGTTTAACTTCTTGAACACATATGTGTTTCAGCTCCTAGGATGTGTTCCCACCTCAGCATTAAATGTCAAGCAGTACCTTATTAAATGTAATGGTGTCAAAGTCAATGCTCCAATTACAGCAACAGAAACAAAAGTATCTTCCAACTTACTATTCCATTAGCAAGGTCAGGTCGTTCTTGCAATCAAATGCATCATACAGCTGTATCAGGTTCACATGATTTAATTGGTTCATGACATTGATTTCATTTTTTACTTCATCCTGTTAAAAAAAGGAAACGATTCACTCATATACATGCAATAGAAACTGGCAGCTAACATTTCAGCCTTTAATTGGAACCTTTCTGTAAAGGTGGAAAAATAAAATCAACCCTTGGCTGATGGCTCAGAAACACCTGCATGCCCACAGAGCTACAGTATCTACAATAGAGTAGTGTATAAGTATCTGCATTATGTGTTTTGAGTGAAAATAAAATCTAAAGAGAATCTAATTACCAATTAAACTCTTCTCATAAAAGGTTTCCATGGAAATACATGACTGATGGTGTTGTATGAAAAAGATGCACATAAATTGAATATACATCAATTACCCTGTCCTTTGCTCCTTTGACTTTGATTATTTTTGCCGCTAGCTGAAGCCCAGTTGCTTTTTCTACACATCTGTGAACTTGGCCAAAGCGCCCCCTGCTGAAAAAAATAGCGTAAGTAAAAAAAAAAAAAATGTCACAGTAAATATAAAACTAAATTTAGGTTCTACAATATAGACTAAAAAAGACTTGTCAGATTCCATGTGTAACAGAAGGCCTTTGTGACAAGCAAATAGTAACCGTATACAGCTATATTTATTTACTATGCTTTGGGGAAGGTCTTGTGTACTATTTCTGTAAAGCACTGTTGTATTAAAAATAGCACAGCAAATTGTACTGAAAGGCCAATGGTATAAATCTTCACAATGGATTAAAAGCAACCTTTTATACAGCTGTCCCACAAAGACAAACATGTTATGTATCTTTTGTGCACTTAGATTTCATAAACAGACGCTGGGGAACTGAATAGCAACACCAGTGCTGTGTGTGTGTGTCTGGCCTTGTGTTTCTTATTCAGCATTACTGCTCCCCATAGTGCAGTAACTGTATACAATGTATAGCCTCCATTTTTGAAGAAAATGTAATTTTGAGGGAATATAGGGAATATAGACGTGGTAGATGATTGCAGAAGATTTTAACCATTTTTTACCACTAAACAAATATGGAAATCTAAAAAGAGTACAGTTTTACACAATTTGATACCTTGCTTAAAAAAGTGGTTCATCTTTAAAGGAGAACTCAACCCCCTTTCTAATAAAAACCATTACCCCCTACCCTCCACAGTCCCCCCCCCCCCCCCCCCCCCCCCGCACAGGAGATACCATAAGTAAATACAACTAAGCCACTAATTAGCTTTTGTTGCAGAGTCAAGGGAGTTCACAGGGGCCGTCTTCAGCCCTATCCGTAATCTCAGTAAGGAATCAATGTATCGGTGCATGCGCAGGTGTCATGAGGCGACCGAGCTTACCTAGTGCCATCCCACCGGCAATTTACATTCTAGCCTACAGGAAGGCATTTAGGGGAGATTAGTCGACCAAAGAAGAGGGGATTTGTCGTTGGCTGACTAATCTCCCCCAGTAGCCTTGTGTGCTCTGGCCCTAAGGTAATATTTAGAGGCATATTTATTATGCTGTGTAAATGTGTAAAACTCAATTCGCCAAAAAAACTGTGTAAAAAGCTGTGTAAAATAAAGGGTAAATTTATCAAGATGTGTAATTTTACAGCATGCGAAGCCAGATTTGCCGTTGCTATTTTACACTGCTTCCGGCGGAAGTCACTCTAACTATTCGGCTGAATTCTTGTGCCTGGCCGAACTGAATCCGAATCCTGCATATGCAAATTAGGGATGGGAAGGGAAGTCACAACTTTTTGTCACGAAACAAGGAAGTAAAAACAGTTTTTCTACTTTTTACCTTCCTGTCACTAATTTTCATATGCAAATTAGGATTCAGTTCGGTAGGGATTTGGGGAATAGGGGATTGGTGCATCACTAAAAGTAACAGTCTATAAATGTATTGTTATTGCTATTACACCTCTTTCTATTCAGGCCTTCTCCTATTCATATACCAGTCTCTTATTCAAAGCAATGCTTTGTTGCTAAGGTAATTTGGACCTTATCAACTAGACTGCTCAAATTGCAAACTGAATAAACAGTTATATTACTGAAAAAATAAAAATAGTTTATAAATAAAAAGGAAAAACAATTGCAAATTCCCTTCTTCATTCTAAAGGTGAACCACCCCTACAGTCAATTAAATGAGTTTCCAACCGATTCAGCAGTGTGATTTCCCCAACCATTTACAGTGCATATCCTAGTAATACCATTTTAACTAGCTTGCTGTTTATTACAGAGAACACTGACATGGCTGTTGAGTACATGGTAGAAAATAAATCTAGAGCTATTTGGATGGCATTCTGGAATTTTTTGGTTACCTCAGCAACTTGACGTGGATTATTAATGCCCATTAGTTGAGTTAAGGCAGGAACTCAATTCTAATTCTGGGAGATGAGTGATGAACCTTTGGAATTTACTCTTTCTTTTGGACAAAGGCACGCTCATATATTAAGGCTATACATTCCACAGAGGTGCCAGACTTACAAAGCAACGAAAGCAGTGATCTGTTAGAGTACATTGCTATTAGGCACCTACTGGTGGGATGACCAGAATGGCCTCAGCTTTCCATGTGTCACTTATATTGGTGCTGTACTCACTGCATTACCAGGTGACCTGTTCCATAAATGCTTAAGTGGCTTTTAAGGGCAGAGACACATACTGCAATTTGGGGAGATTAGTCACCCGGCTACAAATCTCCTCTACTTTGTGGCGACTAATCTACCCGAACTGCCTCCCCTTCCTTCCTGCCGGCCAGAATTAAAATCGCCGACGAGATGGCACTCGGAGTGCTTTGTTTTCCAAAGTTGCCTCAAGAGGAAACTTTGGGGCGACTTCAGAAAACGAAGTTTTTGATTCTAGCCGGCGGGAAGGCAGGGGAGGCAGTTTGGGGAGATTAGTCGCACTGCAGAAGAGGAGATTTGTCGCCAGGCGACTTATCTCCACAAATTGCAGCATATGTCTCTGCCCTAAGTGAAAATACAAGCAAAACACCAGCACAGCCAAGCAGTTGCATACAGGGTTGACAATGGAGTATACATCAACAACTTAATGCTCTTTATTCTTTGTCTTGTAGAGCTAGCATTCAGGGATGTTGAATAGGGTGTATTGTAATTGGTGTTCCCATGCTTGTTTTGGTAGGGACAGGGTACAGTCTAGTAATATTGAGTGGATTGGTGGCTCCACCAGAGGTTTTACTGCATATCAACTGCTATGATGTATAGCAGGCAGGAAAATATTATTTATTATTCATGTGAAAACTAGCTGCTGATTGGTTGCTGTGTGTTACTTGACTTTGGCAATGTTTGCTCATAAACTTTTTAAATATGTCTTTATAGCACCCAGAAAACCACTAGTCATGGTTATCCTGAGCTCATGGATGAAAAGCTATCAGTTTTACAGAGTCCTGTCCCTTCCCAGGGGCAGTCAGACAACAGTTGTTGTAAGACTTGGAGCAAATGCTTATTTTATGTCCTGGATACTTACTAAACAATATTTATTTCAATATTTTTTAAGCATCTGTCACCTTTTGAGGAGCTGTAGATACCTGAAGAACTGTGGCACCATAAATGTGAAAAAACTCTGCTTTAAAGGAATGGTGCCCCTGAAGTAAGTGACATATCTTAAACATGACTGATCAAGAAAAATATTTGTGCATAGTTTCATTAATATATCCAAATCAATGATGGCTTTCACACTTGCAGGGAAAAATAAGCTGCAATTGATTCTCTTGGCTGGCATCAACATTTGGCACATTTTATAACTTACCCTCCTAAGACCTCATGTTGGCTGACAGAATAACATGATGACAAGATTGCTTGCTTAATGCTCACTATCCGATGGTTGAATGGTGCAGGCGGGGGAGGACAGTCATCTAAATGAAGATAATAGATACGAATTGGATAAGCAACGTCACTTTCTGTTTTGTTGTTTTTATGAAAACATGAAATGCCTCTGAGCATTATATCAACTGATAATAAACAAATATTTAGCAAAGTTATGTTACATGGCTTTGGCAAAAGAAAATGGAGATTATTACCTTTCTGCATTTAAAGTGATACTGATATATGAATAAGAAAAACGGGTGGGCTGTTGCTTCAGGGGTATATGCATATATGTCCCCTATGTATTGCTATTGAATTATTCGGCATTCAAATGAGATTGTCAGGGATGTCACTTGATTTGAAATGTCATTAAGTTCCACATGTAAGTTAAAGCAATAGCACAGCTGCAGTGATCTCTTTGGCAGCCCAAATGCCACTGTTTGGAGAATGGCAGATCAACCCCACTGCCAAGTATCAGTGAGAGTCAAGTTGTTCATTTTTTTCCCAGTATCAGTAGTAAAACTGTGGTATGCACTTACTGAATTTAAGATATGCCCTAGAAACTTTCAGAAAGGGTCAGGTGAAATTGAAAAATAAGAGGTTCCATGTACTGATGCTATAATTCTATTTGGACATCCTTCCAGCTACTTCAGCCTAGACAGGGTTAAATAGGACTCTTGCCACTCAAACAGGTTCTTATCTTTTTTTATGAAAGGAGGGTTTTATCCAACTTTACATGCACACTCACTCAATGATCTGAGTCTCTGTGGCTCTTCAGCTATTTATTAGATGGAACTTAGTGGTAAGGAGGATTCTTCAATATATTATAATGCCAGAGAGATAGTTAAAGACTAATGTAGTTTTCACACTGGCATGCCATCTACAGTGTGGGAGGTCCTCTGCACTCAACCCATTATCAATATATTTAAGACATTCAGCTTCATTGCACCCCCCGTCTAATGGTTTTAAATATTAGTGTTGAGCACAACTTTCCCTTGTTTGTTATAGTTCATATAGGAGCAGTGACCAGCTCCCTGTTGTAGCTCCCACCCCTCTCAGCTATAGTCAGGTGATCCCACTGGTGCCTAATAAAAGGTCAACCAAGTTTGGGAGTTTTACTTTGAAAGCAGCAAGTAAGTTGCAGATAAAGCTTAGTCCCTTTGTAAAATGTATAATGAAGCAATAGAATTCTTAATGAATCAGATGCAATTTGAGAGTAGGACTGGCCAGATATGGGATGACTTTGACGTAGTTGGCCAGCTTAAATATATTGCAATATATGGACAAACAATCCCTGTTTTGTTTTAAGGGTAAGGCATTTTTTGCAGCTGTATGTACCAAATCTCTGAATATCTTAAATATATTTATCATGGGTTGAGTGCAGAGGACTTCTTGTATTTGTCTATATGTATTTTGTGGTCACAGCCTCATTGCACCTCTGCCTAATGGTTTTAAAAATTAGTGGTGAGCACAACTTTCACTTGTTTGTTATATGGTACCATCTACAGAGTACCAGGTTCTCCACGGTTAACGCCAATGGATTATCCACAATCCTAAAGCTCCACAACTTTCAACCTCCACATTTGAGACCCTACAATGGTGGATCAAAACAATGAGGCTAACCTTCTACCCCATCTCAGTGGCACCTTATGAACAACTAAACTTTATTATTGTAAAGTGATCGTAACTCACCAGCGTGACACTGTGCCTTTGTCATCACTTTAGACCCTGCCTGTTTTTTGGATTTCCATCTGTATTGCTGTTCCTAGTTTCACTTTCTGCCTGTTCACTGACTTTCCTTCTCTGCTACCTGCCTCTGAGCTTGGCACATTACAGTTCTTGATTCTGCCTAACACTCAGATTGCACACCTTGCTAAAACTATTATAGCCATTCTGCCTATCCTCCAAGTGTCCAGTGCTGTTATCATTTTCAAGTTCTCTTATGGTAGCCAGAGGAAAGATGTTTCTTCATCTTGGATACAACTACCTAAGTAGCCCATATTCATGGGTGTCCTTCTTCCCATCTTCAGTTGTGGTGCTATCCTACCTATTGGCTCTTTTCTGGAATATACTTCACCCCTCGTTCATTGTACCATTTACCTTCTTTTATGAGGGGAGTCCAACAGTACTAACATATTTTCCACCTACAATTATGAGGACACCAGCTATATCCCTGTACCACTGGGACCTCAGCACCAAAATATGTTATGCCTACAACTGAATGGCCTTCACCTCCCCAGTCCCAGTCTCATCTATACCTTTTTCAGTTAAAAAAATGAATCCATTGTCATTCTGGAACCAGAAAGATCATTTGCCTATTGGAGGAAAACAAGATATTTTTTGCAGGTCTTCTATTTTGCAGTCCTTATGCTCAGTTCCAAAATGCCATTTAGCAGAATACTCACCGATTACATGTAAAAAAGATGCCTCAGAATCAACTGAATTCTTTTTAGCTATGTCTATTTGATATTCTTCTGCTCCTTTTTCATGGTCTTCTGTTATTTGTGCATGGTCTGTGTCACTAGTCCTTTGCTGTCCAACAGACGTCTTATCACAGCTCTCCTGCCTCTTCATGCACTTTGTGTTTTTGTTACATGATGGCTGAGCCTTTCCAAGTTTTACACTTAGAGAGGGTTGTTTGTCTTCTGCTATAACTTCCTGGGAAATATCAATGCCATGAAAGGCTGATGTTTGTTTCACCATGTCTATTCCTGGAGTCATTATTTCTGTTTTTTTCACTATAAGTTGTCCAGAAGAATCTGTCCTGCAAAAAGTAACCATAACATTTCAACACATCTTAGATTCTCATAGTTCTAACATATGTTATTCACTGAATGCAAAATTGTAGTAAATTGGGAGGTACATCCTATAAAAACCTTACAGTATCATTATTTAAGTTGGGATACTTCTAAAACTGCATTATAACATGTTATACCACAATTTCCAAAGTTTCACCTTAGCTACTCTTTATACTGTTGCAGTTAACTGTATATAATGAATACATTGCACATTTTATAGGGTTACAATAGTATACACATACACATTTTTTAATGCCCTGGGAGTCTGTGTTAAAAGGAGCATTTTGAGTATGCAAGCATAATGTCCAAATAAGTACCATGTTGTTGCACTTTTTTATTTTCTGCATCATACAAGTACCTTAACTGACCTTTAGTTAACATATAGGTGTTGACTTCAGCTACTAACAAATTAAATGAAAGTGCTGTTGTATAACGGATGAACCTTTGTTACACATCTCATGGAGTATAATGCGTAACAAAGGTTATGTAGAATAAAATTAAGCTTAGAAGACATGGTATATGTTAATGGTCTATGCATTCATATACACATTCTCTGTACTTAACTGCTTATTTCGTTATGCAGAAGAATAGAAAAATATTATATGCCACCACTTTTGGTGAAATACAGTTAAAAAATAATGACGTTTGTACGACTTTCCTGTACTTGTATTTTATTTAACTTAAATTGCAAATATTTACGGGGGTTAGTTAAGAATCAAGGAGTGCTAGCAGACTAGACATAGCAGAATACTAGTAGAATACTGTTTAAATTAAACATTTAATAGATAATTACAGATAAAAATATTAATTTGATTTGGTAGTTACACAAAGAAGTGAACATTTTTGAGAAATCAAGTGTTGTTTTCAAATGTAAAGAGTTGGCTTGAGGAAATTGTTCTGCATGATCATAGCCAAGTTCGGACTAGTTCACCATCAAGAGACCTCTTTATTTTTAGGTACATGCATGTGCCAAGTAGTCATTCCCTGTGCATGATTTTTGGAATCATGGAAGTCCTTGACTATGATGTTTCTAGTGTAGGGTGTATGATAAACAGTAATTCATTGTATCTGGTGTGCTACAAACAGTGGAAACACAACACATGAAGACTAAACTTGATAGTTTCAAAATAATTTTTGATTAAATAATATGTTGATTTATCAAAAGAGTTACATTCTACATGTTAGTTAATTACAAAGCATTGTGGAAATGTTATCTGACCATAAATAGATTGTATAAACTGACCAGGGGCAACATAGTATAGTTAACTAGCAAATTAATTGATGCAGTGAAAAAAATATATTTAGTTAGTAAGATGTATTAATCCAATAATATGAAGTCATGTTTTGGTACCTTAGAACTTGTTCTTTACTAGGTTGTTTGAGTTTTGACAGTGAACCAGACTTGTTGATGGATGCAGAACTATGATTTTCCTCCTTAGTTCTTGAATAATAGTCCTTCTGTCTGGTGCTCTGCTCTGTTATTTGATTGGTCGTAGCCTGGTCTTTCTGTCTGGTGCTCTGGTCTGTTACTTGATTGATTGAAGCCTGGTTGTGCTGAGCTTCCACCCCAAAATGTTCCTTCTTTGTCTTCTGCACACATGTTTTGGAGCCTTGTGCATTTTCACAATATTTAGATGTTTCCTGGGTCGATACTATGGAATCTAATTTGATGGTTGGACTTTGTGCAGATTTTTGGCTCAGATCTTCAAGTGTGCTGCTTTTTTTGGTATCTGGAACATTAGAATGTATTACTGTACATACTGTAGAAGGAAAAGAAAACTTGACACTAAGTAATACAAAATACAAGCTTACACTACAGATTGTTTTTTTTTATATTTAAGAAGAACTACATTGTATGTTTTATTCTATTTCTCTTTATCAGAACCTCACTGTTTTTAACCCCATTTTTACAGTGTGGCCCATCTACATGGATCTTTTAATCTTTTGTATAGAAGTAGGTGCACATTTCCATGTGACTTACCACTGCCCTTATGGCTACATCTGTGTTAAGTCTTTTGACTGGCTCAACCTGTCACCTCATAATTGCTATTTTAGATAAGATCCCATCCCCAGGCAGTGACTCAAGCAGTAGTTATACAGCCAGCTGCTAACTTTCCATCAGCCTCAAGTGGCCAGCTGTCCAACATAAGAATACAAGCTACCATCTAAATGTCCTGTCACTACCTTTATAGGGTCCACTAGGGTGTCTGTATATTTTAAAACCATCATAAGCAAAATAACAATTTTTAAGGATGAAAAGCACTTACCTTTAGTTAATCTCTGTGCCTCAGCCTGCCCATCTCCTCTGTTAAGTTCCTGCTTTGTATTTACTTCTTTCTCTTCAGATTTGTCTTTAGCCTAGTGGAGAGACAAAGAAATCCTGTAATGGAAATGATCATACCCAAAACACACCTATATTTTTGTATTCAGTGTTATGCATCTCTGAATATTTAGCAGCTATCACAACAAATATCTACTTATAAAATAATATATCGCAAATGGCTATAAAGTTGTTTCTGTTATCTTGTAAGACTTTATCTATTCCAAATGAATGAAAACCTATTAATTGCTCAGAATACTGCAGTGATTTAGATAAGATCTTGGACCACTGGGGTCAAAATGCCCATTTACAAAAATAGTCAGAATGGCAGAACTGCTGCTTTGTGAGAGAAAAGAAGACATAAGCACTTGATTACATTACTTTTGAAAGCACAAGAATAACTATAGAAATTGAATTTTCTCCCCTTTTCAAAATATTTCATATTATTTTGAAGCACAAATACATTTTTTTTTCCAATCTGCAGTGAAGCATAACACTTTGTTATTGCACCTTAATGTTCAATAATATACATTTTATTGAAGTATTTCGTTTTATGTTAGTACTGCCTGTATAATTTCATTTAATCTTGATTAAAAGCAAGACCTTAAAAACTGTAAACGTGCCTGTATCAAAGACAATGTACACAATGGAAGCAATGTGAATAGCATTTGGATGGGCACATCCATTGTTTACACTTTTCACTGCACCATGTGATAGCAAGTTACCATATAGAACTTACAGAATATGTATTGTACCAAAAACCATGCATATACCAACATATGAATATTTATGTAGATGTTTTTTATTGATGGTAGTTTTGGTAATGCTGTGTTTAATGCCTAGTTTAAAGATGCCAGTCTTTGAACAGCTACAAAGATATTTTAATTTTTAGAATGATTTAATGGCTTATCTTTCAACTGAAATCTATTGCAATGATCAGCAACAGTAGGTTCAAAGGTTGCACATCACAACAGGTTTCGCCATAGGTTGTGTGAGGTCTGCTATATGTCAGGCGGATGGCCTAATTTCCAGTGCAAATATACCACAACTTGGTTCAGTTTTATTGTTTTAGTTTTTTAGGATTTAGTTCACAATTTGGCAAACTCCCAGTAAACTTTGCAAGATTAGAAATCCTTTGTATCAACCAAATCTGTATCCTAAGGCCCTTGGTGACTGAGGGTAAAACAGTTGTTGACTGATGATGCTATTGTGATGACTGCTCTTTAATTTACATATGTAAATTAGGGATTGACTTCAGTTCATATTCACCAACCTATCATGTGGCCAAAACCAAAATTCAATGTGCATACCTAAAGTTTTTTTCTTATGCCATCTGTTTTGCATTTTTAACATCAATTTACTTTTAAAAATGGTGGTATGAGTTTATAGACTTGGTTCTTCAGAGCTGAGATCCAAGGAGTAGCATGTCACCTCTGGTGAACAAATGGAAGCATGGCTTTAGAGAAAAAAAGGTGTTTGCTGTTAAATGTTTAAACTAATGGACCGAGAAATAAAGGCATTCATTTGCATTTCCATTTGTGCTTATTCTCTGATGTTACATGTACTTCAAAAAGAAATGTGGCAAGTGAAAGCTTTTATAATTCCAGTGGGGTTAGTTAAAATCGTTCACATTTTTCTTTAGTTCAGATCTTTTAGAAAAAAAGAGCTTGAATTAGATATTGTTCAGATTTACGGCTTTATGCTGTTGTTTGTACTTGTTTGTCAAAGTGTGTAGTTTAATAAACTAATATATCATTCAGATTATTTAGAGCAGGTATGCCATGCCAGTGTCTTTCCAGCTCCCAGTACCAATTCAGCAGGGAACACTGTGATTGCTAGGTCAGTAATAGGTGGAGTTCTGCAGAACACAGGACCCCTTGATTAAAAGCAGTGTAGAGTTTGGCAGGGGTGTCCAAAGTGTGGCTTTTGAATCAACATGACTTAATTTACCAGGTTGGACAATGTAAAATGTTCCAAAAAAGGGTTCAAAGTGACCCTTCTTTGCGCTTTTAATGTCACTATTCTGCATCCATAGGGGGAGGTAAGTGGGCATCAGCCAGAATGCATCATAGCTTGCACATTATTCAAATAAAAGCTTGGAACACTGGGTTCTGCAAGGTGCTTCTTCACTAGCACTTCCCTCTGCACTACCATCCCATGGACTCAAGTGCACTGTGGATGGGCCTTAATTCGCCCAATTCAATTCCCCAAAGTTTTGCACATATGGCATGAGTAAATAAGCCTCAATATCTGTGTTTTACTCCTAGAAACAATAATAACTGAAAACTATTGTACATGTTAACCAACCCACAATTGCTCTCCAAAGTGTGCTGCAGATCCAACAACCATAAATACCCTGCACATCTTAGCTATACTAGAACTCAAAATAATAGGAAACATGTTTTTTATTACAGTCTTAAAAAATATATTCTCATTGAAGCACAATAAAATAATATATATATAAATCAGCCAATGACTGAAAGACTGAAAATTCTTCCAGAATAAACTACTGTTTAAGAAGTCAAATGGAAGAGAAAATCAGAAAAATAAACTTGCCAAAATGAATTGCATTGTTATATATAAATCAAGTTAAGGAAGTATTGTATGATATAAAAATATGCATGCCTTTTGATTGAAGGAAGCTGGAGAGACTCTGCATTTGACAAATAAGAACTGGCAAACACAAGTCAATAAATACGACATTACCCATGTGCTTGATAACGTGTCACACAGTTGGCTTTTTTAGTGGCACCTGCTTGGCAAAGATAACAGTGCCCTAGCCTACAGAAAACACCAAATACACTGATTTAGCATAACATACATGGGCGTTTAGTAAACAATGAGTGTTGAAAGAATTGCTTCAAAATCATTATGCCCTTAAAGGGCAACTAAGGTCTAAAATAGAGTAATGTTAGAAATGCTGTATTTTGTATACTAAATATAAACAAGAACTTACTGCACCAGAAGCCTAATAAGACAAATAATTTATGCTTTCAAAGTTGGCACAGGGGGCTATCATCTTGTAACTTTGTTATACATCTTTGCAGTATCAAGACTCCGCACATGCTCAGTGTGGTCTGGGCTTCAGTTGAGAGGGTTAAGCATAGAGATTGTCATAAATGATCAAAACAGCACAAGTCAAATAATATCTGCCATAGAAGCCAATACAGCAAGACTGATTAATAATCAGAATATACAGAATGCACTGGGTCTGTGGATACAAATCTCTACACGGTCACTGGCTGTTTTACAGGGAAACAGACAAAGCTGCTGAAGTTCTGGGAAGTAAGGTGGGGGGACTCGCTGTTTGAAACTATGACGGTTTCCCCGCATAGCAGTTGGGGACCGTCTGACAATTCCTATCCCCTGCAGTAAATGAAGGTAGAAATTCACTGCATACAGTCAGGTTTCTTAGAAAAATTGTAGATATTTTTTAATTGAAGTATATTGGAGATAGATTTTGTTTTCATTAAAGAAAGTAAAAATGGGATTTAAGTTTTTTGCCTTTACATTCTCTTTAAGAACAACCGATGTACAGAATTTATGATTTTGATTAGTAAGGGTTGTACAGGTTAATAAGCACAAAACATGCCTTGAAGTTTGGTATAATAATAAAATAAGCAAACTCTGATGTTATAAATAAGGTTTTAAATCAACTCAAAAGGGACATAAAAATGAATTATGCTAAATATCAATGTTTCTTCTAAATAACTATAGATTTTTTAACCTGTTGATACCAAATACCTGCCATGCTTGCATTTAGAGAGCTGTACACAATACACCTCAATTTCATATCAGTAAAAATGTTCCAAACAAACCTCATCTTTGGAATCCTTTTTCCATGGCACTGTACCCTTTAGAATAAAGTCTACAATCTTAGAGTTCCTTAGAGTACTCCCCACAAATGCCACCACCTTGTCCATCGTGGAAACCATCCTTTCTAGACTGTTTAACTTCTCTCTGTGGATGGCAGAATCCTCATGTATAGATTTTAGCAGTCTTATTAATTCTGAGCAAGAATTGTGTCCAGGGCTCTGACTAATCTCATCATTTTCACAAAGAATCTGTTGACTGGGCCCACGTAATGCTGCCAGCATGTCCATTCCTTTTTCCAACATGTCAATGTTGTGATGCACATTTTCCAGTTTTCCTATAACATCTTCCTGAAAATGTAAAAGCTTGTCCATTTTCTCATTTAGCAGATTTAACTTTTTGTCCATATTGCTGATCGCTCCAGGAGACTTGTTTATGGGTTTTGATTGCTCAAATTTATTCTCGTACATTTTAGCCAAACAAGTTGCTAATGATTCTTCCTTACTCATTTTTCCTCCCGAGTCTATTCGCCGTGTCAACCTTAATGCATGTAATCCTTTGTCTAATTCTTGTTCTATAGAGAGGCTTTATAGTCAATCTGTAACTACACGCTGGAAATTATAGATGGATGGGCGTCACATTCTTGACTGCAAGCAGATTAAAGTTACGCTATCAGCCTTTGCACTGTAAGACCTCTAAACAACTGGCTAAACTTGGCATATAACATTTTTTTGGGGGGGGTCTGTTGACGTCACTGAGACATTTTAAATTCTTTCCTGAGAGGCTGTTGATGGATAAGCATGTTAAGAATTGACAATGCTAAAAGCTGAAATGTTTAGAGGAACTAGACAAAGCTCTCTACAATCTTGTATTTAACACCCCTTCCATCCTCTTGGGCACAAACAAACATGTTAAACTGATATTATATACATTTTGAATTAGCCAAGCTGTAGATGCAGAGGAAAAAATAATTACTTATTTTTACTGGAAACAGGCATATTAAAGAAAGAACAACATATGTCTCGAACTGAAAAGCTTGTCAAATTGGCTGTCACTTGTGGTTAAAAATAGATGACAATGACAAGGGTATGAGCTATACAAAGATCTGGCGCTAGGACATCTTTGTAAACTGAAACGTTTCACTGCCATTGTGTTCTGTGCATTTTAAAAAGGCCAGCCAATTACACAAGCCATTCTTTTCTCAAATAACAATCTCAACTGGAGACAAATAAAAAGTTTAGCAAGTTTAACGTCATTTACATATGGTATGTAATAACGTGGAAAGGTTAATGACATGAGCCATTACAGCCAATATACATTTTCCTTGTGTCAGGTTCATACAGATATTAAAGCTTAAAGGAGAACTAAAGCAGTAGGCTAGAAATATTGTACATTATGTTTTAGGCTTCTGTACCCGCCCAAGGCAACCACAGCCCTTTAGCAGTAAAGATGTCTCTCCAAAGATGCCCCAGTAGCTCCCCATCTTCTTTTCATTCACTGCACCGAATCAAAATATACAGTACACATAGACTATAAACATCACAATATAAGGCTGAATAGTAATTACTACAGATAATTACTATAGTGTATGGCAGCACAGAAACCAGTGCAACTATAATCAGCCCTGTAGCATCAGTTTGGTATGTTTGGGTACACCGTGAATCATACGATTCAGCCCTTATTTTTTAAAATAGCAGTTTTCTATTTATGATTACTCAATGGCACATACTGCTAAAAAATAAAAAAAAAAATAAGCAGGTTTTTTTTTGCCACCTGGACGGTCTTTACCGGCCTAACTGGTATTTTTGATGGCTGATGCCAAAGTTATTAATAGGAAAAAAAAGCTAAATATATAAGAAGGCCAGTATTTTTTTAAGAAAAGGTGGCAATCCTATGTGTAGACCACCCTCCCTCTTCCCCCTCAGCCTATCCCCCCCGGGTAAATGCCCCTAATATTTTACTTACCCCTCCTGCAGATTCTTGCCACGGGAGTTCATGGCAGCCATCTGCTTTCTTCAGTCATCTTCGTAAGTAGACAGGCACTTTTGGCATATGCGCACTTGGAGGATGTTTACGGCCTGAACCACTGCACATGCTCCAACGAACATTTCCGAAAAAAATTTCAAAACTTACGAAGAAGATTGAAGAAAGAAGATGGCTGCCGTGAACTCCCATGGCAAGAGTCTCCAGGAGGAGTAAGTAAAAAAAAAGTGATATCCTCACTTTGTTTGCAGTTTGTTCGGTTCAATCAACAGGAAAAAGTGGCTCTGTCAGGTCACCCAATTTCAATAATCAGCAATAAAGATACTCCTGGAGAACCATAAAATCAGTGTGCTGTATTTATTGGCTTTTCATGCACGACATGAAAAACATGTTGTGCATGAAAAGCCAATAAACACAGCACACTGATTTTATGGTTCTCCAGGAGTAAGTAAAAAAATTTGTGCCATTCGCCTGGCGGGGGGGGGGGGAGGAAGGAGCGTTTTCTTTTCACTACAGGCTTGGTTCTCCTTTAAGGTTCTCTTTTAAGGCATGGAACAATCTGTTATCCAGAAAACTCAGGTCCCAAGAATTCTGGATAACCTTTAAGCTGCGGGATGCATTATAGGGGCATGGAAGAGTTGTGTGATGCACTGTTGAGAGATAATGCTATAAGGGGGATCTAAACCCTTTTTAAACTGTCCAACTGCAGATTATCACAGATCAGATTTTTGCATTAATTGACCCTGGAAAGGTGCAACAGTGTCGGACTGGCCCACCGGAATAAAAGGAAAACTTCTGGTGGGCCAGTAGGCTGTGTCAGTGGGCTTCTTGCTTCTAACTATTTGGCTTATTTCATGGTAATTCCCTATTTAATTATAGGAACAAAGATGCTTAATAATGGAATGACAGAATATAGTATGTAGAGAAAAGAGACTAGGAGAATAAAGAGGTTGAGTGAGGAGAGGAGGTATAATAGGAAAGTGGGACCTCAGCCTACAGTTTTCTGGTGAGTTCATGGCATCCTAGTCCAACACTAGGTGCTAAAAAGCTTTGATGAGCTATGCTGCTTTAGGAACATCACTCTGATGTTGATGGACTTCAACATGCTTTCACCCTTGCTACAGCATATAGACTGACTATAGCTTCAGTATTAGCTTTTTGATTTAAAACCAAATATCAGGGCTTGTTTCAACACAAGGTGCAATCAACCAGTTATCTCAAGGTTTGTGACATATCACACAGTGCTTCTACCTCAGAACTAGGATAGATTCAAATGTTTGTGTCTTTGATGTGCCTGCTCCTGCACTAACAATAGCCATACACAAACAGCAAGTGCATGGATTCTTCAGATCCAATCCATAATATAATTTCTACATTATATTGCAGGTTTGCAGGCAGTGGAAGATAAAAACAGTTAAAGTGGACCCGTCACCCCAAAAAAATATTCAAAATCATATTTTATCACATTAGTCAAGCAAAATGAACCTTAATTACACTATATAAATTATTTTAATCTTGTTTCCTTCAGTCTGGGAATTCATAATTATAGCAAGCAGGCAGGAGCCATTTTGTGGACACTCTCAGAATCTTGTTTGTGCACCAGAATGGGGGACCCGATATCTATCCCCATGTCCTGGCTAAACAATTAAATGGTTAAGGGAATTGGGGGAATGTGTGGGGAGCAGTGACATCTAAGAAGTGCTGAATGGAAATGAAAGTAATTATATGCCCCGCCTTTATGCCTAAGGCATAGAGGAGTGGCAGACAATATTTGATTGACAGCTGAAATTTTTAAACAAGCTTAAAACAGCTATGAATGCTTTAATAAAAATGTGAAATTGGATTTCATGTTTAATTTGAAAAGGACTCTTATTATACAGATTTTTGTGTCTGGGTGACGGGTCCACTTTAAATTCTGCTGTTCTGAGTAGCAAATAAATACATGAATATATTTAACATTTCTAAATGTGCCCCTGCCTTTAAAAACATATGGGCTCGCCCCCATATTTTGGCCAAACAACTAGCTAGAGTTTGCTGCCAGCACAGCCTACTGTTTGTACAATGCAAAACTGAGTAGGCAACTTGAGAACCTGGAAAAAATAATACAAGCCTCAAATAAAATCCCACACATTGTGACTGCTTTTCGGATAATTAACTCCAAAAGAACAAGGGGTGTTAATGCATTTTAGATTAATGTTAATCATAGGATTAAAGTGAAATTATAACCCAATTATAAGAAGAGTAGGGGCAGCATGCTGGCTCAGTGGGTAGCATTTTTGCCTTGAAGTTTGTATGTTTCTTTTGGAAAACTCACACAAAAATGTGTATGGGATAGTGGGCTTAGATTGTAAGCTCCATTGGTGCACGGTCTGATTTAAGTGATAGATAATTGATGTAAAGGACAGCAAAGAATGTCTGAAGTGCTTTAAAGAAATACTGGAAATAAATAAACCTAACAAGAGTTCTTTCTAGATTTTCTATTTGATTTATTATTATATGGTACGCATAAATAGGATATATTTGACCTTTTTATAAACTACAAAGCATGTATGAGGGTAAAGGTTTTGCTAACTTTTATTTCAGGCAGATTTTGATCAGTTTACGGGTAGGGCTGCTGTATCCCTGGTACTGTGGTTTAGTAGTTGGCCTGGGTTGTCAGGATTCCTTAAAGTTTTAAAGGGGAAGCCATCAGATATTCTGTCTCTATTACTCTATTGAGTTTTAAAGCACACAGCCTATATGGTCATGGAACCACTTAGTCATTGCTTAAACAATTATATTGACCCATGATGGGTATATTATGCCATATCTGTCTATCCATCTGTCTGTCTATCTATCTAGTAGTAACTAGTTTGACCTTTTTTTCTGTTTCCTTTCATTCTCTCTCCCCCTTTGCTCTATCCATGCAAATATTAATGTAGACGGCATCTACCGGATTGTCTTTCTGTATAGATTATTCTCTTGACAGCCACAACGATTAATTGAATTCCTTAACACATTCTGTAAATAAATCTAATCAATGTCACAGGAGTATACCTGCAATTATTGTCATGTGATCAAAATATTTATAATTTGAAAATATTTAAAAACTGGCTATATCTTTTCTTTCAGTTCCCCCAAAAGAACACCGTCTTATTCCAAAACTTCAATTCTTTCATGTTTCATTGATAACCTTTTTGACAGTCATTTTATCACATGGACAATATTTCAGTGTGAAAATCTTGTCTTGCCACCCTGTTATTCTATAAAACTAGGTTGACAGTATTGATTTTGATTTACTGCATTTACAAATTGTCCTCCTTTTGTTTTTTTACACAAGCATTATTAGTTCTATTATTTTCTGGGGTTTTGTGTGGATAGATTCAGCCAACAGGTGGGTCAACAGGCATGCAGATCCCACATAATCAGTTCCAGGCATAGGTGGTAGCTGTATCAGGGTGAAAAAAGATGGACATTGGAATGATTATGCTCAATAAAAACATACCTAAGGACAAAGCTGTGACACTGTGAGAAAATTTTGTTTATAAATAGGCACTGCACTACATTGCCTTTCCTGGAATAACTAAGGGTCCTCAAAGGCTAGGAGAAGGAAATTCTGATGTAAAACAGTGTGGGGATCAGGCTTAAAGTGATTTATCTGCTACAAGTAAAAGAGTATAAAAGCAAAGCATTTGCTGGGCTTGATGTGAACATGAAGGGGTTGTTCACCTTTAAATTAACTTTTAGTATGATGAGGAGAGTTATATTCTGAGACAATTTGCAATTGGTTTTCATTTTTTATTATTTGTGGTTTTCCATTATATTGCTTTTTACACGGCAGCTCTCCAGTTCCAGCAATCAAGTTTGTTAGGGACAAAATTTCCCAAGCAACCAAGTATTGATTTGAATGAAAGACTGGAATGTGAATAGGAGAGGGACACATAGAAAGACGAGTAATAAAAATGAACAATAACAATAAATGTGTAGCCTTATAGAGCATGTGTTTTTAGATGGGGTCGGTGAAGATCTTGGAGTACCAGCAAAGCTCATGAGACTAGTCCAAATAACCCTTCGAAAAACAATTGTAATTATTATGAAGTATTTTTAGAGTGCCAACATATTGCACAGCACTGTAAAATGAAGGTGCTTATATAAAGAATTATACATGAATTACATACATAAAGCATACAGTTACCTACATAACAACCAGTACCAGTACAAAAGGTGAGAAAGACCCTGTGCAAAAGAACTTACAATCTAAAGGGGAAGGGAATGAGACCCAAGGGGCAGGAGTGGGTAAAATCAGAAATACAGTTGTGCTCCTAAGTTTACATAACCTAGCAGAAATTATGATTTCTTAACCATGTTTCAGAGAATATGAATAACACAAAAACTTTTCTTTTACTCATGGTTGGTGGTTGGCTGAAGCAATTTATTGTCTTCACCAAACCAAATAAAACTACAATTTCAGCCGCAACTTCCAGAAAAATTGTTCGGGATGCAAACAAAAACCCACAAATAACTTCAGAAACTTGTGGTATGGCTGTTTCAAGATGCACAAAAAGGAGGCACTTCAAGAAAGATGGGTGCATGGTTGAGTTGCCAGAAGAAAGCCATTACTACGCAAATGCCACAAAGTATCCCACTTACAATATGCCAAACAGCACAGAGACAAGCCTCAAACCTTCTGGCACAAAGTCATTAGGAGTGATGAGACTAAAATTTTACTTTTTGGCTACAACTAGAGATGGGCGAATCTCACCCGTTTCGCTTCGCCTAATCGCGAAGAAATTTGCCGCGAATTCGCCCCTGGCGAATAAATTCGCCCATCACTAGCTACAACCATAAACGCTACATTTGGAGAGGAGTCAACAAGGCCTATGATGAAAGGTACACTATTCATACTGTGAAAGATAGTGGTGGATCGCTGATGTTTTGGGGATGTGTGAGCTACAAAGGCACAGGAAATTAGGTCAGAACTGATGAATGCAGTAAGTTATCAAAAATACTGGAGGAATATTTGTACACATCAGCCTGGAAGCTGCCCACGGGACGTATTTAGACATTCCAACATGACAATGATCCAGAACACAAGGCCAAGTCGACCTGTCATTGGCTACAGCAAAATAAATAAGGTTCTGGAGTGGCCATCTCAGTCTCCTGATCTCAATATCATTGAGTCAATCTGGGCAGACCTCAAACGTGCAGTTCATGCAAGACAGCCCAAGAATTTACAGGAACTGGAGGCTTTTTTCCAGGAAGAATGGACAGCTTTACCGTCTGAGAAGATAAAGCGCCTCATCCACAACTACCACAAAAGATTGCAAGCTGCAATTGATGTTTAAGGGGGCGGTACACTGTATTAAGAACTGGGTATGTACATTTTTGATCAGGGTCATTTGGGAAGTTTATGTAGTGATTATGATTTAAAAAGAGTAAACACAGTTGACAATAAATGGCTTCGGCCAACCACTAACCATGAGTGAAAGAAACGTTTCAGTGTTATTCATATTCTCTGAAAAATGGTTTTGTAAACTTATGAGCACAACTGTATGCAGGTGAGAGATGTAGCATATGGCATTGCATTTGGTAGCTAAACAGAGCGAGGGTTGGCTTTTCTAAATAAGTGTATTTTAAGAGATCTTTTGAAAGCAGAAAGGTTTGGAGAAATTCAGATAGACTGTTGAAGATTTTTATTATGATTATTAATATATATTTATAAAATATGATATATTCTGCATCTCTGTACAACAGAATGATGTATATATCAAAAATACACACAGATATCGATTGATAAAGGTTTAATTAAGAATTATCATGTGGTTTTGAAATAAAAATAATACAGTGAATAAGGGAAATTTGAGAGAATTAGTAAAATAACCAATAAACTCACCAGTATGTTGTGGGGGGACAAGATACTGTCATGAGCTTTCGACTTAGATAGGCACTCTGAATAGAAAGTTCCCTGATACACCATCAGTAACCTTATCCAATTCATAGGCTCATATGAGTGATGATGATAGCACAAAGCACGTAATGACAAGTTTAGGGTGACTGGTTACATGATTTCTGATTGTGGGTCTTGTCAACTCTTTTGTTTACTGTAGCACCAGGAAAACTCAGAGACGTAGATTACAATAACTTTTTTTTTTTTTGCAGAATATTCTTTCTCCAAGGAGGAAAGACTTAAAGGAAGGTCTCATGAGACCAGAGAGAGAAATACAGAAGAGATTGAATTAAAGATGAAATATGCTACTACCAAATATACATTTTTATCTAGAAAAGGACAAAATGAAAAAGATGGAACTGTTTGGCTGAATGTAGCCAAAGATGAGTGTTGTCATTGGTTCAACTATGTTGGCTCAGCAATTACAGGTGATAACATGATAGACAATATCAAATAGCAGCAGCTAGCAAAAGACTCTTTAGCTTGGCGAAATCTTTTTAAAATGCACAAGTTAAAGCTGATCATTTACCATTAAGGGGCACATTAAAGTGATACTGACACTAAAAAATGAAATTTAACATATGAATGTACATTAATTGTTACCTATAGGTCATGTTAATCATTTTTTGCTGAGAGGTTTGTTTTTGTATATAACGGTTAGCTGAAATGTCTAAGCCTGACTCTCTGACACCCTGACACTCTTACTTTGCCAGCCTAACAGTCCCATCTCAGTCTGTTAGTTACAGTTTGTAATGATAACAGATGCCGGGTGCACAAATATGGCAGCCCCCTCATACAGGAACATGGGGGATCAGACAGGTAATGTAAAAGCATCATGCAAATACCTTATGGCATGTTAGAAGTAGCTTTCAAAGCCAGTTATTATAATAGAGGTAAAAAAGAGTTTGACTTCAGGTGTCAGAATCTCTTTAACTAAGGGTTGAATTTCGAGGGTTAAAAACCCTCTAATTCAACCCTCGAATTTTGGTCGAATTAAAATCCCTTGAATTCGAATATGAAATTAGAGGGAATTTACTGCAATTCGATCTATCGAATGATCGAATAGAAATCATTCGATCGATCGCTAAAATCGTGTGAATTGAACAATTTTAAGCAATCGATCGAATTTTTTCTATTCGATCAAAAAAAAGTTTGGAAGATCCTATGGTAGCTTCCCATAGGATTATATAGCAACTAGGTAGCTTGAAACGGGCGAAGAAGGCTATCGAAAAAATTTTAACAATTCGAATCGAATTAAATTTTAATTTTAAGAATTCGAATTTCTAAGTAATTTTGGGCTACTTCAATTATCAAATAGCCTAAAATTACTTAAAAATTCGAATTTTTAAAATTCTAATATAATTTGAATCTTCACTTCGATATAATGTGACCCTTAGTAAATCTGCCCCTTAGTGTTAAGCATAGTAATAAACTATGGCTCAGAAACCTGGACTATGACAACAGAGGAGGAGCTACTACATATGGCCATACACGGGGTGAATGGTTTGGGCCCCTTCCAGTGGCCTGAAGATCTTGTTGGTTGAGGCTGCAGCTCATGCTGATGTGGTACATGTTAATATCATCCTCTCCTGATACATCAGGGAACCAATCACATTAGATCAAATTATCACTGCACATAAGTTGTCAAATCAGGCAAAGAGCAGCGAACAGAGAGGACAAGGCATGTATTGTAAGTTGTATGTTTTCATTGTGTTCTGTTATTTTCTGTAACACATACATTTCAAAGTTAATCAAAGTTAATGCATCTATTTACTTTGCTTAGCCTCCTTATCTCTTTCATGGTCACCATTAAGGCTGTGGCACACATGGAAATTAGTTTGCCTAGGCATTTTCAGGAGATTAGTCGCCTTCCAGAGCACAGATTCTCTAATCTCCCAAACCTTTCCAAAAGTGGTTTTCTGGGTCCACGGCAGTAACCATGAGTCTAATGAACACATTGCTCCTGCACCTGGGAATCATATTACAGGTATGGGGCCTGATATCCAGAATACTTGGGACCTGTGGTTTTCAAGATAAGGGATCTTTCTGTAATTTGGATTTCTATACCATAAATCTAAAATCTAAAAAAAATCCTTTAAACATTAAATAAACCCAAAATGATTGTTTTGCCACCAATAAGGATTAATTATATCTTAGTACAAGGTATTGTTTATTATTAAAGACAAAAAGGAAACCACTTGGAGTCTATAGGCGATGGCCTTCCCGTAATTTGGAGATTTCTGGATAACCGGTATCCAGATAACAGATACCTGTAAGCTAGCAATCATTAGCAATCTATTTATCCTCTTGTCCACCAGTGTTTTTCTGCTTGCTGCTTATCTGATCCTGTAGAGACAAATTCCAAACATAGATATTTAATCACCCAATATGGACTATTACATGTTTCAAATCTCCCACTAAAGCTATTATCTGGGGCTTTTTGGAAGTATTTTTATTGTAAAAGACATGTCTTTCACTGGGTTTCTAGTTACAGTGCAGGTTACAAATGGAATGGTAGGAGAGTAGAAAGAAACCCATGCAATTTTTATTAGCTGGGCATGTTTCCCCTTCAGCAATTTATTATGAAGCTTGTTTTCCGCCGGTTGCCTCCTCTTACTTACAGATTTGTGTTCTAACTACTTGTTAATGAATATTTAAACTTATAGGTTGTGAAACACATGCTGAGAATTGATTATTGAGAGGGGGGAACAGAAGCTATTAGCCAAAGTGAAATTGGATAAGGCTACTTCTCTAACTACAATGTAAGCAACACTGTGAGCATCTCAACAAGAATGTACACTTAATCCTTTACAGACGTGAAATTAGTAAACATGTCCTGTAAGATAAATATAGAAAGAAGCTGATGGGATGTCATAAAGAAGAGATTTTCCAACATATGGACCAGTGATGTCCAACACGTGCAGAAGACGTTTGCAAAAGAGAAATAAAATCATTTACTAATATAAAACACATTAGGGTACATTTATGAATTCAACAGGTGCAAACCAGTTGCATATGCCAGCAAATCATGCAAAGGGAGCCCTAGAAGTAACATTTGCTCAAGTCATCTTTTAATCCATGAGCTTCCCTGTGTTTACATGCAGAGCCAACACCTTAATCTTAAACTCATGAGACTCTTGCTGGAGGCATCAACCAACATTTTCTAGCACCCAACACTATAAACTGCAGCGTGTCCAGCTTTATATTTCATTAAAAGTGTCTACAGGACAAGGGTTAGAGTTAGAAAAAAAACAATTTAGCTTGAGGCCTACTTTAGAAATCTTGAAGAAAAATAGTGCATACGAAAATGTGCAGAAACATACTGCAGGGCAGTCTACAATTAACATGGGGGCTACTGAATTCAGAAAATACTGAGACTTCATTTTGGGGGAGTGTAATGTTTCATTAGCACAAACATTTTTTCCCAAAGACCATTGTGAATGACTGGATTTGCGTCCTTTTTGCCCGGTTACAGACTTCAACAACTTCCTCTCAAAGTTTGCGACCAAATGGCTTTTGCAAACATTCGCACTCTATGTAATAAAATTTCGCAATCGAAAAATGTATTTTGTGACTATATATTTAATAAAAAAACAGAGCAGGTGTTAACTATAGCCTTTGCTTAACAATGTAATATTCGCCAGCGACAGATTTCACACTGCGAGCAGAGCCAAACATTCACAAAAACCATTCACCATTTTAATCATGCTTGTGATTTTTAAAGGGGTGGTTCACCCTTCAGCTACCTTTTAGTATGTTATAGACTGACTAATTATAAGCAAGTTTTAAATTGACATTCATTTTTATTTTTTATATTTTTTAAATAAAATAAATATTAATTGCCTTCTTCTTCTGACTCTTTCCAGCTTTCAAATGGGAGTCACTGACCCCATCTAAAAACACATGCTCTTTAAGGCTACACATTTATTGCCATCACTTTTTATTACTCAACTTTTTATTCAGGCCCTCTCCTATTCATTTTCCATTCTCTTATTCATACCAATGCATAGTTGTTCATTTGTACCCTAGCAACCTGATTGCTGTAATTGCGAATTGGAGAGCTGCCGATTCTGAATAAAAGACTAAATAAGTCAAAAACTACAAATGATAAAAAAATGAAAACCAATTGCAAAGTGTCTCCGAATATCACTTTCTACATCAAACTAAAAGTTAATTTAAAGGTGAACAATTCCTTTGATTACATTCCCCCTTATTATCATTACAAAAATCCATGGCAAAGGGTTTATATGTTTTCATCAGTTGTGCTGTCAGTGGGATGCTGCCAGTAGGGCTGAAGTTGCATCGTCCAACTTTTTTGGGGAGTTTTTATATTTGTTTTAAAATTGGGGCTACATGTCTTCCAAAACTGTGGGGGTGCACAAAAAATAGCAACGCTAAGGAAAAAGGTGGTTTACAATTGTGTATGTGTATATATATATATATATACACTATAGTCCATTGTCATGTTTTGTTCTGGGGTCTGACAAAATTTTAAGCAAAAAAATCTGAAAAAACCTCTGCCAGAAATAGACTTTAGAATAAAAAGAGCTCCAGTTTCTCTGTAATGCTGTGCTTGCTTAGAATTTTTTCCTGGCATCAGATGGCAATAGCACCCTTTCATCAGTAGAACATCAATGTGAAATCATAGAGGTCATTACAAGTTCTGACCAGTTGATGAGACAGACATTACAGACATCTTTCATTCTTCTGTCACTGTTTCATTTAGCAGTCTTGAAAAGAGATTGGCCCTAAAGGGGCATACAGCATGGCAAGGTAAGAATGAAGCCTTCTTATTAGTGCATGCTCTGTTCTTTTATGATGAATATTTTTAGGGTTAGGTATGCGTGTGTTAATATATGTCCTCTGTCAGGGCTTGGCTGTTTGCGTATACACAGGAATTCCAATGATTTTTGGATGTTTAACATTCATGATAATTACCTACAGGGCATTACAATAATGTCCATAAAAAGGGGAGTTGGGCTCACATCCTAATTTTTTATGCCATATATTGCCCTGGAATTGGGGGGTGGACTATATTTTATCAATCATTAAAGCACGGTGGAAAATGTAGTCCAAAATTCACTGAAGAACATTTTCCCCAGCTCTCCAGGTCCAATAGCTTCATTCATCCCCACCTGATCTGTGTACACCTGGCTCCATGTCGTTTGTAACAATTGCTGACGGCTTTTAACCCAGTTTTTCTATCAGTATAACAGCAATATATTCATCTCCAAATGTGTGAAAAAGGAAAATTACACAATAACAGCAAGATGTAGTAGACTTGTAAACAGCACTCTCACCGTCCCACTGTCTTTGATGTTGATGTGTCAAATAAAACCGCAATAATTTCTTATCAACGCGCCTCCTCTGATGTTTCCGACGAGCGCCGGATAGCGGGTAAATGCCAACTTGTAAACAAGGTTCCCATTGGAGAATCCTGTTGCACCTTTTACGAGAACCAAGAGGCATATTTGGATTCTTTTATGGAGAATTTAGATCCCCTTTAAATTTAGATAAAGGAGTCTAAACAAGTCAGAAGCTTCATACTGTACATGCTTTCCTATTTATGCTGACATTGGGTCATGCCAGTTATCTGACAATGACAAGATGCTCTCACTGAATTAACTTGATGGAAATACATCATCATCATCATCATCTCTTTCAGGTGATATATATATACATAGAATACTTGCTTGTCCTCTGCATAATATTGCTCTAAGGATATGCTATCACAGGGTTATTGGTTCAGTTCCCCTATATCATTCCTGCGTGGGAGATCTATACTCATATATGTTTATCTCTTGTTCTGGGCAGTGGAAAATGTATTGGGTTCCATACAACCCTGGAAGTTAGTTCTTTATAGTGTTTGAACTTATTGTCTAACTCAAATGGAAAATGTGAAAATGTACCCTGGGCCGGTGCTCCTATCAGGAGAAAACTGCACAGCTCAGGAATCTTCCAGAGAGCACAACAGAGAGACCATCTTCCGACTTCTATCCTCAAATTTTCTGGGCCAGACACATGTGCAGTAAAACGAAATAGCCAACTTTTCCATTAAAGTTTGGGCTTTCACACTAGTACATATGTGCAGCCACTAGAAAAAAGAAGAAACCAGAAGATTCCCGGACTGCTGCACCAGCCTGGGGTTTCAGGTAAGTATACATGCGATCACTTGGAGGTGCCTAGCTTTTGGCTCCCCAAGTTAGAAGACCTTTCCTTCTTCTTTAATGTGAGAACATGCTATTCCTATGTTCTACATGTGATCCACCTGTCCGTTATGCATGTCAGTTCTCAGGTATCCCATATAAGCCCTCAGCACAGATTGGAGTCTTTTTTTTTTTTCTTCCTCCCTATAGTCTTCATCAACCGACAGATCTATGCATTTCTACTTCTGTGGTCAGCCCGACCCCATGCTCCACCTTCCATCCTCTGTCATGCCACCTGCACTATCCATCATGACCATACCTATAAGTCAGACATGTAAGAGGGATCATAGCCAATGGAGATGATATAATGGAATGTGGGATGACCATGGATGTGGGAATGCAGTGACCTAGAACTTGATGACAAATACAGAGTTTCAGAAGAATGAAGAACACTCTGGGCATATGTAAAACTCATGAGATGCACAAGAATGGGTGAATAACAACATGCAAGACAGTAATTGGTGTAAAATGTCCTAAACTTAACACCATATTCACATGCTAATTTGCTTATTTTTACTGTCTTTATAGCAAATGGATAGTGGTAATTAGTCTTGGAATTTACGTGAAACATATATAGAAAATGTATAGAATGCACAGCTGCAAAAACGCTACATTCCTTTTGGTAAATTATGCAGCCTTGTTATCCTTGGACTGCAGAGAAAAATTAAAATGCACATCAATAATTTTTTTTGATCCTTAGCCAATAAGAAATTGTTAGCTCATTAAACTAGTGATAAAACATATATTTTTGCAGTGAAAATTTCACATTTCACCATCGGGGAATATTCTCTGGAAACAAACAAACAAACATTTTGATGTGGAACTGCCCATTGACTTCAACAGGTTTTGTTATATATTGTCACAGCAAAAAACTGCCCATTGACTTCAAAGCTTCTTTTTCCTGAATTATTACCGTTTCACAAATTTTTTTCCATGGTTTTGCTAATTCTTTGACGAGACGGGAGAGATTAGCTCTTCACTACATTAAATCCAAAGTGCTACGAAATAAGTTGGCGCTATAGAAATACATGTTAATAATAATTCTAACTAGTTTCAAGTTTTTGAAGGTCATTTAACATTAAAAACCCACTAACAAGTCCCTCTATCAGCAAAGCTAAGGCAATATCCACTTGGCACACTGGGGGTCATTTATAAACTTCGCGCAGGGCAGATTGGTTCGTAGAGTGAATAAATTTGCCCTGCACCTGGTTATATTTATAAAGCTGAATAAAAGTGTGCAAACAGATTTGCGAATTTGTTTTTCACATTGCGTATGTCTATAGGAGCTTTTTAAATATGGCAAAAATCACAAATTGTGAACACTCTGCTCCACAACTTTGGTGGCGGAGAAAATATTCGCAAAACTGTTTTGCAAATTGCGAATTTAAGTAACGCTATTTTCGCGCAAAACAACCTCGCAAAGTGCCTGTACTCACTCAAAGACCCGTCTTTTTTGCGAAAATTCATTCACAGTGCGAATTCGCAAAAACCGGAAAGACGGGCACAGTAGTGCAATATTGTAGCGTTCAGGAAAAAGCATAGGCAAAACTTCCATTTGCGAACAATTATGCGCTGCGCGAACTTTATAAATGACCCCCACTGTATCTTATTAAGCAAAACAGAAGCACCCAGCAGGCTGGCACAAAACACAAGTGCAGAGAAGCATGTATTGAATTACCTGTATGAATGGTATTTGAATGGGTGCAATTCTGCCTCTATTTTTGCACTTGTACTTTGTTCTTCTAATTTTTTTTTCAGATTCTATTCATGTGCTGGGCTAATGTTGTTCCACATTGTCACTAGATTGCAGGAGAAGAATATTAATGGCAATCTGTCTTACATCAGTTAAGATCAATGCTTCTTTGAAGCTCAGTAACATCTAAGAGATGATCAACAGACATATAATAATTACAAGATGAGGGCCAAGCTCTCTTTATTTCCTTTTTGTTCAATTTTTACTAATTAATAAACTTAGCTTTTGTATTATAACATGCTTTTCAGTGTAATTTCTGGTGCATAACATATAATGAGAAATGCAATTAAACAATGCAGACAATAGCCATGTGCCCTGTGCGTCTGTCTGATATAGTGCTTAAGAGTTCCTGACATTACACAGATCTACAAAGCAATCTATCTATCTATCTAGTTTACTAGTCCCTTACTGGTGCAATGCCAGAAATTAGAGAAAGGTCACACTTCATAAGCTCTAATGGGTCCTAATGGGCTAATTCCCTTACTGGCTCTGTAAGTGTGCTTCTATTCAGAGATGTTACTACCAGGGACAGGGGGTACAATTGCACCCAGGCCTGAACAACCTTGAGGCCTGCTAGAGCCATGATAAGGCATATCACGGGCGAGGTGGAGGAAAGTTTTTTGTGTGTATGTGTAAGGAGGTCAGGGGGGGTGCTCAAGCCCAGAGGGTGGTCTATCTGGATGCACATCCTGCACCCAGACCCAGCAGCTGCTAGTTACTTCACTGATTCCAGTATGACTATTTACTGCCTGAAGTTTATTTAAAGGGGATGTAAAGGCAAAAAATAAAATCCTTTTTTACTTTCTTCAATGAAAAAGAAATACTTTAATAAAAAAATGTCTATGGTTTTTATAATAAACATGACTGTATGCATTGAAATTCCCCCTTTGATTTATTTGCTCTGAACTGATGTGGATTGGAAACTTCAGATGGTCCCTAACTGCTCTGCAGGGAAACAATCATACTTTCAAACAGCCATTCAGCTTACTTCCCAGAACTCGAGCAGCTTTGTTTGTTTCCCCATAAAGCAGCTGACAACAGTGTAGAGATTTGTATCCACAGATCCTGTGTAGTCTGCATATTCTGATTATTAATCAATCTTGCTGTATCTGCTTCTATGGCAGATATTATTTGACCTGTGCTGTTTTGATCATTTATGACAATGCCTAAGCTTAACCTCCCAACTCAAGCCCAGACCACACTGAGCATGTGCATGGTCTTGGTCTCACAATGATGTTTAAAGTTACAAGATGACAGCTCCCTGTGCCAACTTTGAAAGCATAAGTCTTATTTTTCTTATTAGGCTTCTGGTGCAGTAAGTTCATGTTTATATTTAGTATGCAAAATACAGCATTTCTAACATTAGTCTATTTTAGTTCCCCTTTAATGGGAGAGAACACAAGGTTCTTCCTCTTTGGGCTCCATCTGTTACCATTTGTGGGTATCTACCTCCACAGAAGCAATACAGAAACACTCTAATAGTCAAGAGCCATGCAATTAATAACTTTAGAACCATGGCCAAAAATATGACCATTTTCCACACTACGGGCTAGTGCTATATCAGAACTTGTGAAGTTGCAGTGCAGTGTAATATTTGCAAGTAAAAACTGCACTTCTCTTAATAGGTAGATAACCGTGAGACAGGCTACTAGATTATTTTGCATCTGTTATTACATTTGAAAAGTTTAAAGATTGATCTGTTAATCCTGAAAGATTTCCAGAAATTGGAATTTGATACATGCAAATTTTAATCGAGCCAACTGACCAATCCATTTAATCAATTCCATAAATATAGATCAATGTTGATAATTCAAAGCCTTCAACATTTCTTATCCCAAACTAAATACAAATGATCTTTTTAAAAAATCCTCCTATTAACTGGATAA
Organism: Xenopus borealis; assembly: GCA_024363595.1. Classification (NCBI taxonomy): domain Eukaryota; kingdom Metazoa; phylum Chordata; class Amphibia; order Anura; family Pipidae; genus Xenopus; species Xenopus borealis. The sequence goes on from CM044437.1 coordinate 64,453,647, forward strand.
TTACGGATATCCATTTTCACCTAATTGCCAGTTTTCTGGAGGATGTGTTTCTTTTAGATCAGGAATTAATTTCGTTATATGGGATGATACAATAGTCTGCCCCCAAGCTTAATTCTCAATGGATAATCTTCTTGCAATTAATGAAGCCATTGATGCCTACTTTGGAGAGCTAAAGGCACGGTTATTAGAGTTTAGGGATGATTTATGTTCCCTATTGAAGAGCTGTACCATACCAATCTGAGAGGAATCTAAAGAGACTATGAAGGGTTTTTTTTTCAAGAATGAATGTGTGGTAGTATGGTATAACCATATACACAAAGCAGAAATACGTTTGTTAATTGTGTAAGATATTTATGCAGGGCCATATTTCGGGGGAGGGGGGCACTCAGGTATCTATACAGTTAAACAAAATGTTTTGTTATTGTTTTTTTTTCCTTCAAAACCGCCTTCAGATCCCTCTGGATTCAACTGGATATACAATGCTAAATAGAGAGTGCTTATGTTTTATTAATTTAATTAAATTAACGAATATTTTTTTTTATATTTAATGTTTTTATTTGCATTGTAACATATAACAATGTTTGATTGTACCTAGCTGGGTTTCCTTGGGTATGAGTCGTTGCTATTAAGTCAAATTGCCATTACACAATAAGATAAACAAACAACTTAGAATGAAGAAAGAAAGAAGAAACCAAAAAGAAAGAAGAAAAGAAAAAGTAAATGGCATGGGTGTAAATGTTTTGTTCATAGGTTTGGTACTCCATGAATTCATTAAATTTTTTCAGGCTTTTGATATTTTTCAGCAGCATTAGAGAAATAGCAGAGAAAGTAACAAGTGGGTGATCCTGAATCCTGCTGGAGCCCTGGGTTTACCCAGACAAGGCAAGCATGGGTAGAAAATTACCTCCACCTTCTGGTTTTGGTGACGGGTAGAGAAGGAGTGGGTGTCAAACCCATGCATGAGTACAACTAATACATTAACTGTAACAGTTGCAGACTCCTAAAACTCAGGGAGCATGCTCAGTAGAAGCTGAAATTATTGCAGCTGCTAAAAAATATTGGAACTTGACTTATAAGAAAAATGGTAAAATATAGAAAATAGAAAACAACTGAAAAAAAAAACATTTGAAAGCGAACAGATACAAATCCAAGAAACAGTAAATATATTGTATTAAATTAATCAAATTAAATAACACGAAAGATCCGTGCCATTAGATTATATTCCACATGAACCATTTATCAGCTTTAATTTCAGTTAAGAGAGTAAAAAGCAGAGCAACAATCAATAAATTCTGAATATCTTTTCCGGTGCAAAAAATAGATATCATTGATTTTTTTTTGTAGACAAGTGTTGGTTCATTTCACAGCTACAGTATATTCCCCTAACAGTAGCCTAGATTCAATACATAAGATACAATGATATGTTTAAAAGAGAAACTACTAAGATAAAAGGATCACAACACATAAATTGACCTTTGTTTTGTACTAAACGAGCGACAGCTTTCTTATCCTGCACAAAACATTTCCCCTGATTTTGTTCTAAAATTTGCTAGACACAATGTTGTTTCAGGGTGCAGACTTTACCGCAAATCTCTTTATGTAATCAGAGACGCTAAATCCTCCCGTTGTGAGTCGAATAGACATGTGAAGTGTTGATCCTTGATAGAACGTTCCCATTTCTCCTTATGGCAGCCACCCAACAAGCTAAAAATCCTTTGAGAAATAAAAAGGACTCAGTCGGTCTAGAACAACAATATTTAGTTGATAGCTGAGGAATGTCATTATCAGACTGTGCTCTAGGCATCCTCCCCATTTCACTGCCTTATCTCTGGTAAAGAGGAATATCTGCCTCTTTGCTTGCAGCTTCCTGCCACTAAGATAATGGTGCTGCAGGTCAAGAGCTCAAGCAATCTATAGGAATACTTGCTTTTCTAAATCCTTTAGCCCTTTTCTACTCAAAAGATAATGCTTTTAAGGTGCCCTTATGGGCTAAAGGAGAACACACTATTTTTTAACACTGGCAGCACAAGGCTAGTAATATAACTTCAGTATGTAAAGTATTATTATATGTTTTAATATAGTGCTGTCAGTGGTTTACTAAAATTGTTCATACTTCTCTGCTTACAATCTAATAGCTATAACCTATGGGGGAGGAAACCCACATAAACAGAGGGAGAACATATAAACTCCCTTCAATGAAAGTCAAACTCAATATAAGGAACCATTGATACAAGGCAACAGAGCTAACCAAGGAGCACGAGCATGCAGGATTTTCACTAAGGATCCAATAGTTTCACTGAGCTGCTGTTGATGAAAAACTGGGGCCAGAGAAGCTACAAAAAATTTGGCATAGCTGCTACAAGAATCCATCCCTGATGAAGTAGCAGTCCAATTTGCTTTAAAACCTGAAACTATGTTGACGTATGATGGGAGTCGTAGTCACAATATGGAAATTGGAGGTAAAACAACTTGTTTAATAAACTGGTGTGCAAATCTACAACCTGTATGAGTTAAAAAAAAAAACTCACCTGTAATGGCATGCGATATTCCTCCACAGCTGAATGGGGGAGTTTTTTATTTGCACCCTTTTCTTCTTGGTTGGGAGAAAACAATCTACCATGCAAATACAAAGAAGGAAATTATAAGGCTATCTTTTTTGCTTTTAACTGAAGCTGGAAGGCCATTCTATAAATACCTAAAGAGGCAGTTGTTCAACAGGAGTGCATTCAAAGGGGTTTATGCTAAACATAATTTCTGCCTATTGTTTTAATTATGAAAAATCTATTTTTGTTGAGCAAAACAGTGCAGATAAGGGAAATTGAAGCAACTGTATGTTTGGTCCTTGCAATGTAGATAATTAGATTCCTAGTGCACAAAAATAAACATGCATAATGGACTCCGGCTCAAAAAACAAGCCAGGGATAACTGAGGGGGTTAGCTACCATGAATATACTTGTGTATTATATTGGATTTAATGCTGGTTTTATTCAGTAAATATAATACGCTTGTTCAGACCACGTTTGCACTCCAGTTGCAGGTTTGTGGTTATGTCATTAAGTTACAGTCAATAATCTTTACTGATGTGTGCCCTTAAAAAAGACCTTCAACATTGTAATTTTATCTCAAATTATTATTCATTGATTAGTTAATTCATTAACAAAGTTATTAATTTGTACACATATAGTATATATAATAAAAATATATATATTTCTGAATAATAGCCAAGGAAAAACATCTATACTTACTTTTTCTTTCTTGTGCCTGTCATGTTAAAATATATAATTAGACATCAGTATATATACATAAATATATATAGTTATCACAGGCACGTTCTTTTCAAGCAGTATGAATGGTGAAGAGACAGGACCAGCAGCCTGAAATGCACTTGCTATATGTCCTGCAGGCTACCTTTTAAAAAAAAAATCCCATCAGCAGACATACTATGGTCCCACCCATTTGGACACATCTCCTTGCAGGTGCTAATTGCACTCATTATAGATTATTGGTAAAGGTCACTCTCCACGAGCCTCGGATATTATATAACAGACAGAGCAACTCTTAAGTTACAAAACCAGAGCCAGTCTTTCAGTTCATTTGGAAACCATTTTAATTTGGAACATTCAGGGTCAGTGGAACATTCATTAGGCTCTCTACTGTCAAAACTCTCAAGCTGTAATTAATGCAGTCTTCTTCTCTACAGATTGAGCTACTCTAACACCTTTGCACTGTGGTCTATTTTCCCATTGGAATGTGTCTACTTGGTCCTCAATTAACACATGCACCACATGCAACTCTTCTCACTCAAGGACTGACATCTGCAGTAGGCATGGAGAAGACTGAGGCCTGCTTAACCTTAGCAACTGATTTCACCCACTACCAGCTTGAGCCTCTTTTGAATATTGAACACTGCACATTTGTATGCACCTCCTTCATACCAATGCCCCATATACAGTCATTTGGAAAAATGAGGACACCCTGTGAAAGCCTGTGTGTTTTTGTAACATTCTTGGATATGTAGTTATTTAATCTCAATTTTATTACAATACTGGGAGATTCAAGAAATATAACTCAACAATTACAACAAAGAAAAGACTTCTACAAAACAGCGATTACTGGTAAGGAATAAATCGGGACACCCCCACATTTATTCTCACTTACAATTGCTCAAATCACACACAGGTGTATCACATCAGGTGCACATGACTAGAACATTGTTACTCCACATTTTGAAGGAGGTTTGCCCTATTTAAACCTCAGACATTAAGTTTGAGGCCTTCAGAAAGAAGATCGTAGCAGCTTATCAGTCTGGTAAGGGATTTAAAAAGATTTCAAAAGAATTTGAAATCAGCCATTCCACTATCTGGAAAATAGTCTACAAGTGGAGGACTTTCAAAACAACTGCCAACATGCCCAGGTCTGGTCGTCCAAGCAAGTTCACCGCGAGAGCAGACCACAAGATGGGACCAACAGCAGGCTCTTGCTACTGTTGATGTGAAAGTGTATGCCTCTACAATCATAAAGAGACTGCATTACCTTAACTTGCATGGGAGATGTGCAAGGTGTAAACATTTGCTCTCTAATATAAACATGAAGGTCCGACCAACTGATGTTTGCCATATATAACATAGACAAAGACCAGGACTTTTGTAATAATGCTCTTTGGACAGATCAGTCTAAAATGTAATTATTTGGATACCAGAACAGAGGAAATGTTTGGCATGAACCGAATACAGCATTCCAGGAAAAGAACCTCGTACTAACCGTGAAGCATGGAGCTTAAAGTGTCATGGTTTGGGAATGCTTTGCTGCAGCAGGACCTGGCCAGCTCACCATCATAGAATCTACCATGAGTTCTATTGTGTATCAGAGGGTGCTTAGAAGAATATGTCAGACCATCTGTAAGAAAATTAAAGCTGAAACGGAACTGGACTCTTCATAAGACAATGACCCAAAACATACCAGTAAATACACCAATGACTGGCTGAAAACTAAGAAATGGAGAGTCCTGGAATGGTCAAGTCAAATCCCAGATCTTAATCCCATTGAGATGCTGTGGGGTGACTTGAAACAGGCTGTACATAAAAGAACACCCTCAAACATCTCACAGCTGAAATAATTCTGCATTGAGGAGTGGGGCAAACTTTCCTCAGACTGATGTCAGAGACTGATAGATGGCTACAAGAAGCATCTCACTGCAGTTTTTTCAGCCAAAGGGGGTAACACTAGCTATTAGGGGGTAGGGTGTCCTTGCTTTTTCCTTACTTCCTTTTCCATACATTTTCTACCATATGTTACATTATTTTACAGTGGGCTTATGTGTAGGGCATTAAAACAACTCTATTAACTTTATCAAGGTTCCCTTCGCATTTCTTATCAGTGTAAATGTAATGTATTAGATGCACCATGTAACATAAAAGTTCCATTCCGCTTTAAATTTCCCACCATATGTAAATTAGCCTGAGCGCAAGATCTTAAGTGAAGTTGCGCTAGCCAGTATTGAACACTAGCGCAACTTTGCTTTGATTTACTTGCTCTGCTGAAGTAACACTAGAGAAAATTTGCCAGCATTCGCCGCCGGGATGTAACTTATAATAAATTGGTGTTGTCTGAGCGGATTTTCGTGTGGCGAATTGTTGCGATGACTGCAAAGCCATCACTGGCGAAATTGCATTCATTAGTTAATTTACCCTATAGACTTCCATGCAAGTTGGTGGTTTTTTCCAAGTGAGACAACATTTCCTTTAGTATTGTCAGAGCCACCTTAAGCAGGGCTTAAGATAAAGTTGGACACTGGAGAACTGGCCAGGTTAGGGTGTGGCAGTAATTAGAGTAGTCAGAAACAAGCAGAGTCAAGAACCAGGGAAATCAGCAATAATATATACAGTATTTAGAGGGCACCCAGCAGGGTCAGCCTGCTCCTCCAATTGGCTGCGCCACATGGTGTGTTGGTGTTCACACTTCCAATCAGCTCCATGACGTTCTGGTGTGCGCACAACAGGGGGTGGGGTTTGTGGTCGAGGAAGTTAGCAGGGGGCCATGTGACCACGAGGAGGGCCCTTCGGGTTGCAGCCCTGGTGTGCCTCAGTCCGACCCTGGCACCAGGGCATTGACTCCAGGTCTTTAGCATCCTTTTATTTTGAATTATTTCAAAATAAGTCCTTTATTGCTGCTGTTACAAAGCAGTGAGAATATGAGAGATCAGTGCAACCTAACAGACACACCAGGTTAAAGGGTTGTTTGCATTTAATACAACCTTTTATAGTCATCTTATTTGTGTGGCCTCACATTTCACAGCATTCAAATAAATTAAGTCTCAAGACAAAAGGTAACAACTAACTGGGGAATGTAATATGTTTTGTTTCCATTGTGAATGTTATCAACCATGTTAGCATTTTTCTTGACCAATTACAGACCTCAACCGCAAAGTTTAAGAGCAAATTGCAAACATTCGCAATGTATGCAATAAAATTTAGCAAAGCGTATTTGCAATGAAATATTGAGCGAGCAGGTGTTAACGCTAACTTTTACTTAAAGATGTAATATTTGCCAGTGAATGATTTTACATTCCGAGCAGTATTAAACATTTGCAAACAATGCCATTTTAATCATGCTTGCATTTTTCATTACATTCCCCCTAAAGGGACATTTTTTTAAAGCATCATAATAATACAATAAACACTACCACTTCATGCCACATGAAAAAAAACACTATGCAAAACCAGCACAAAGCTCTTTTCATACCTTAATTTCTTGACTTTCCTAGATTGGACCTGCTTCAAATAATATAAACTTCAGTATTTGTCTGTCATTGTCAAATACACACCTGTATAAATAGCTTGATCAGCTCTGTAATAAAAGCTTTGTAATAATGTATGGATTATTTAGGTGAGTGCAATGCATGGCATTAAAGGGATACTGTCATGGAAAAACATGTTTTTCCAGTTAATAGTGCTGCTCCAGCAGACTTCTGCACAGATTTTTTTTTATAAAACTAAAAATTGTAAGTACTTCCTCCAAAGTCAATAATAATGTCCAAAAAGTTAATTCAAAATTCAAAACATTTATTGAGACATACAAAAAGAAGGCCTGACGCGTTTCGTGCCTATTGGGGGCACTTACTCATAAGCTACTGAATGTTTCTCCAAACAATCTTTTTAAAGGAGTTACATCCAATCATAATCAAATACATCACAACCAATCACAAGATTAAAACAATCAGACTCACTAGTGTCCATTAAAAATCTCAGGGAAAGGGGAAAAGAGAGAGACAGGCACTCGGTGATTAGACACTATAATTTTTTGGGCACTTTGCTTCATCTCCTACAGATTTTTTTATATTCAATTTTGAAATGTGACATGGGGCTAGACACTTTGTCAATTTCCCAGCTGCCCCTGGTCATGTGACTTGTGCCAGCACTTTAGGATGGAACTGCTCTCTGAAAGGCTGTTGTTTTTCCTTCTCAATGTAACTGAAGAAGTCACAGTGGGACATGGGTTTTTACTATTGAGTGCTGTTCTTAGATCTTCCAGGCAGCTGTTATCTTGTGTTAGGGAGCTGTTATCTGGTTACCTTCCCATTGTTCTGTTGTTAGGCTGCTGGGGGGAAGGGAGGGGGTTATATCACTGCAACTTGCAGTACAGCAGTAAAGAGTGATTGAAGTTTATCAGCGCAAAAGTCACATGGCTTGGGGCAGCTGGGAATTTGACAATATGTCTAGCCCTATGTCAGATTTCAAAATGAAATATAAAACAAAATCTGTTTGCTCTTTTGAGGAATGGATTTCAGTGCAAAATTCTGCCAGAGCAGCACTATTAACTGATGCATTTTGAAAAATGTTTTCCAATGACAGTATCCCTTTAAGTTTAATGTATGAACAAGGGCAACACTCAACTATTAGGTTAGTGCCAGCTATAGCAAATCTTAGAAACTAGCGTTTCGGAGGCAAGGTAATTTATCCAGGTGCAGGAACATGAAGGAGTGAAGGAGTAACAGATGAGCAGATTCTGGCACTAGCTTTACAAACACACTGTTTATTTATCCTTTTTACTAATTTAGGAATAAAATATTTTAGAAACCTTTATAAATAGGGCTCAGTGTGTGTGTGAAGCAAGTGAGTCATCAGCTGACTATGCCCAAAGCCAAAAACAAGCAGCTGAAAACAATTGAGAAAGGCCAACTCAAGAGCAGGCGATGAATATTCAAAATAAAAAAAGAGGTGGCCAATTGTAAAGATTCAGACATAAGGTTACAGAAAGGCAACACAAGGAAAAACATTCTATGAAAAAAGACCTTGCATGAGAACAAGGAGTTGACAGCAACGAGAGGTTATTCCAGTACATCAAAACATAACAATCTGCTCTGCAAGTAAATAAATAGCTGCAGCCCATTGTGCAACACCATCTGTGTCCATATGAGCAAGGAAAACTTAAAGCATCTAAGCAGGGAAAATTCCTAAATGTTGATCCATGATAAAACTGCACATACTGTTATTACTAGATCACTTCAATTTCTGATTAGATTATAATGGGGTCATTTACAAAGACCATAGGAAGTCTATAGCTGTATATTGTATTTTGTATTATATAATACAGTGATCCCCAACCAGTAGCTCGTGAGCCACATGTTGCTCTCCAACCCTTTGGATGTTGCTCCCAGTGGCCTCAAAGCAGGTGCTTATTTTTGAATTACTGGCTTAGAGGCAAGTTTTGGTTGTATAAAAACCAGGTGCACTACCAAACAGAGCCTCAATGTAGGTTGACAATCCACATAGGGGCTACCAAATGGCCAATCACAGCACTTATTTGGCACCCCATGAACATTTTTCATGTTAGTGTTGCTCTCCAACTCCTTTTACTTCTGAATGTTGCTCACGGGTTCAAAAGGTTGGGGATCCCTGATATAATACAATAGTATAGCACAGATATGGGATCTGTTATCCAGAAAGTATCAGATTACAAAAAGGCTGTCTCCAGTTTATCCAAATAACTCAATTTTTAAAAAATGATTTCCTTGTTCTCTGATTTCCTTTTGCCTTGTACTTGATCCAAACTAAGATATAATTAATTCTTACAGGAAGCAAAACAGCCTACGGGGTTTATTTTATGTATACATGATTTTCTAGTAGACTTACTTACCGACCACTTAGGGGTAGTTCACCTTCACATTAAAGTTTAGTATGTTATAGAATGGCTCATTCTGAGCAATGTTTCAGTTGGTCTTCATTATTTATAGTTTTTGAATTATTTGCCTTTGTCTTCTAATTCTTGCCAGTTTTCAAATGGGGGTCACTGACCCCATCTATAAAACAAATCCTCTGAACGGCTACAAACGTACGTTTTTGCTACTTTTTACTGCTCGTTTTTCTATTCAGCTATATAGCTTCTGATGAAGTGACTTGTATGTATGTATAACTTGATTTGTAAAGCCCTGTTAAGGAGCCGCAGCGCTGTACAGTGCATAAAAGTACAATATATATAAAAGTATACTTGGGGAAGACAAATCACATAATAAATATATACGGATTCAAAGAACAAAGAGGTCAAGTGTTATGTGGTAAGAGACATAGTGAGAAGGAGGTCCCTGCCCCGTAGAGCTTACAGTCTAAGTGGATCAGAGGTTAACATACAGGTACAAATGAAAAAGTGCACAAGGTAAGGCATAGACAGTAGGCACAGGACTAGGCTACTGTTCTAGTGATCCAAAAGGTAGACTTAGATTTTTTTGAAGAGATTGGGAGAGGATTCCTTACGGAGGAATTCAGGGATGGAATTACAGAGTTAAGGAGCAGCAAGATAGAAGGATCTGAGACGAGAGGTGGCAGTGGATGTGGGTGGTGTGAAGATAAGGTGGCTCTGAGAAGACGACCAGGAACAAATAGTGAGACAAGAGAAGAAATGTAGTGAGGAGCAGAGGAGTGAAGGACTTTGTATGTCACAAAACGCTGTAAAGCCAATCTCACCCTGCCTGCTTTGAATTTTGGTGATTTCAAATGGATCAATAAAGCTTCTTCACGATTTTTACCAAGTTGGGCTGCATCCTCACATTTCATTTCAGCGCTACCATCCCATGGTGTCAATTCCGGCAACCAGAGCTGATGATAGGGATTGGATGTTTGCTGCACTTCTCCTGCCTCCTCCATTTCAAAGTGTGTTTGGCACATACCTTTGGACCCTAGCAACCAGATTGCTGAAATTGCAATACTTTAATCCCATTTTTACCTTAATTTAAAAATATCTACTGTTTTATAATAAACCTGACTGTATGCAGTGAAATTCACCCTTTGTCTTACTTGCTCTCACTAATGTGTATAGGAAACTTCAGGTGGTCCCTAACTGCTCTGCAGGGAAATGATCATACTTTCAAACGGCAGGGGGGAGCCACCCCCACCTTACTTCCCAGTACTCAAGCAATTTGTTTGTTTCCCTGTAGAGCAGCCGGCGACTGTGTAGAGATTTGTATCCACACACCCAGTGCAGTCTGTATATTCTGATTATTAATCAGTCTTGCTGTATTGGCTTCTATGGCAGATATTATTTGACTTGTGCTGTTTTAATCATTTATGACAATAACTAAGCTTAACCTCCCAGCAGACGCCCACACCACACTGAGCATGTGTGTAGTCTTGGTCTTGCCAAGATTTATAACAAAGTTACAAGATGATGACCCCCTGCGGCCAACTTTGAAAGCATAAATCATTTGTTTAATTAGGCTTCTGGCTTCTCACACATTGTATCTTGTATCTACTTCTGGAAGGGTTAGCTAGGATTTAACTACCGGACAGGTATGGGACCTGTTATCCAGAATGCTTGGGACCTGGGTTTTTTTTTTTTGGATAAGGGGTTCTCCCATAATTTGGATTACCATACCTTAAGTCTACTTTAAAATATTTTAAACATTAATTAAATCCAATAAGGACTAATTATATCTGTTAGGATCAAGTACAAGGTACTGTTTTATTCATTACAAAGGAAAAGGAAATCAGTTTAAAAGAATTTAATTATTTGCTTAAAATGGAGATGGTCTTCCCGTAATTCGGAGCTTTTTGGATAACAGAGTCTCCAGATAATGCATCTCATACCTGCATATCTCTGTACGTCTGTGGCTTAAAGGGATATGGACACATTTTTTTAATGCATGCAAGCCCTAGGACTCAATATCCAGGTGATAGCAGGTTAATTGTACTGGATTTTCGAATCTTAATTTCTTATGTACATTTCAGGCTGCTGGCTACTCACATAGACAAGAACAGACAGGTGTCCAGCTTCTAGTACTTCACAGTGACTGGTTGTTGCAACCCACAAAATCTAACAATTAGAACAAAAGGTATTGCGTCCCGGGATAGAATGGCACTGTATAAAGGAAGATGTGGAACAATATAACCATTTAGGATTGTCTTAGAATGAAACAATTCTAGCTTCAACTGTAGGCAGCGTTTTTTAGGTGAGTTTCAGTCCATACATTATTTGTGAATTTCTTAAAATGGTATTGTACCAACATATTGGATGAAAATTTACATTATTCTGATATTTAAGGGTTTTTAAGTCTCCACTTGGCAATGGCTTGTAGTCTGTAGTAGAGAAGTTATATTTTATTACATCCTAAAGAAGGGTACAGGTATGGGGTCTGTTATCCAGAAACCTTTTATTCAGAAAGCTCTGAATTACAGAAAGGCTGTCTCCCATAGACTCCATTTAATCCAATTCCTTAAAAATTATTTCCTTTTTCTTTGTAAAAATAACAAACTAAGATACAAACTTCATTGGAAGCAAAACCAGCCTATCGGTTTTATGTAATGTTTACATGATTTTCTAATAGACTTAGGGGCAGATTTACTAAATTCACATAAATTCACATGAAGGATTTGAATATTCGATCGAATTTTCAAAAAAAATTTGAATTCCGAATATGCAAATTCGACCAAATTCGACCATCGAATATTCAAATTCAAATAATTCGAATAATCGAATTTAATTTTATTCGAATATTCGAAAATTCGATGGTCAAATACTTCCCCTTTAAATTTAAATTCGGTCACCTACCTCGCCAGATTAAACCTACCGAAATGGGGATCATTCCCAGGTTATTTAGTTTTCCTTTAACAGCTCAGCAGTTTGCAAATTCAGCAAGGTGGTTTCTAGGGCCCAAATTACCCTAGCAACTATGCACTGCTTTGAATGAGAGAATGAAATGTGAATAGGAAAGGCCTGAATGGAAAGTGGAATACTAAAAGGTACAATAACAATAAATCTAATCTAAATCTAAATCTAAATTTAGCCTTACACAGGGTTGAACTGGGGGAATGGGGCAACTGCCCCAAGGCTCCCCTCCCATTTCGGCGCCTGTGTGTGAAATTTTTTGCTGCACCCACATAAGGGCCCTTACACATGGGCGTTCATACCTGCGCTCCGTTTTGCTGTATTCAGCTACAGGGGAGCGCAGGCCTAGACACACACAATTCTTTAGAATGAGGTTGTACCCACCAGACACGTGTAAGCGCCAAATGCAGCACAATGGAACGCAGGGGAGAGCAGGTACGAACGCCAATGTGTAAGGGCCCTAAGAGTTGGGGACCCACCTGGTTTTTTTCCGGTGCCTCGCCGGTCCTGTTCAACCCTGGCATTTGTTTTTAGATGGGAAAGCTAGAAAGCTAGAAAAAGTCAGAAGAAGGCTAATAATTCAAAAATGATAAAAAAAAAAAACTAAAGGCCAATGGAAAAGTTTCATGTTTCAGTCTTGTCTTTATGGTAGACTAGGATATTGATATGCCTACCTCCTGGATAGTGTTGTCCTAACCTGCGTTCGACGCTTACAAGCGTCTGTGTGGGTATAACCTCATTCAAAAGATTTGAGTGCGTCTAGGCCTGCGCTCTGAACGGAACAAAATGGAACGCAAGGGAGTGCAGGTACAAACGCCCATATGTAAGGACCCTAAGGAGTTCTATAAGATGCTTCAGTTGAGGTCAATTAAAGGAAAACTCCAATCAATCAGTTTTTTCATGTAATAAAGTAAAAAGAATTGACAAAAGTCTCAACTTTTATTCAAAATGCCTGATACAGAAGGTAAAGAAGGCCCTGGCTATATTACAAATGTATTTTGTTAACGGCTGCTTCTCACCTATGAGAAAAATCATGGAGAGATGATTTCAAAATGCAAACACAATCAGGAATATTTATACTGGAAATTACATACATAGTATATGCAGTCTTATGTGTGAGTAACAGTAACACAGCAGCGCCATCTAGCTACAGCAAAAAAAATTATGGGGTTTGAAAAGTCAAATATATTTTGCCTTTATATATACATATATATATATATTTTTTTTTTTTTTTTTTTTTTT
>CM044437.1:64480838-64528650 GCA_024363595.1 Xenopus borealis
ACCTCTCCTCCCCACAGTGCCCACTCTCTGCTGCCCCTCGCCACAGTGCCCACTCACTGCTGCCCCCTCTCCACAGTGCCCACTGATGTCCATTAGATACCCCTATACCTACACTGTTGAATCTCTGGCTGTAGAGGTCTATTAAAAGATAAAAAAAACTGTGGATAATATGGTGTCTGCTGGAGAAAGCCTTTCCATAATTCTGAGCTTTCTGGATAATGGGTTCCCTGGTAACAGATCCAATACCTGTACATACAGCTAACTTTAAGTGATACTGACACAAAAAATTAATTTTGAAAGTATTAATCTACATTAAAAGTTACCTATAGGTCATGTTGAGCATTTTTCGCTGATAGTTGTTACTAGTGATTGGCGAATCTGGGGCGTTTCGCTTCGCCGAATTTTTCATGAATTTCCCGAGAAATTCGCAAAATGGCAAAACACTTACGAAAATAGCGAAATCGGAAAGTTCACAAAAAATTCAGGAAATTTTACCGTTTTCAGGAAAAATTTGTGAAATGTAACTGTTTTCACTAAATTCACTATAAATTTGTGAATTTTGAACTATTCCACTAAATTCGTGAAATTCAAACGTTTTCACTATAAATTTGTGAATTTCGAACATTTTCACTATAAACGTGAATTTCAAACGTTTTCACGAAAAATTTTTGAATTTCGAATGATTTCACGAAAAATTTGTGAAAAAGCAGAAATTGATGCTGGCGAAATTTCTCTGGTGAATTTTCATGGCCATTTTGCAAATCTATTCGCCGGCGGTGAATTGCGGGAATTCGCGCGAATTCGAGCTAGGTGAAAAAATTCGCTCATCACCTGGCAGAGGGCTCGGCGTGCACCTGGGGCTGCAAAGAGCCTGGTTTTGCTTACTCTGGAAGCACACATGAACTGAATTTGAACGATCATCACTAATTGTTACTTGAAGTTCCTAGACCTGACTGATTTGCCAACCTGTCTGTTAGAGTTTTAATGCTAACAGACTCCTGCTGCACAAATATGGCAGCCCCCTCATAGAGGAACAGAGTAGTAGGAAAGGTAATGTGAAGGCATTCAGCAAATACTTTTATGGCAAAATTATCAATCATATTCAAAGACAATGTTATGATAGATATAAAAAAAAAAGTTTATTTTCTGATATCCGTATCCCTTTAACTTAGTACCACCAACTGTACATGGCAGTTATCCTAGTGCCCACTCTGAGGGTTTAGCACATAGGGATTTGGTGAAACTGGTTATTGGGGTTCTCTTAACCAAATAATTCACTGCCTTTAAAACAAATCCTTTATATATAGAACGAAATAGTCCAATAGAATATTAATCTAACATTTTCTGAAATACAGTGTGATGGCGAGCCTTTTTCCACCTTATTGTTGACCCATACAAAGGCAGCTGGCTCGCGGAGTCTAAATTTAGAACATTTTCCCCTTTTGCTTCTCCATCTAAGGCAAGCTGGCTTACTTCTGCCTGACTCTGCACTAGATTCTATTGTAATGGCATGTGCTGTGGGCTAAACAAATATATTGAAGTAAAACTACAATTAATGCTCAATACATTATATCAAAAATAAAGAAAATGGAAAACCGGGAAGCCAGTAATAGAGATGAACTGTGACACTTGACCATACTATGTCCTGCACTAAAACTTTTGTAAGTGTGAATCAGTGCTAGAGATGCCTATATAGGTACATTACATTGCTGCTTTTCATTCTAGCAATTGGATTCACTGGGCGTACCCAACATATTGGCACCCCCCAGAGATGCTGGATTTTTATGTTCTTGAAGAATTTGTATTATATAAATGGATTTTTAACAGATTTTTAATTGTTGGAGACATTGACAAGGCACCCTCCAAAGCCATAAAGAAAGGATTTTTTTTTATTGTCCTAATTGCAACTTATAGCATCAACTCTCTGTATTTATGATACAAACCCAATAATTGTGAATTTGACCAAATAAACACAAATAAGTTGAGGTTGTCAATTGATAACCAATTATATAACTCAGGCCTGGACTGGCAATCTGTGGGTTCTGGCAAATGCCAGAGGGGCTGCTATAAGGTGCCATAGAAAGTCAGTATTTAGTGGGCTGGTGGGGGCTGTTTGGGCCTCTGTGTACCTGAAATGCCAGGGCCTTTTTAAAGGAAAACTATACCCCCCAAACAATGTAGGTCTCTATAAAAAGATATTGCATAAAACAATTCATATGTAAAACCCTGCTTCATGTAAATAAACCATTTTCAAAATAATATACTTTTTAGTAGCATGTGCCATTGGGTAATCATAAATAGAAAATATCCATTTTAAAAAATAAGGACAGTCTCCTGGGATCCTAGGATCCAACGGTGCACACAAACATACCTAACAAACTATAAAGTTAGGTCACATGAGCCAATTAACAGACAGAGTTGTGTCTTTTGCTTCCACACTTCTTCCTGTTACAGTTAGAGTTGAAATATTTCTGGTCAGGTGATCTCTGAGGCAGCACACAGACCATCATGAAATGGTGGTTCAAGGCAAGAGATGTAAAAGGGCAATATTTACTTAAATATATATACCAGGTAGGTAAGATTCTATAATATGTCACTTGATTTGATATAAACAATCTGTTGCTCAAAAATTCATTTTCGGGGTATAGTTTTCCTTTAATTCTCAGTCCGGACCTGATATAACTGTTGAATGAAATACAAGGTTTTGCCTATTTCCTGTACACTTTTTGGGCCTGGCTTTTCCAGACTGTATGTTTTAAGTGCATGTCTGATCTGTGTAAACACATCATCAAAAAATGAAGAATGGGTTCACAATGAACCCGAAGGCATGTAAACTGGATGATGCTGGTAGGAATGTGTCTGCGTAGGGCTTCTATACCAAGGATTTTATTGCTATAAGTCTTTTGGACTCCACATTGTAGAAGAATAAACAATTCATATATGTATATTTTATTCATCTAGCTCTGCGTGCGTACCTAGTGAAATGACATTTGGCATGCTTTTTTAACATAATGTGGCAATTTTAACAAGAAACTTTTTTTTTCACCATAGGGAGTCAAAAAACCGTTTGATGAGGTGATCAAAGCTAACATCGGAGATGCTCATGCAATGGGACAGCGACCAATTACATTTCTAAGACAGGTATATGTTTGCTGTATGTATAGGTTCTACATGCTGTGTTTTGTACAAACCACCAAGGCTTTGTAATCACAAGTTGTATAATGATATATTTATATTTTATAAATTGATTTTTATCTTGAAAAGGTCTCTATCTGTAGTGTATTAAGAAGAGAATTCAACTACTGGTTGTGACAATACATGAAATGCCAAAGATGTCTTTAGTGACATCACAGAGAAACACACTTAAACAGCATGCAGCAATAAACTCTAGGGGCCCCTAGCAGAAATCTTTAGGATCCCTTCCTCAACCTATATGACCTCTCATCATTCCATTCCCACTAGTGATGGGCGAATCTCCCGCGTTTCGCTTCTCCGAAAAATTTGCGAATTTCCAGAGAAATTCGCGAATTGGCGAAAAAATTCGCGAAACGAGTAGCGCGTCGTTTCCGACTTGTCGTGTCTTTTTCGGCGCGCGGCACATAGTTTTCAAGGCGTCGCATCAAAAATGACACACGACTCGTTTTTTTTTGGCAAATTTTTCGGCGGCGAATTTTTGCTGCCGTTTCGCGAATTTATTCGCCAGCGGCGAATCGCGGGAATTCGCCCCTGGCGAATAAATTCGCCCATCACTAATTCCCACCCCTGTCATGGGCCAGGTGGAAATAAAAACCGTATGTTGTTTACTGTAAGTTGTTGTACTGGCTCTAATATGTACCTGCAGTATTGTAAACAATGATTCCCAAATGGTACAAAGTAACAAAAGCTGCCGTAGAAATGTGGAATATGTGAATAATAACAGATCTTAGTGCCTTATTTTTAAGTAACCCAAAAATACAGCTACCAACAACCACCCTACAGGCTTGTATTAAATTTTCCTGACAACACTTGTGGCAGCAAAAGCACATGGATGCAATTTCAAGCAATAATTGCCTGACAGCTGCTGAGACAAGTGCTTGTTAGGCAATTTAAATACAAGTATGTGCTGGGTGTTTCAGGCACTTTGAAGCTGCATTTTTGTCTAATTCTTAAGGCACCCGGACCAGCCTTGTGAGGGAAAGCATGTGGCACAAATCCTGCTTATTCTATTTTTCCCTTTAATTCAAAGGTAGGGCTGTACACAAACTGGAATTGCAGGGAACTGATAAAATCAGCATCAAACTAACATGTTGAAACGTGTAGTTGTTTCATATTGTTTTTTGCATTTTCTTTAAATGGCTTCAATACAGTTATAGTTAGCAACACCATGTTTAATGTTTATTTTGTTTGCATAGCATATACAAATAGTTGCTCATTAAAGCAAAATTGTACACATTATTACACATTAAAAAATCACCTATGTCTTTCTAAATTTAATTTTTCAGGTGGTAGCTCTGTGCACTTATCCAGATCTCTTGGCTAATCCAAGTCTACCCAAAGATGCAAAGAGAAGAGCAAGACGTATATTGGATTCCTGTGGTGGACAGAGTTTGGGTGAGAACAATTATCCTGTTAACCCTGACTTCAACATCCTATTTTCCCTGCCTAGTGTAAGAAGTTAATATCTTGAAAGCATATTGAACAGCCAGAATATCAAATAACAGAATGGGATTTATAATGACTAAGGTAGAAACTACACAACCATCAACATCTCGTTGCAGGAAGTTTAATATGCAGGATGTGGCCCAAGCCTTGAAGTGTGCTTGTAAATAAAAGGATTAACTAGGAGTTTATTGACAGCACATTACTGATGTGTGGGCCGGCCCAATACCCACAGGACTCGCGGGTTGGGTGGGTTTGGGCCAACCTCGTGCCCCCATTTGCGGATCTAGGTTGAGCTCTTCTTCCTACCCTCCCCGTCCGCCACCTTACACTGGCAAGTTATTATTATTAACATGTATTTCTATAGCGCCAACTTATTTCGTAGTGCTGAGTTCCAGCTTCTGCTTTTATAGGCACTTAACTGTTCGCCCCAACCCTTTTGTGACGTCATGGCCGGGGTGGCTCGGATCTGTAAAAGGAACCCAGAAGCTGGGCGTGGTCAGGTGGAGGGTGGATTCAGATGGAGGTTGGTTTCGGGTCGGGTTTGGGTCAGGTTTTACCCTACAGCACACGCAATGAGCCAACAAGATCTGTCTTTCTGCTTTAACAAAAATAAGCAATAACTTAGACTGGTTCATGCCAGTTACTAACTTTGAATAGATACCAACACAGAACTGCATGGAGCGACTTTAAATGGGTTAAATGGATTATCCACCTTCCAACACTTTTTTTCAATTCACTTGGTTTCAGATAGTTCACCAGAAATAAAGACTTTCCAATTACTATGTTTTTTATGTGTGACTGTTTTTGAAGTATATATTTTTCACCTTCTAGAACAGCTCTGGAAGGGGGGTCACCCTGTAAACTTTGATACAGGTAGTTGATACATTTGTTATCTTTGGCCCTGCTGAGCAGAATCTGTTAATTTCATTGCAGGAAGCTATTGGAATTGATACAATAGTTGCTAATATTCCATAAATGCTGCTGAGAAATATATCCACTATATATTGCAAAACTGTAACCGTTTGTGTCTGAATTACTGAGCTGCCAGACTCGGAACACCAGGAACATCAAAACTTTAAACTTAGATCTTGAAAAAACTGTAATTGAAAAAAAGTCTGAAAACAATTGAACTGAAAAAAGTTTCACTCATAAATGACCCCTAGGGTGTTTCACCTCATAAACTGGCGACTATTCACATAGCAAAGAAACATCTATTGCATATCTATTTATGCATTATTACATTCCCAAAACATTTATAGAGCCTTTGGATGAGGACTGCCATTGGTGCTGACCTTTTCTGATGACCCTGCAATGAGCACCAGTTTGACCTTTCAACTTGACCATCAGATCAGCCAAATTTAGCCCACCACCTGACCAGACAAGGAGATCTTGTATGGCCGAATATAGTAGTAGAGTTAGCAGAACAGTGTTTTAAAAACATTTTCTTAGGAGATGTGTTTAACATCTTGTTATGTTTTTCAGGTTCCTACAGTGCAAGCCAGGGAGTGGACTGTATTCGAAAAGATGTTGCCAAGTTCATTGAGAAACGTGATGGAGGTGTTCCTGCACACCCAGATAATATTTATCTAACCACTGGAGCAAGTGATGGAATATCTGTGAGTGGCCTAGTCAAAGTTTAATAACAGTAGGGCCGATAGGAAAATATTGATAACTGTAATTTAGCTAGGATATAAGGTAAGGATATGCTTTGAGGTTACCGTGGTATAGTATAGTATAAAAGAAATGCAAATTGTTTGACACAATGGAAGATTGACCATCATTTTCATGTAATGTTTGGAGTTTACATAATGTAAGTACAACTGCACCTTTAACACCATTTCCCATATATTTTTTTACTCCCTGACTTTTTTTTTTTATTGAATTTGAAAATTGTTTTGTATTAGAAAATCTTGTCCATTGGTGTAGTTCAGACATAGGGTCATACTGTATTTATCAAGGAATGAAACTAAACTTGCTACAGATTGCCGAGAGGGCACTTTACTTTGCTGAGCAATTCTATACAATTTTATATAGAGAGTTGAGAAATTTCCCTTTTGCAAAGTAAGGCGACCTCTGTTACCCCCAGCCATACATATGCCCCTAAGTATATTAGTGTGCAGTCTTGTAAATGAAAGGGTGAAATAGTTTACAACCAAATTGCTAAATTGCTGTTATATGGAAAAATACCTTCCCCTGTTGGACTGTTTAGACTCTAGACCATGTCTAGCAAATAAAAAAAATAAAGAAAATAAATACAATAAAAACGTGAATTTCTATAAAACTACTTTGTTCTGAGTTGTGTTGCTTAGTGAATGTCCTACTGTTTGCAGAGCATCCTGAAGATCCTTGTGTCAGGCGAGGGGCAGTCAAGAACTGGAGTCATGATTCCAATCCCACAATACCCCTTGTACTCTGCTGCTATCTCTGAGCTGGATGCCATCCAGGTGAATTACTATCTTGATGAAGAAAATTGTTGGGCACTTGATGTTAATGAGCTACGAAGAGCCTACTACAGTGCCAGGGAATACTGCAATCCTAAAGTGCTTTGTATCATTAATCCTGGAAACCCAACAGGTACATATGACATACAAAAACATACTAACTTAGACTGGCATTTTCAAAATCAAAATCACACAGTCAGGTTTTCTTCTCAGAATACAGACTGAAATGGCCACATCCTCCTGTAAAATAGGAATTTGCCAATAAAGTCAATGGTAGGCAATTCTGGGCATTCTCCTGCTAGTGAATTCCTCTGTTGTAGGAAACCTTTGCAGGGGGTGTATTGGCTACTGCTTTTAGGCATCAAAGTCAGAAACTTGAATATCTAAAATTAAAGACCAACTTTTGCATTAAACATAAGCAGAATTCAAAATCTAGGGGGTTTTATGGTTATCATGCATTACGCATTTTACTGTACTTATTTATTAGTACAATGATTATTGCTTGTGTTTATTCCTACTAAACATTTATAGACCATATGCAAATCTCTGGTTCTGAGTTCCCAGTCCCATGACATCAGGAGTCCAGGTGATACTAGAGGATTGAAGTACTGTATACTGATTCACTATATTCAAGACAGACATCTTGTAAGTGGCCACTCACATGTAGTGCTAATAATTCATTGCACACAATGTATAGTTTCTTGGGCAATCTTTTGGTGGCTGATACGTTGTGATATCTTTAGATATAATTGTTGCTCTTTGACAAACATCTGACACTGATTGTACTGTATGTGGCAGCTGCATCATCTGATATAAAGAAATCTATTTTCAGTTCTTTTATAATTTATGGTTCTGTGCATGGTGCAAGCATGTGAAGTAAAGCATTCCTAAGTCAGCTTCTTTATTGTTTAGGTCAAGTACAGAGTAAACATTGTATTGAAGAGGTGATCCATTTTGCCTTGGAGGAAGGGCTGTTTCTTCTTGCAGACGAGGTATGAGAAAAAATTAGGGATGCACTGAATATTGAATGTAATCCAGAATCATGCTAAATCTTAGCACTTTGCAGAATTTAGATAAATCATTTTGGACATTTGAGTTGACACCAAAGCCTAAATAGAAAGTGAAATAATAATTCAGAGATTTTGTAGTTCAGATATTATGTCATTTTCTAATGTTTGTCTTTAATTGTATATTAGGTTTTGGGGTAGTTGGAATATTTGGCCAAATCTTTTGGGGGAGGATTCAGTGTGCAGTCATATGTTTGACTGTATGTCTACAGTATAGGCTGAAGACAGCATTTACTTCATTACATGGGTCTTGGGTTTTGTCTTTCAGGTCTATCAGGATAATATATACTCCAAAAGTTGCCAGTTTCACTCTTTCAAGAAAGTTCTGTATGAGATGGGACCAGAATATTTCAACAATGTGGAACTTGCCTCTTTCCACTCAACCTCAAAGGGATATATGGGAGAGTATGTCGGCCATCTATTCAGTCCTAAGAATAATATAAATATCAGTCTATGATGATTACAATATTTTTGCAATAAGTATAACATCCACCTTTGGCATGCACTTCCAAGGATCCTCCGGACACGGGTATGATCAAACTAAAAACCTTTATTCCACATTACATATCACCTAACACGTTTCGTGTGTTGCCACACGTAATCATAGGTGATATGTATGTGGAATAAAGGCTTTTAGTTTGATCATATCCATGTCCAGACGATCCTTGGAAGTGCATGCCAAAGGTGGAAGTTATATGGAGTGTTCTCCCCGGCTACGGGTTCAGGGCATGGCACATGGGCCACGGATAAGGAGGGGTTAGTGCCTTTGAAGTTTCTGAAGTGATAGAGTTTAAGCGGAGGGTTCGGGGCAAGGCACCCAAACCACAGTGTCTTCCTGGTGAGCGTGTGGTATAAATGGGACGTAGTCCATTTTCAAAAGATTAGGCAATTTGAACCAGGAATGGAAATAATACTTTGAGCTGGGAGCATTTGTACATTTATTGTTTAAATTTTTGCAATAAGGTCCGATGAAATGGAACATTTAGTACAGTTGATCTAGAAAATTATAATTATAATAATATGTATTTAAGAACAATTTCCTTTGGTGCTGGAAGAGATTCTTGTCTATAGGCTAAATAGTTCACCCACAACCAAAATGTCACCTCTGAGCTGCAGGGAACATGTAATTAAATAATGTGTAGCAAATGGAATCAAGTTCTTTTACCATGGATGAATAGGCACAGAGCTGCACTTGTTTAGACATGGCTGCTTGTTAGATTTAGTCATCTTGTGTTGAGTTTCTATATATGTAATCAGATCTAGTAATTTGTAGACAACGACTTGATGGGGCAAAAGAGTTATATAGCTAATACTAGACAAATGCTAGCCAAAAGTACACTGTTCTTAAGCAATGAACGATTATACGGCACATTATTCATGTTCTCTACACTGGTGTGCCACTAGAACAAAACTAAACTATGTAACGCATTTACAAACAAGATACAAAATACAGTTTTACTTTAGATGCTGGGACTAAGCTGCCACAAAAGACAATGTGCTGAACTAGAATTGTTATTGTATGGTAATATGTAGGATGTCTGTATGAGTTAGATAATACTCGCATACCTGGGAAGAAAAGCTGTGATATTACGTGTGCTAATTTATGATTTCCTTGGAAACTCCAATTCTGCATACAGGTATTCTTTATCTCCTGAGAATCTACTCAAAACCAGATTCCAGTTTCAATGTTTCAATAAAGTAAACCTTAAAAAAAAATATGGAGCTTTATCTACAAGGTTATGGTCTGCTCCATATTGTCAGATTCACGCTTCTTTGCATAATTTTATATTATAAATGTTAAGGGTTTGACACAGGGAATTAGAATATTATTTAAGAAAAGAAGGTTTGTACATGGTTGTGGCTCAGTCATTCAATGTATTCTTTTTATTTGACAATGCATTGTATTCTTGTTATTCTAAGGTGTGGCTACAGAGGAGGCTATATGGAGGTAGTGAACCTGCACCCAGATATTACAGCGCAGCTGGTGAAATTGCTTTCTGTTCGCCTGTGTCCTCCTGTGTCAGGTCAGGCAGCTATGGATGTTGTAGTGAACCCACCACAAGTTGGAGAAGAATCATATGAACAGTTCATAAAAGTAAGTGCTAGTCTGGAGCTGAAGAATTCTGCAGTAAAAAGTTAAAAAGTTAAAAAAAAAAAAAAGGCAAGAACTATATATGCATGTAAGCAAAACGTTATACATACTGTTTGCCAGAGACCCAAAATAGAACTCAACAACCTATCCTATATAATAAAGTTCAAGTGTCTCTGCGTCCAGTCCCTGTGTCCGTGGAATTGCGCTACTGCGCATGTGCCCCACGGACAGCGTGACGACTCTGGCGAATTTACGCTAACGAAGTAGATAAAATACAATAGATAGGAGGTTGAAAATTTTTCGAAGTCCCAAAAAACGCTGTGGCGTGTTTTACCATTGTGGGTGAAAAAAGAAGTGTATGTTACAGCCACTACACAAGCCCAGGACACCTTTAATAAAAAAAAATAAAGTTGTCCTATTGCCCTACATGTGCCCCCTATATAGTAGTGTTGCCATATGTTAGGAAATGTAGGGGGGAAGGAGGGTAACACCCCCCAAAAAAAACAATGTTTTTCAGACTATCACCCAAAATGGTAAAACACGCCACAGCGTTTTTTGGGACTTTCAACCTCCTATCTATTGTATTGCTCTAGCGTAAGTGCTAACGAACAGCAAAAAGTTGATCTTAGTGAATTTGCG
Source organism: Xenopus borealis (assembly GCA_024363595.1). Classification (NCBI taxonomy): domain Eukaryota; kingdom Metazoa; phylum Chordata; class Amphibia; order Anura; family Pipidae; genus Xenopus; species Xenopus borealis. Next base: position 64,491,719 of record CM044437.1, read on the forward strand.
TAATTACGATCATTCGCCAGTGCGCAACATCACCTGGCGTAAGGGTGCGAAGTTGCGCAAGTCTATCTACTTCGCTAGCGTAAATTCACCAGAGTCGGTGTTCGTGAATTTGCGATTACGATTTGACATCACACTGGCGAATTTGCACTAGCGTTAGACGCTTCGCGCTGGCTGTCCGTGGGGCACATGCGTAGTAGCGCAATCCCATGGACACAGGGACTAGACGCAGAGACACTTGAACTTTATTATATAGGATTCGCGCCGTATGCAAATTAGGCTTCGCTAGCGAAATTGCGCTATGCCTAGTGAAGTAGCACTAGCGTAAATACGTTACTGTTCGCCAACCAGAGCGTAAATTCGCACTTTAGTGAATTTGCATAATTCTGCGCTAGCGATTTTTCGGATCTTAGTGAATGTCCCACTTGGAGCACAGAGACCGTTAGTGGTTTATAATCTACTGCCTTCAATCTATGGAAAGACCGGCGCTACATAACGGTGTGCCGCTCCTCTGCTCACCGCTACACTGCCAGCTGTACACATGCCCAAGCACCATGTGACAGAGGAGCAGCTCGAGCTGTGGGATGTGTGACCCGGGGAGTCCGCGGCGCAGTCAGTAAAGGTAAATGGGGGGTCGGGTAGAGAGAGACTTCCACCAGCTCCTCACAGAGCGTCTTGCCTCTTTATTTATTGCCTAAAAGCCCCGCCCTCACGGGAGAGCCGCAGCTAATCCGAGTGCGCTGCCCCGCCCCTCTTTGTTGTGCTGCCCAATGGCAGAGGGATAGAGCGTTGCTGGCCGGTGGGTGACAGAGGAGCAGCTACTGTCTGGCCTCCCATAGCTGTGAAAGTACCTCCCGCTCTCTGACTCACTCAACTCCGCCTACAGGACGCCAAGGAAAAAATATGATTGGCGGAAAATGGGCATGCGCACGTGAAGCGCGAATGATCAAGAGGCGGGGGCGGTGCCAACTGTTCCTATCTTTAATCTCGCGTTGTTAGAAGCTCACTCAGCGCATGTCCCCGACGTTGCTACGGCAACAGGGATGCTGAGCTGACAAAGTCAGGCGGCTCTTTTTCTAAAAGTAACATTGAGGCAGAGTTGCCTCTGAAATTCTGGAAAAAAAAACACTACTGATCTATCATAAACAAACATTGCCCAAACTCTTTACGAAGCAGTAGTATTTTTAAAACTACTGAGAAGCACTCTAGGTGTCCACCATGGTTGTCCACTTTTTTTTGATCTGGAACAAGTCTGTTTTTATAAATGTTTGACTACATATGTTCTAGCGCCCGTTAATTTAACGGTCTTAATGTCTAGTAGCTATATAATTACTAATAAAATGGTTTAAAGGAGTTGTTCACCTTCCAAACACTTTTTTTCTGTTGATTTATTTTCTCCAGAAATAAAGACTTATTTTCAATTGCTTTCAATTTTATATTTTTTACAGAATCAAATTTTATATTTTTTTGCACCGAATCCAGGATTCGCTTTGGGATTCGGTGCATCCCTAATTTTTTCCAAAATCTAAGTTTAAAGTTTAATGTACCAGTCTCTGGTGTTTCAGTCTGGAAGCTCAGTAATTCAGGTGCAGATTCTGAACTGTTATAATTTTGCAACACTTCGGGGCCGATCATCGAATATGGAATAGATCAAATAGATCGACTGATTGGATATTCGATAATTCGATCCTTCGATGATCGAAGAAATAAAAATGTTAAAGTTATTCGACTGCCTACTTCACCAGATTGAACCTATCGAATTGTAATAGAAGCCTATGGGAAGCTGCCCATAGGCTTCTGAGGCTAAGTCCTGATCGAATACCATTTGTACGATCGTAGCGTTCGATCGTACAAATTTTTCGGACTCTCAAAGGAAATTTTACGATTTTTTCGTGAAATTGAACAGTCGGTATCCAATCGCACAAATTCATCGAGAAATCGGATATCGAGCACATAGAAAATACTTCACCAAAAAAATACTTTTTCCAATTACTTTCTATCTGAAACCAACTGAACTGAAACAAGTGTTGGAAGGTGAACAACCCCTTTAAATAATTTGTATGATTTCCATGTGCTGCCTGTCAACTTTGATGTTTATAAGTAGAGAAGTCAGTACATTGTTGGTCTATTCCCAATATGTTGTGTTTCGCAAAACTCTGCTTTAGACAGGGGTGCCACCCAGGACTGGACTGAGAATTAAAATAGGCCCTGGCATTCCAGGTACACAAGAGGCCCATCAGCCCACATAGAGGCCCAATCAGCCCCCACCAGCCCACTAAACACTGACTTTCTATGTCACCTTATAGCAGCCCCTCTGGCTAGTGATGGGCGAAACGGCCACGTTTCGCTTCGCCGAAAAATTAGCGAATTTCCAGAGAAATTCGTGAATTTTTCGCCGATTCGCGAAACGAGCGTCGTTTTTGAAGTGTGACTCGTTTTTTCGCTGCGAATTTTTTTTTGCGAATTTTTTTTGCAGTTTCGCAAATTTATTCGCCAGCGGCGAATCGCGGGAATTCGCTGCGAATTCGCCCCTGGCGAATAAATTCGCCCATCACTACCTCTGGCATTTGCCCTAACCCACAAATGGCCAGTCCGGGCCTGGTGCCACCTGAACCAGTATGATGCCACTGTAGTGACATCTTATGGATAAACATATAACCAGGGGCGTTTCAGGGGCTGCTGCCACCCTCCCTCGGAGCAGGTGGAGGAGGGGCAACATTGCTAGTGCAGCAAGCGGCTTTTTGTCTTCCCTGGTTACTGGTCGCTACGTGCCGCCTGAGGCAAGGTTCTCACCTTGCCTCATGGCCGGATCGGCCCTGCATATAACAGTGAAATCATAGTATCCTGAAGACATTCTGAAGACCATCTTTATTTTTTGTGTATTTTGTGTAATAATGTTATTACATTTGTTTATAAAGCTCCAAAATTTTTCACATTAGGGTACATGTTAAGTGATGTACTGACAAACTTATAGTAGGCATTCTGGCCCCATTCTACAAGGACTTACAATCTAAAGGGACGTGGATAAGTGAGACACAAGGTAGAAGTTTACGTTGGAGAATTATTAAGTTCACGGCTGTCAATGAGTAGATGAAGTCTTTTTTTAGTAAAAAGAAGTATTATTAAAAATTGGAATATTTTAAATGCAGACCCAAGCACCCGATCCCTAAATTTAACCCCTAGGGTGATTAGCAGAAAAGCTAAGTCCATAGCCAGCAAAATTGCCCCTAATCGGATTAAAAAAGATCAAAGAAAAACTAATAAAAAAACATGGTTAGATCTAAAAGGTTTTTTTCCCTGCAAAAAATGCGTAGTATGCAAAAATAATAATAACAAAAAAGTAACTGAATTTTTGGATAAAAGAAAAAGTTGTGAATATAAGATAGAAAAAACAATCACCTGTCATACAAAATTTGTGGTATATATTATACAATGCCAATGTGGGGCTCAATATGTAGGTCGAACAATAAGACAATTGCGAGTTAGATTAGGTGAACATCTAAGAGGGATTGAAAATAAAGATAATGACAACCCAATATTTAGACATTTTGATGCAGCTCATGGAGGGATAACTCAAAAATTTAAAATGTTCGGAATAGATACTATAAACGAAAATAATGGGGGCAACTTGACCACCAAGCTACTAAGGTTGGAATCAAATTGGATTTTTAAATTAGGAACTATTATACCTGGGGGAATGAACAGTCACTTTGAATTAAAACCATTCCTTACATCGCTCTGGAACTAATTATCAATAAATGATTTTAAATTTTAATAATTTAAAAGTTTAAGTGCAACAGCTTAAGTTAAGTTCATTTATAGATTTATAAATTTGTAAATTAATATATAGATTTGAAATAAAGTATTAAAATTCAATGATTTAAACTAAATATATATTTTACATATATGCACATTTATAAATATTTTATTTCACTTAATATGAAGGAAAAAAATAATGGATACACTTAAAAGAACACTTAAAATATTAAAAATCAGTTTTATATATTTATTGATATTTACTATGGAAATAAGCACTGAGTCACTATTTACCTATCACAAATAGCACTTACATATATATACAGGTGAATTATATGGGAACAACCCTGTGTTTTCTTAAACCCAGGTACCAGCTTAAATTATAACAAAAGGGTATTTAAGAGACAAAGGCACTAACAGCCACACCTCCTCTGATGAAGCGCCCAATAGCGCGAAACGCGTCAGGAGGGAGTGGCTGACTCAGGTAGGCAGACAGAGGGGTAGCACTGCACTGTGGTTTTTTGTTAAAAAAATGTGTTTGTAAATTTACTTTTCTGTGTTTGCACAAATAAATGTTTTTTCAGTATGAGACTGCACACATCTTGTATATTATTTGAACAAATACAGTTTGAACCTGTCAGTCTAACTTCCTGCTGGTTGCTACTGTAAGTAGGAACCAAACAACCAGAAAACACACAAAGTTATTTAAGAAGTAATTTAGTCATATCTTGCTTCTAAATGCCTGAAGGTTGACCTGTAATGTAATCCAATATAGCCTGCTAGGTGACTGCGTTTTAAGGTAAATTAAAGGACTGCTGAAGAATGCCTTACAGGAATAGTAACACCAAAAAATTTATTTTTAAAAAATCAAAGTATAATTTACTGCTTCAGATAGACTACTATAGTTTATCAAAACAAGCTGCTGTGTAGCCATTCAAGCTGGAAAAGGAGAAAAGGTGCAGTATACACAGCAGAAAACAGATTAGCTCTGTAGTATTTAGTGGGATTCTTCAGAGCTGATCTGTTATCTACTATGTACCATGTGCTTAAATGGCTGCCCCCATGGCTATACAGCAGCTTGTTTATATAAACTATAGTAGTGTTTCTGAAGCAAACACACTCATTTTGTAGTCGAGGGCAACAGTACATTATCTTGTCATTCCTTTAAAAACATGTTAATTTTTTTGGTGTTAGTTCCTTTAAGGAAAAGGCAAGAAATGAAAACGTAGGCTTTAGCGCCACATGCCATTATGCTTCAGAGTTAACCATCCTTAAACAGCATATATTTAATACTTATTACATTTTCCCCTTTGTTTTCACAGGAAAAAGAAGCTATTTTGAATAATCTTGCAGATAAGGCTAAACTGACAGAGGAATTGTTTAAGCAAGTGCCAGGCATTAAGTGCAATCCACTGCAGGGAGCCATGTATGCCTTTCCAAGAATCTTCATTCCAGAGAAAGCAATTGAAAAGTCTAAGGTCAGTGCCACCTTAAAAGGGAACCTGAGACATTATTAATAGTGCAATCAAACTAGTCATACTGGCTGGGTGTGCAATTCTTCTAGTAGGGATTCAGTTGGTGTAGATCAGGCCCCGGACTGACAATCTGTGGATTGTGGCAAGTGCCAGAGGGGCTGCTGTAAATTGCCATATACATTGAGTCTGTGTGTACTTGAATTTACCAGGGCCTATTTTGACTCCCAGTTCAGACCTGGTGTAGATATAAAAAAAATTCGATCGAACGATTAAATCGTTCGAATTGAACGATTCGGGCAAATTTAACCAATCGATTTTATTCAATCTAAAAAATTTAGAAAAACCCTATGGGAGATTCCCATAGGGTTTAACCGCAATAAATTTAATCTGGCGAACTAAATCCAAAAATCCAGCAACACACTCAATCAGTTGTAGTGATGAAAAAGGGGTTTATTTGGCCCACAAACACATACTATCAAACTGACAACATTTGGGACCCTCAGGACCCTTTATCAAGCCTTGATAAAGGACCCTGAGGGCCCAAAACGTTGCCCATTTGATATGTGTTTGTGGGCCAAATAAACTACTTTTTTATCACTACAACTGATTGAGTGTGCTGCTGGACTTTTGGATTTAATATGATTATGATCCCTCGGCAGGCGTGGATCTTCCAGTTCAGCACCAGACACCAGTGATTGGAAGTCAGACTGTGGGAGTTTGAGCTTTCCACTTCTGTTATCCCCTAATCTGGCTAAATAGGCAATCAAATTTTTTTTAAAGGGGAAGTGCTTCGACCATCGAATGATCGAATCAATTTTTACTCGAATCATTTGAATCGATCAAATTTTTTAAAATTCGACGGTCGAAGTACCCAAGAAATTTATTCGAAATCCGAATCTTTTTGTAAATTTGATCGAATTTCAAATCATTCATGTGAATTTAGTAAATCTGCCCCTTAAAGTGCTGTTAAGGCAAAAGCAGAATTATTGTCAGGCCAATTGTCAGTAATAAAACCAGTTAGCCTGAAAATATAAACTAACTTAAAAAGTGATTTGAGGCCACAATAAACTTGAAAATTAGGGAGGTCAAGACTACCGTAAATATAGAAAATGTTCTGGGTTTGTAATTAAGATTTTTCACTATGTGAAGGTAATTAAATAGTTAAAAAAAACAGATTAAAAGTGGTGCCACACAAAAAACATCTCTGAAGCCGGGTGCCATTAATTTCATTATCACCAAAAACCAATTAGGGCCTCTCCAAACTCACACTCCGTAGCTGCTCCCCTGTATAGCTGGGAGCTCAGTCCGCAGTGTTCCCACTTCCGGCATAGATACTCAAACAAAAGGACGGCACTCCGGTAAAAGGCAGGACTTTATTGAAAGAAACTGCAGAGAAACAATCCCTTAGTCATAGGCTTACAAAATGAATCTCACGTGTGTGCTATATACTATTGGTATATATCACCAATTGGTCGTCATCATACAGAACTGTTAAAGTTTGTTTAATTGTAACAATTAACAACAATACTCTGTTAAAATTGAAAAATTGTAAAATTAAAAAGGGGAAAGTTCTGAGCTTAGGAGACTTTGTATCTCTATTGATTAAAATATTTGGCTGTTTAGCCATATAAGCGGATCTTATTTCGTCACCATTATGCACATGTGCATCAGTAGGAGTCCTAAGTGTAGGCTATTACTAATTTTTTCTATATCAAACCCCACTCACATTTAGGGGATGGACTTTTTGTGTGATGTAAAAATACATATCTTAAATAGAATCACAAATATCTATAAATAAACTCCAATGTATAAGAGGACTGTCATACGCCCAAATCGATATTCAAATACATTAATATATTATAGTACATTTAAAGTGATGTTACTCAGGTGCCACATTCATCAATATAGATATGCAATATCATGCCTTGTACTCAGGCCTTTTGGGGTTCTTGTTTCAAGCTTTAGAATCCAAAATGCTCCCCTTAAATTTATGGAATGTAGTGGGTCACCTCCTCTTAGAGGTATCTTCACCTGTTCAATAACTTTGACGGCCAGATCCTGGATGCCCTTCGAGGAACATAAGGCAAAGTGCTTGCCCACAGGGGATCCCTCATCTTTTTTGTCGATTGGCCTAATGTTTTCCCTAACCCTTTCTTCGAGACAGCGGGTTGTACGTCCCACATATTGTTTCCCGCAGCATTTGCACTCTAATAGATAAATAACTCTCTTGGTTATAGAAGCCACAGTTCTGGAATGTCTTGCCTGTAGTGTTGGATTTAAAGTCAAGCCCTGTGGAGATCATCATACAGTCTTGCATAGTATAACTCCACACCTGTCTGTGCCTTTAACAGAAAGCCAATGTGTCTTGGGGTTATTTATAACTCTAGTCACTGAACTAGGTGCCAAGGTCTTTTATAAAGTGGGGGCTTTTTTTGAGACAAATCTGATATCTGTCTGTTTTAGTGTCTCTGCTAACCTGTCATCATTATATAGAACCAGAAGGTGTCTCCTACTAATGCCACAAATTTTACCAAATTCTTCACTATACTCCGTTGAGAAATTAATTTGGGTATTCTCCTTTGGGGCCAATGTCACCCACTTGGACACAATAGATGAGCAAGTCTTGCTTATCTTGGGCAGTCTTCCGGCTCTGTCATATGATGTCCTTATAATCTCTTTGGAATAGCCCCGCCCACATAAGCTTTCTCCCGACAATCTCGACTGAGCTTTAAAGGTATCGTCCTGGCTACAGTTCCTTCTATATCTAACAAACTGGCAATAGGGGATGCTTCGTATAGTATGCTTGGGATGGCTTGAATGTATGCTTGGGTATGCTTGAGAATGTTCTGGGTTGGTAATTGAGATTTTTCACTTTGTGAAGGTAATTAAATCGTTAAAAAAAAACAGATTAAAAGTGGTGTCACACAAAAAACATCTCTGAAACAGGGGGCCATTAATTTCATTATAAAGTTTGGATGAATTATACAGAGGAAGAAAAGTTAGGAGGTGCAAGTGAAATGGGAGACAAGATACAAGAACATTTATTTTCCTGTATTTTTATTACAAATATTGTTCTCTGTCATAAGATTTGTATTCCGTATAAGAATATTCAACACCGCCTTACTAACTTATTTTGTATTGTTAAGTTTGTATCGAATAAATATTATCGCCCGTCTGCAGGAACACCAAATGGCTCCTGACATGTATTACTGCATGTGTCTATTGGAAGAAACTGGCATTTGTGTTGTCCCAGGCAGTGGATTTGGCCAGAAAGAAGGAACACATCATTTTAGGTAAATAAAAAACAAGATTTTTCACCCTGGGGGTCTCATTATCTATGGATCAACATAGGAATTTGAAAATGTGAAAAATACATTTTGATAACCACGGAGTACTAATATGTATTCACCCCATTCTTTTCTAGAATGACCATACTTCCTCCTGTAGAAAAACTGAAGATTCTGTTGCAAAAGGTCAAAGACTTCCATATGCGCTTCCTTGAAGTCAATGCATGAGGTGCTGCAGTGGAGGTGATCTAACAAATGTGAATCGGACTGAAAACATTGACAGTCACTAAGCCTGGGACAAGCCAAAAAAAAAAAAAAAAAAGCAGGTTGTGGGCTTTTGAATAACAGTGGGCTTTCTATTAGTACTTGAACCTGCTGGCCAGTAAGATCAGGAATATCAAATTGTTCTGATAATAATTAACAGAATAAGAAATATACTTGGAATTCTTGTGCTATAAACCAAAACTCAACATTTGACACTTACCTAGACACTTGGGTAAAAAAAACAAAAAAACATGCACGCTTTCAGAAGTGCTAAAAGCAGTGTGGGCCCATATTTGGTATAAAGTCTCATTGAAGCATACTATTGGGAGAAACTTTCTTCAGTTTAGTACTCCCTAAATGCAACATTTTTCTATTCTATAAATGGAAATGCTGAGCCATTTCCAAGAGAACGGGTTCAATCACACAATTGTCACTCATCATGCAATGCTAATCGCAGGGGATACCAGAAAAGTATTCTGCAAAGTGGATTCCAATCTGAAAATCGAAAAGCTGGATTTGTGGATGAAGAAGAATATATTAGTTGTTTTCCCTGTCAATTTTACAAATGTTTTTTTTTTTTTTATAACGCCCAAATCGTCTCTGCTATAGAATCCTGCACCATTTTGGTTATTGGACTTTTCTATTCGGAATCATTTAAGATTTATTCTTCTCAGTTTTTTAGTTATTTTTACTTCATCAGCCGGGTAATATAATAATATTTTAGACGATTACTTTATATTCAACGCTTTTAATAACTTCACTTAACTCCCCTTTAATAAAACGTGTACCACAAACCAGTTGCTCTTCATTTTAGTGCAAAACATCTTATAAAAATGTGTATCTTGTAAGATGTGCAAAGCTAGTGCCAAATGCCAAAAGTTAGGCACCCCCAAGTGACTACTTTTACTTACCTGACCCCCCAGGCCAGTGCTCCTATCAGCGGAAAAATCGCACAGAGGAGATTCCTGCTTCATTGAGTTTTCAAATTTCCCAGGGCAGACGCATGCGCAGTAGATCGATAAAGTTTGGCTTTTCACTGTACTGTGCATGCACAGCCATTGAGAGACCTGAAGAAGCAGCGCTCAAAGGAAGAACCCTGGGCCGGTGCAGTTTTCGGTGTCAGGTAAGTAAAAGTAGTCACTTGGGAGTGCCTAAGTTTTGGCACCCCCCAGTGTAAACGGCTATTCCTTCCAGTGGCGTAACTACTCCCTGGTTGGCCCCGGTACAGGATGGGCACCTGGGCCGCCCTGTCGGGCCCTTACCTCTATAAATCCCATGCTGCAGTGTTGATAGCATGTGTGCTGTAAAATTTCACCCTAGATAACTGCCTGCCATAACCATTATCGTGGCTCCGATGGGCCCCAAGGGGGTGGGTGCCCTGGTGCAATTGTAAGGCACAAAGATTACCCAAACACTCAAAGCCAGTGAAGCGGGTCTGACGAAGGGGCACGCCCCCGAAACGTTACATCACTGACCTGGAATAAACACGCAGGGGTTCATCCCCGCTTCACTGGCTTTGAGTGTTTGGGTAATCTTTGTGCCTTGCAGTTTTGGGAGTGGTGCCGACCTCCTTCCCATACACCAGGCCACACGTATTGGAGAGGCTGGGGAAAATAGGAACTCGCTGTCTTACTGGTGCAATTGTACCCTCTGCACCCCTGGTAGTTACGCCACTGATTCCTTCTCCTTTAAAGGGCTCATGGGAGCCTAGGTGTACATCCTGCACCTGGGCTCTGCCATATCTAAATACACTGCTGGGAGGATTTGTATTTGCTGTAAATTAAGCTGGCCATACATGGGCAGATAAAGTTGCCGATATCAGACCGATTTGACAGCTTATCTCCCCGTGTATATGGGCTTCCGACGGGTCTTGGATTTTTTTCCGACCGATCGTTCGGCCATAGGGCTGAATGTCTGGGTTACCCCGATATAGCCCTGCCAGTTAGTGGCATAGCGGGGAAAGATCCGCTCGTTTGGCGATGTTGCCAAGCGAACAGATCTTTGCATCTATGGCCAGCTTTAGGTGTTCTTGTATGCTTAGTGCACTGACCTGAAAGGGATTCTTTCATGATTTTTATGATGTATTTTTTATTTCTAAATTACACTGTTTACACTGCAAATAATTCACTCTACCATATAAAATTTAATTCCTGAACTAGCAAGTGTATTTTTTTGTTGTAATATAGCCAATCTTGGGTCATTTTGCCTGGTCATGTGCTTTCAAGAAGAGCCAGCACTTGAATGGAACTACTTTGTGTCAGGCTGTTGTTTCTCCTACTCAATGTAACTGAATGGGTCATAGTGGGAACTGGATTTTACTATTTAGTGCTGCTCTTATATATATGTCCGAAATTCACAACATTTCTGATCTTTTTCTCGGGGGGAGGGGGGAGTTAGGTTGGGGGGCCTACTCAGGGGAGGGATTTCTGCACCTCAGGGTTGAATTCTCCTTTATGCATCAGATAACCACTGAAATAAGTGACAGGAAGGTAAAAAGTGGAAAAACCATTTTTACTTTAGTTTTTTTGTTTTGTGATGTAAAGTCATGTGATGTCCCTTCCTGCTCCTAATTTATATATGCAAATTTGGATTCAGTTCGGCCAAGGATTCAGCCAAATTAGAATCCTGCTGGAAAAGGCTGAATCCTGTCCAAATCCTGAACTGAATCCTGTATTTGATGCATCCCTACCTACACTCAGGGCAACAACATTCCAGTGACATTGTGGCTTTCACTATTTACTCTAGGTCACATTTTTTTTGTTAAAAGGGGCACACCAGCCTGTGGTTTGAGGTTAGCAATTCTAATGACTTGGGAATGTCTAACAAATTGGCTTCCCCTGCAGCCTTTCCTTGTCCTTTAGGAGCAGTGCCAAAATTTTATTTTCCCACTAGGGATGTACCAAATTAACTTTTTGTGATTCAGCCGAATCCTTCATGAAAGATTCGTCCGAATACCGAATCTTAAAGGGGTGGTTCACCTTCAAGTTAACTTTTAGTATATTGTAGAAGGGCTAATTCTAAGAAACTTTTCAATTGGTCTTCATTATTTATTTTTCATAGTTTTTTAATGATTTGCAATTTTCTTCTGTTTCTTTGCAGCTTTCAAATGGGGGTCACTGACACCATCTAAAACAAATGCTCTGTAAGTCTACAAATGTATTGTTATTGTTACTTTTTATTACTTATAATTCTATTCAGTCCCCTATTAATATTCCAATCTCTTTTTCAAATCAATGCAGGGTTGCTAGGGTAATTTGTACCCTAGAAAACAAATTGCTGACACTGCAAACTAGAGAGCTGCTGAATAATAAGCTAAATAACTATAAAACCACAAACAATAAAAAATAAAAACCAATTGCAAATTGTCTCAGAATATCACTCTCTACATTATACTAAAAGTTACCTCAAAGGTGAACAACCCCTTTAATATGCATATGCAAATTAGGGGCAGGAAAGGAAAAGGTGAGAAAATGTTTACTTCCTTGACAAAAAAAGTCATGTGATTTCCCTTCCCACGCATGATTTACATATGTAAATTAGGCTTCGGTTCGGCCATGAACAAGGATGCGGCCGAATCCTGCTGGAAAATCCGGAATCGAATCATGGATTTGGTGTATCCCTAGTTCCCACCAGTGATTAGATTTATTTACCGGACACCCCAGACCTGTGTTTTTTGTTGTTTTTTTTTTTTTACAGCTAATATTAATACCTCCTAAATTATATGTTCACAAAATAACAATACCTTTTTTTAAAGGAACAGTAACACCAAAAAATTAAAGTGTTTTAAAGTACAGAAAATATCATGTAGAGTTGCCCTGCACTGTTTGCTGATCAGTTGAACTGATCTGTTTGCTTCAGAAACACTACTACAGTTCATATAAACAAGATGCTAAGTAGCAATGGCGGAAATTGAAAAACGGCTTTATGACACAGAATAAGTAACGGATAACAGATAACATTATGTTCTACAGAGCTTATCTGCTTTCTGCTGTGTAACTTGAGCCTTTTCTCCTTTGAATGGCTGCCCCCATGGCTACACAACAGCTTATTTATATAAACAATAGTAGTGTTTCTGAAGCAAACACAGCAGTTTTACCAGTGCACAGCAGCACTGCATTACATTTTTATTACTTTAAAACAATTTCATTTTTTGATGTTACTGAGAATGCCTATAAATACAAAAGCCTTATGTTAGAAAAGATTGTGTTACTTCATTCTTTTGTTCTTTGTGGTTCCGCAGCAGAGTGGCTCTTTTATACAGCATTTACATGAGACCATGCTTTCTGCGCAGATATTCTGCATTATTCAGGGTTTTAGTAGATTTTGCTTCATTTGTCTGAATAACAAGGATATGGACAATGCAGCAGTTTGGGTGGAACGTGCTAATCATTTGTCTATGTATATACATTAATTTGTGCTTAATTCTGTTGCAAATGAAATAAAAAATTAAAAATATTAATATACAATAGAGCTCTACTGGGCATTTAAAATCCCACACATAATTTACACAGCCGATGTAGCTGAACATGAACTTGACACTCCGCCTATTATACTACAATAGCGAGCACAGTGATGCACAGCAACGGTATAATTTCAGTCTTTGGTGAATGTATAACTCATTTTATGTTTATACTGAAGTGACTTCTAGATGTCTATCATTTATGCCAAAGAAAACTTGAATGTGATCTCACAAAATGCAGGGGAGAGTACAGTATATAAACAAACGGCAGGCACAGGAAGGGTTGGTGTCAATCCTTTCTTCCTTAAAGGAGTTTCCTTTAAATTAACTTTCCGTATGACTTAGAATGATATTCGGAAACAATTTGCAATTGGGTTTCATTTTCTATTATTTGTGTTTTTTGCATTCTTTAGCTTTTCAGTCAGCAGCTCTCCAGTTTGGAATTTCAGCAATCTAGTTGCTAAGGTCCAAATGCCTTAGCAACTATGCATTGACTTGAATAACAGACTGGAATATGAATAGGAGAGGAATGAATAGAAAGATAAGTAAGTAAAAGTATAAATACATGTGTAGCCTTACAGAGCATTTGGTTTTTAGATGGGGTCAGTGAATCCCCATTTGAAAGCTGGAGTCAGAAGAACATATATTTCAAGAACTATCAATAATGAAGACTAGTTGAAAAGTTCACTGAAAGGTGACCCGCTCCTTCAATGGCAAGCACTAGTTACTAGTGATGTGCAGCCAGGGAAAAGCTGACCTGCATATCACTACTAGTTACTCTTGCTTGTTTGTGGACCCAGAAAATGGGTATCTTAAGATCCTTAATCCTGTGTATGAACTGCTAGCAATTAGAAGCAATGCTTCAATTGGTCTTCATTTTTTTTTGTTTGGTTTTTAAATAATTAGCATTTCTATGCTGCCTATTTTCAATCTGCAGCTGACCATGATATACAGTATGTTTGGTGGGGTCACTGACCCTGGTAAACAAAAATCAGATGTTTGCTTTTAAATAACTGCCTGGTAGCAGTGAAAATTCCAAGTCTGAGAGATATGAACAAAAAGAATGTAAATATTTCTTAAGCCACAACAAATTTGAATAAGACATGCCTCTTATCAGGCAGAAATATATAGATAGATCAGGCAGAAATGTATTTAAAGGGGACATTTTGCATAAAGTTTTGCCTGTTTTTTTTCTTTAGTTGCCAGATTAAAACTGTATTTTTCTCAACCTAGATTCCAGGGCTTCAGATATGTTAATTTGCCTTCAGTATTGTTTTTCCCCATTAATGACGAGTGAGGGCAACACACGAGGTGATAAGGACAAATATATTGTACCCTCCATAGCCCCACACAGCTGATTAACAGCAGCATGCCAATTAAATAATAATGGTTCAAAGAATGTCAGATTAAGGGCCCTTACACACGGGCGTTTTGGACCTGCGCTCCCCTGCGTTGCGATTGGCTACGTTCAGCCGCAGAGGAGCGCAGGTCTAGACGCACCGCATCCTTTTCAATGAGGTTGTACCCACGAGACGCGTGTAAGCTCCAAACGCAGATTCAGACGCAGCATGTTGCGTCTGAATCTGCGTTTGGCGCTTACACGCATCTCGTGGGTACAACGCAATTGAAACTAATGAGGTGCGTCTAGACCTGCGCTCCCCTGCGGCTAAACGCAGCCAAACGCAACACAGGGGAGTGCAGGTCCAAAACGCTCGTGTGTAAGGGCCCTAAGGCCTGTACTCCAACAATTCATGTGTTTTTGCTCAGAGCGTTGGATCGGTGCAAATCGTCTGTGGAGTTCAGCCCTGAATGCTCGGCCCCCACACATTTTCACCTCACCAAATCCGACCCTTTTTGCAAGAAGTTTGGATATCCCTGCTCTATAGAGTTACCACTCTGTCAGTTATGAATTTAGGATAGATGCAAACACTCTGACTGCAATAAGGTGGTGCACAAATCAGTCAGTTTCTGACTGCAATAAGATGGTGCACAATGTATTTACTTACAAAACAGAGTTCAACTTGAATGTCTCAATGTCTTAAATATATAGATAATGGGTTGAGTGCAGAGGACCTCTTGCATTTGTCTATATGTATTTTGTGGTCACAGCCTCATTGCACCCCAGCCTAATGGTTTTAAAAATCAGCGGTGAGCACAACTTTTCCTTGTTTGTGATAATTATATATATATAGCTCCATAGAGATGGAGGATTAAAAATAAAGATTATAAGTTGTCTCTGGGTTTGAATACAGGCATCAATCTTTGGCCTTGTGTTCTTATATGGTCATGGAATATTCCTGTATTTTACACACAATGACACACTCTGACACACATTCACTCACACACACTGACACACTTTGGCTACAGTTCTCTGCCTGGGGCACACTAATGACTTGGTTTGGCCCTGGAGAGAATCTTGTTAATTTACACTGTGTTCTTCCTGCACACCACAATCTTACCAGTTATGCCTACAATTCAGCTGCATCTATTATTCCAGTAGCATTGGGATACTGGGAATTATATTTGATTAATAAACTGAGGGCTAACTATTTGATGCTATATTTGTGTGAGACCACTGGTCTCTGACATTACTCCAAAACATATGCTAAAACTGGATGAAATGGAGTTTTGTAGATTTTTCAGGATGTATATATAAGGCAGGCAATCCCAACCAAAATCTTTGTCCTTTTGGAATCGGTATCAGTAAGGCATGTTGGGAAGTGCTTGGTCCATCCGTACATCTAGAAGAGAAGATGGAGCTCCTCTAAACTTCCTGCAGTTGACCAAAACTACCATAAGAATATAGAGGTGGCTGTGCAATGTAAAGCCACTCATACAATGGTTGACATAT
Source organism: Xenopus borealis (assembly GCA_024363595.1). Taxonomy (NCBI): domain Eukaryota; kingdom Metazoa; phylum Chordata; class Amphibia; order Anura; family Pipidae; genus Xenopus; species Xenopus borealis. The sequence continues at coordinate 64,507,808 of CM044437.1, forward strand.
TGGCCAGTGTTGGCCAGTTGCCTTAAGGGTATTCACTAATGCTGGTGAAATTGTAGCACACAAAATTACATTAATAATATAAACACCAGCACCACATTTTAAGTTATTCATGCTAATTTGTGTGCTTTGTAATTGATACTACAAATCTATAAAACTGGTGCCTGAAACAACAATTTTGAGTCACACGAAATTTAGAGTCATAGAAAAATGCTACATTCAAGTAATTGGAGTGAAATTTTTGTAAAAAAAATATATTTTTATGAACATTTTCTTCCATTAATCTTTTGCACTCTAAATCATACCCTAATGCTAATGGTCGAACATCATAATCATATTTTTTTTAAAATGGGCAAAATACTATTCTGCCTTTCTTTTTCACATTTTAAATGATGCTCTGGCAATAAAAAATATTTATTTTCACACATAGCTGCAAGCTAGAATGGGCACATATCCCCTTTAATACAAGGTACTTAGATTGCTTTTTCAGCATATCATTTTTACTTGTATTTCATTGTACAGGTATGGGATCTGTTATCCAGAAATCCGTTATCCAGAAAGTTACAAATTACAGAAAAGCTGTCTTTCATGGACTCCATTATAATCAAATAATCCAGATTTGTAAAAATTATTTACTTTTAACCTGTAATAATAAAACAGTACCTTGTACGTGATCCAACCTAGGATATAATGAATCTTTATTGGAAGCAGAACCAGCCTATTGGGTTTATTTTATGTTGACATGATTTTCTAGTAAACTTAAAGGACAGGGAAAGTGTAAAATAGAATAAGGCTGTAAATGCTGTATTTTGTATACTAAACATAAAAATGAACTTACTGCATAATAAGGCTAATCAAACAAATGATTTATGCTTTCAAAGTTGGCCACAGGGGGTCACCATCTTGTAACTTTGTTATACATCTTTGCAAGACCAAGACTGCGCACATGCTCAGTGTGGCCTGGGCTGCTTAGGGATCGTCATAAAGGGATAATCAAAAAAGGGAAACAAACAAAGCTGTTTGAGTTTTGCATGGCTGGAAAGTAAGGCGGGGGATCCCCCTGCTGTTCATAAGTATGATTGTTTCCCTGCCCAACATTAAGGGACCGTCTGACAATTCCTATCCAGAGCTGTAAATGAAGGGAGAATTTCACTGCATATAGTCAGGTTTCATATAATTAAAGTATATTGGAGATAGGTTTCTTTTTCATTAAAGAAACTAAAAAATGGGATTTTATTTTTTTGCCTTTCCTTGTCCTTTAAGGTATGAAGATCCAAATTACAGAAAGACGCATTATCCAGAAAGCCCCAGGTCCTGAGCATTCTGGATAACAGGTCCCATAACCGGATCATGACTTTTTCCTAGGTAAGGTATAATGGCCAAGCCTTACATCTGTATAAGGGCTTACATATAAAATCACAAGTAAATCAAAACTATTTATAATTATTGGTATAGAAACATAAAGGAAGTTTGTGCTGAATAGTGGTTTCCCCACTAGAATTGTTGCACTGCAAAAGAAAAGCCACATTTGTGTGACCTTAATCTTCTGCAAACACCCCAGTAACTGCAAGTCTTGTTTTTTTTTTTGTGTAGATGCAACTTTGCACCCAAAACCTAGCAATCCCAATCCCTTATCCCAGTCTGAACGTATGTATCTAAACTGAAATCACATAACAGCAGAAGGAACTTTGAAAATATCTGCAAGGGGTTCTCAAAAGGTTTAGTTAAAATTGAAGTAAATGATAATACAAAATTGTCTGAACTCCAATTTTGCCAGTTTACTCAATCTTTCTGAATTTGATGATCCAACTTTACATAGATTAACTGTAACTATAAATCTATATGCAGTTACAGAGAAAATAAGCTTTGCAAGGTACTGTGCACGCTTGTGGTGTTGCATGGCTAAATAAACACAAGACAATATAATGGGATGCTATGGGTTAGCAGATTTGTATAACTGCACCAGTAGTCATAAAGTTTCCACTGAGTTGAAAATGAGCCAACAGGAAGCTCCTCCCTAGAACCTGGTAGTAGGTGTGTCCTATTACCAAGCCCTTAGTTGCCTTGATAAAGCCCACATGGAATGTATCGAGGTCTGCTCTTGCATGTTAGAAAAATGCCACCCAAGAGGAACAGAAAGCAGTTCGGTACTCGGGGTGAGGGAAGTGGAGACTCTGGGGTTGGGATGTTTGAAAGGAGTGATGCAGTGCAGGAGCAGAAGAAAGAGAAGATTAGGCTGTTCATGCAGGACTTTGTGCAACAAGGTATGTGTAAAGGTCTAAAATGACTTACTATCTACCACAGCAACTAATTACTTATAGTTCTCTGTTTAGCTCCACTGATTAAGTCCCCCTTTAAAGCACAGAACTATAACTTAACTGAGTGTTAAAGGAATAGTTCAGGGTAAAAATAAAAACTGGGTTAATAGGATGTGCAAAATAAAACCTGTATCTAATATAGTTAGTTAGGCAAAAATGTAATGTAATAAGGCTGGAGTGACTGGATGTCTAATATATTAGCCAGAACACTACTTCCTGCTTTTCAGCTCTATATAACGGAGTTAGTCAGCAACTTGTAGGGAGGCCACAGTGAGTTTGAAATTGATCCTTAGAATTCAGCTCAGATTCAAAAGCAACAGTTGTGTCTGATGTGGCCCTCCCTCAAGTCACTGATTGTTTACTGACTGGTAACCAATCAGTGGAAACTGGAAGAGCTGAAAAGCAGGAAGTAGTGTTCTGTTCTGCTATGTTGGATATCCAGTCACTCCAGTCTTTATACATTACATTTTGGACTAACTATATTAGACTAATGTTTTATATTTTGCACAGCCTATCTATTTGGTTTTTATTTTTATACTGAACTGTTCCTTTAATCTATTCTACAGCTGCTACTTGATTAAAATGAGGGTTCTACCATACCTGGAAAATGCCTTGTTAATCAACTGCATGTTTAAATATTTAATCAGAAGCACAAATCAGTCCTTGCTGTGCTTTTCATTTCCTATGGTGGCCAAACATATCCCAGAACTGTTAGTTAGGCCCCTCTTTGTAATATACAGCCATAACATTTGATAAATCGGAACTGTGGCCACTGACAAGTGTGCATTTGCAAATGGTCTTACTTTCCCCTATTAATGCCCTTCTAGCATTACCTTACCTCCATGTCTGGGAATGTATGTGCTTGTGTATCTATGCTTTTGCCTAGTCTGCTTCCAAACTCGGGTAACTACCACTTGCCTGTCAGACCTAAAAGGTTTGTTTACCTTTAAATTATCTTAGTATGTTGTATAGAGTGATATTCTGAGAATTTTTACCTGAGGTTTTTTAAGCTTTTTATTCAGCAGCTCTCCCGTTTGCAATTTCGGTATTCTGGCTGCTAGGGTACAAATTACCCTAGCAGCCATGCTTTGATTTGAAAAAGAACAGTGTCGGACTGGGACATCAGGGGCCCACCCAAAAACCTTACACTAGGGGCCCACCAAAACATTTTAGACCAGGGGCCCACTCTCAGTACTATTATTCTTCCTCTACTCATTCAACCTCTATTCTCCTAGTGTATTTTCTGTACATACTATGATCTATTATTACATCTATTTAGCCTCTAGAAATAGGGAATGGCCATGAACTTGGCCAAATTAGCAGCATGAGGGCCCACTGACACCTGGGCCCACCGGGACTTTTCCTGGTCTCCTGGTGGGCCAGTCCGACACTGAATAAGAGGCTGGAATATGAGTAGGAGAGGCCTGAAAAGAGTAATAATATGTAACAATGGCACTAAATGTTTCTTTTAGATGGAATCAGTGACCCCCATTTGAAAGTCGGAAACAGTCCGAAGAAAGCATATCATTCACAAACTATATAAAAAGAGAAAACAATGACCAATTGAAAAGTTCTTAGAATTCTATATTCAATAACAAAAAGTCAACACCTAAAGGTAAACCACCCCTTTAAGTGACTTCTACCCACAAGCCATTAAGGACTGCCATTCATGTTTGCAAAATTGCATTCCATATGTGTTGATTTTCTAGGTTCACTATACACCTGTGGGGGAAATGTAGTCTGCCTTGAAAGGTCCTTTTTTAAAAAAGCAAATCTAGGCGACCGTTTACTAAAGCGTGGTAAATTTGACTATGTTTCCGCATGTTATTGCTGAGCATATTTTTCCACCAGAATATATTCGCAGCTCCTAAGTTTACTAAACGGCGATACGCTCAGAAGTCATTGCGATCATTTGCGGTAACTACATTAGCAAACCAGCTTATGTTGGCGGTAATTTAGCGAGTTGCAAATTTTCTGGTGACAAATTACGTTTGCAAATATTTATGCTATAAAATAGTCTTGTTTTATGAAGTTAATTCTGGCAATTTTTACTGCGTCACTTATGGTCAGAAATGCATCTTCAAAACTCCTAAACTTTATTAACTGATGATTAAACCATCCAACAACATTACCAGAGTGACACCAATCAAACATGTATGTATCATATGAACCCATACTTCATCCATCCACGCACACACCCTTCTGCCAATAGAATCCTATGAACAAGAAATCATACCAGTTATCTCTTTGCATCATTTAAATGCACAGTTTAATGAGAATTAAACTCCCAAAATATAAGTTAACCCCACTATATAGATGGTGGTTATGTCGCAAATATTCTGGCGTTCATATTGTCTTTCACACATTTCGCTGTTTAGTAAACGAGGGAGGCGTTAATGTGTACGTAGGGTTGTTTTCAGCAAATGCAATAACTGGTGAACACATATTCTTGCCTAAGAAAATTAGCAAATTTTATATTTACCACGTTAAACTTGTCTATTTTGTGTGCATGTTTTTACCGCACTTTCGTAAACAGACCCCCATGTCTCTCAATAAAAAATGCTTTAGTGCAGAAAAGCTGTGTGCTCAGGTCAGAATTAATACAGGTATGGGACTCCTTATCCATAATGCTCGGGACCTGAGGGTTTCTGGATAAGGGATCTTTCTGTATTTTGGATCTTCATACCTTAAGGCCACTAGAAAATCATATAAAACAATAAACCCAATAGGCTGGTTTTGCTTCCAGTAAGGATGACTGATGTATTACAAGGATCCTTTAAAACAAAGAAAAAAAAAAATAGAATTTTTTTTTTTTTAATAAAATGGACACTATGGGAGACAGGCTTTCCATAATTTGGAGCTTTCTGGATAATGGATCCCTTACAAGTTGTTTTTTTTTTTTTTTTTTCACACACAATTCTTCGGGAACATTGGCCCTCAGTATTACCACTGTTGTCTTTTGAATAGTAAATAAATCAGCTATGCAATGAGTATTTTATAAACCGCAATGACACAGGTGTGCTTAATCACTGACAAAGGGGTATAAAGCCTCTGAAACGTTTGGATTTTTTTGTACTCCGCATGAATAAAAGGTTGGAAGTCCTTTGAGTACACTGCATCGAAACGCGTGCATCTTCTCTTTTCCCCATTTTCTTCCTTGTATTACCTCGCCAGTTTCTCCTTCGTGTTGTCTCCTGGCTGTAGCAATCTTTGAGTAGGCCTAGTCTTGCTGTAGGAGTAGGGTAGCTGAGCAATTCTTAACTTCAATAAGAAGAGTATGCTTGTGTCCCTGCAAGAATAGGGATGAGATTGTGCCGGCCTTTTAAATCAACTTGATCAGAGCTGGTTTGAGTAATGGCTAGACAGGCCGCTGTAACTGGAGTACTGTCTGTTGTGGCTGAAGCTGGGCACCTGACCAGAGGCCACCCCTTCAGACTAGAGGAGAAGAACTTTCATTTGAAGCAGCGTAGGTGGTTCTTCACACTGAGGTTTAATGTACTCCTGGGTGATGGCTGATTCTGTTGATGCTTTTAATAGGGGCTTGGATGTTTTTTTGGACAGACATAATATCAAAGGCTGTTGTGATACTAAACTCTACAGTTAGTATAGCTATGGGCATATGAAAGAGTGGAGGGGTGTGTGTGTGTGTGTGTGTATGCTGGGTTTTCATGAACTTAATGCACTTTTTTCAACCCAATTTAACTATGTAACATTTATGTAAGTATCCCATTTTGAAGTGGATTCACTGCAGTAAACCTATTGAGTGTTTATCAGGAAATTCCATTCCATGTGGGGCATAGTTTGCTGTGATTCCCTACAAAATGAAGGGTTCACCTTTCAAAGTGTACAGATTAATATACATGCTGATCTAAACTAACGTTCTGTGCCTAGCCTGCTATTTCTGGCCCTTTCACCCCTACCTTGCTTTCCCCAACTCTTAATTCTTGTTATGTTTATATTATATTATTCCTTGTGCTCTATCTGCACGCCATGCAGCTGAATGATTCAATGGTCAACTAGATGTCCTGCAGGGAACCCTTAAATACAATACTCGCCTTTGTTGTTGACTACAAAACATTAAATAATATATGGTTAATTGTACTGAAGCAAATGACCATAATTAACCCTTGATTGATCACTGGAGTTGACATGGTGTTGTGATCTTGCACTAAATCTTGTAGACCGACAAGTGACTACCCACAACTATACTTCAAATACTCAGTCCTTCAATTTAAAGGCATAATTGTATATTTCCTTTCCAATTTTATGGCCCCCTAGGAAAAGACAGACTAGCAGAGCTAAAGAAAGATCTGGAGTCTTTGAGCACAACAGCAGATAAAGCTTTGGAAGTGGAGCTCTTGAAGATGCCCCTGGCTATCCGGCACATGAAAGTCCAAGACTACCTTGGTAAGTGCCACATAATGTTCTGATCTTGTCACATACCAACATTGCGTTACATCTTGTAAGTCTGTCTCCTAGAATTTGCTTTGGTGGTGGACACTTCAATTAAGCTTGAAGGTTTTCATTCATCCAGGTTTTTTATGCTGAAACCTCATTGGGTGGTTTAGAAATTTCTCATCTTGTTAAGACGTTGCTTTTATATTGTGTTCTTCCCTTTTTAATTATAGGCTTAATGGGAGGTGACAAGACTGCTGTTGCCGCAGCTGCAGTGAAGGTATCTGTTCTAATTACCCAAGAATCAAAAGATCTGTACAGGCAGAAATGATAAAAGGATGATAATGGAACCTTAATATTTATGAATATAAAATTCAGAGGAAACTCTTGGACTAGTCAACCTTCTACAATATGAATGGACACCACATTTTTATTTTTAAGAAATTAAACTCTATAATGTCTGTATATATTGGGAGTGCTATATTGTGAATGTTGTTATAAGGTTTGCTCCAGTTTAGTGATGGGCGAATAAATTCAACAGGTGCAAATTTCTGCATTTTGCCACCAGCAAATAAATTGTCTTGCACATATAATGTGAGAATTTTGCTGCCCAGATTCACCCATTCATTTATAGCAGAGTTTATCAACTGATTAACGGGACAATATACACTATGTTTAATGTAAGCCACCTAATATGTAGGGATTGTGTTGAAACTGGTTATACCTATTTCCTTATGTGTGTGGTTTTAGATTTACAGATAAGGATAGGTTAATTATATGAAGGGGGTTTACTTCTCCCCATTAAAGGGAAACTGTCATGGGAAAACATGTATTTTTTTTTCTTTTTTTTTTTAAACACATCAGTTAGTGCTGCTCCAGTAGACTTCTGCACTGAAATCCATTTCTCAAAAGAGCAAACAGTTTTTTTTTATATTCAGTTTTGAAATCTGACATGGGGCTAGCCATTTAGTCTATTTCCCAGCTGCCCCTGGTCATGTGACTTGTGCCAGCACTTTAGGAGGGAACTGCTTTCTGGCAGGCTGTTGTTTTTCCTTCTCAATGTAACTGAATAGTACGCAATGGGACATGGGTTTTACTATTGAGTGCTGTTCTTAGATCTACCAGGCAGTTGTTATCTTGTGTTAGAGAGCCGTTATCTGGTTACCTTCCCATTGTTCTGTTGTTAGGCTGCTGGGTGGGGAAAGGGAGGGGTGATATCACTCCAACTTGCAGTACAGCAGTAAAGAGTGATTGAAGTTTATCAGAGCACAAGTCAAATGACTTGGGGCAGCTGGGAAATTGACAAAATGTCTAACCCCATGTCCGATTTCAAAATGAAATATAAAAAAATCTGTTTGCTCTTTTGAGAAATGGATTTCAATGCAGAATTCTTCTGGAACAGCACTATTAACTGATGCATCTTGAAAAAAAATTTTTTTCCCATGACAGGATCCCTTTAAAGATAACGGAAAGTTCTGGCTATTGTTGCAGATATAAATTTACAAATGGTTGATAGTTAATTATAGCCTATATATCCATTCCCATGGCCCACCATGGATGTTGTTGGACAGACCCTCCTTGTATCAGCTCATATATGGCAAGCTTAAATTCCAGGGTACCTTTAACTTAACTAGTGGCAATACATCTGTCTAGAACACAGGTGGGGTAATGGAACAAGCTTGCAAATCTGTCTGTGCATTTAGAAGGTATACAAAACAACATAATCGTAAAAACATTCCAGACCTAAAGTTTTATGTTGTCATTGCTCCTGTTCTATTGTTCCAGTTCTTCTTCATCACGCTACATTTCCCCAATATATTTTAATATTGTTTTATATTTTTTTGTGCCTTTATTTAAGAAAGCATACCAGACAGACACCTCTGATATAACAAACCGTTTAACGGTGTGTTGCATCTTTAAAGACTTTTTATTTATTTTTTTGTGTGTGTATGTTTTGTAACAGCTTGACTGTTCCGTTGATGGATTATCTGAGCCAAAACTAGTCAGAAAAAACAGCAAGAAGGGTAGGTATGAATAAAAGGTCATTTAGTAAATCTGCATATGCTGAGAGATTCAAACCCTTTGTTTTCCCCATTCCAGTTAAGGTCACCACAAACATAGAATATCAGGATAATATGAGAACAAAAGTGATGACAACCACAGCAAAGAACAGGACTGTACAAAAGGTATCGTAGCAGAATAGAACAGTTTATGGCAACTGTTGCTGTACTAGAACATATTCACATGTTGAAATGATCTGACTATGCAAAGGTACAAGGTGTAGTTGTTGTATACTTTATAAAAGCTGTGATACTTAAAGGAAAACTATTCCCCCAAAATTAATACTTGAGCAACATGTTGTTTAGATTATATTAAGTGGCATATTAAAGAATCTAACCAAACTGGAATATATATTTAAGTAAATATTGTCCTTTTACATCTCTTGCCTTGAACCACCATTTGGTGATGGTCTGTGTGCTGCCTTAGAGATCACCTGACCAGAAATATTTCAACTCTAAGGGGCAAATTTGCCATTATTACCCCAAAATTAGCTCTACGAAATTCGATAAGCATTCAACCGATCGATCGTTCTATTTCACGAAAAAATCGTGAAATTTCCTTCCAGTCTCCAAAAAATTTGTACGATTCGAACGCTTCGATCGTACGAATGGTATTTCGAGCAGGACTTGGTGTCAGAAGCCTATGGGGGGGGGGTTTCCCATGGGCTTCTATTACAATTCGGTAGGTTCAATCTGGCGAAGTAGGCAGTCGAATAATTTTTTTAAATTTTTAATCATTCGATCATTCGGTATTCGATGATCGAAGAGGCCAAATTAGAATATCCGATTTCAGGAAAAATTTGTATGATCGATTGAACTTCGATCATTTCATGTGAATTTCGTAAATCGGCCCCTAACTGTAACAGGAAGAAATGTTGAAGCAAAAGACACAACTCTGTCTGTTAATTGGATCATGTGACCTAACTTTATAGTTTGTTTCGTATGTTTGCATACCTCCCAACATTTCGAAAGTAAAAAGAGGGACAAAAATGCTTTTAGCAAGTAGCACGGCTAATTTTTGTGGCCACATCCCTAATTCCCATGTTCATTTAAAAAATTTGGCAGATTATGAAAGTTTGAAAATATTTCTCCTGTTACAATTACTTATTTTCCTCTCTCAAAAGTGTTACAAAGTAACTTGTTTGCACCTGTTCGCTGTTTTAGGCTCTCTGCCAAAAGCCAATTAAGTTAGAAACTTTCTTTTTCTGGCTGTTCAGTGTAGAGAAAAGAGGGACTTTCCGGTACAAATGAGGGACTATGGGTTGAGCTGTCAAAAGAGGGACTGTCCCTCCAAAAAAGGGATAGTTGGGAGGTATGTGTTTGTGTGCACTGTTGAATCCTAGGATCCCAGTAGCCTGTCCTTATGTTTTTTTAATATGGCAATTTTCTATTTATGATTACCCAATGGCACATGCTACTAAAGTATATTATGAAAATGGTTTATTTACATGAAGCAGGGTTTTACATATGAGTTGTTTTATGCAATATTTTTTTTTTTTTTTTTTTTTTTTATATAGACCCCTACATTGTTCGGGGGTATAGTTTTCCTTTAACACATCAAGTAACACTTTGCTAGTCTAGCTACTCATGCTAAAGAATCCAGATAATCCTAGCCTTTCTCCAGTAAACCTTCATCACCTAAAATAGCTGCAAGGCTACTTTTGGTGTGGAAGAAAGCCCATTCTCCACAATATCTGATAATCTTATCCAGAATTACTCTGGCATGCTATTGTTGCGCTTATTTGATCCTGAATATGGTTGCAATTAGGAGAATATAAATTGCTTAAAACCAGTCGAGATCTTGGTTATTATGAGTGGGAAATGTATTATGGATAATATGTAGGTGGGGCTACAAAAAATAAATTTGGAAAACTTAATTAGGGGATGCAAAACAAAGGTTCCACTGTACCTACAGAATGGGGCAGTTGTCCCACCCTGACTTCTCCAGTTAGCTCCAAGAAATTCTTTGTCAATTTGATTTCAAACTTCCCATCCCAAGACAAGCCTAAGGGCCCTTATGCACAGGTGTTTTAACCTGCGCTCACCTGCATTCCGTTTTGCTGCGTTCAGCCGCAGGGGAGCACAGGAATAGACGCACTCAATTATTTTCACTTGGCCTATACTTGCACAACTGCATTTAGGCGCCGAACACAGGAAAAATGCAGCATGTTGCGTCTGAACCTGCGTTCGGCGCCTACATGTGGTTGTGTGAGTATAGGCCCATTGAAAAGAATTGAGTGTGTCTATTCCTGCTCTCCCCTGCGGCTGAACACAGCAAAATCGGAGCGCAGGTTAAAACGCCCGTGTGTAAGGGCCCTTAATCCTCTCTTACTCTGTGATATCGGAAGGGACCAAGGATGATTTGAAGGGAAGCCTGCAGTGCCACTAATACAATTAATTGGTAGGCAGCAGCTTTTCTGTAGCATTTGAAGGAATAGGACCAAACCTATGCCCAATATGCCTTTATTGATAAATCCCTATTTTGTAAACAGCATTAGCAGGTGATTGGCTGAGCTGAGAACAAGCAGGCAGTAGGGAGTGTTCATTGACTGTTACCATGTTAGTGGTAGGACTTATGATGGTGTTCCCGATAGCTGAATTATGTGAAATGCAGGTTTTAATTAAAATGGAGTTTGCCACCTTTACTGAGTAGAGCAGAGTAGCATTAAATACTACTACTACTAATGTGATCCCCCAACCAGTGGCTTCTGAGAAACATGGTTCTCACCACCCCCTTGGGTGCTGCTCCCAGTGGCCTTCTTTTTGAATTCTTTTATTGGAGGCAAGCTTTGGTTGCATATTGCAACTGCAAATGTAACTTCTTAATGGAAAGTATCTGCCCTGAATTTCCACTGTTTTTAGTCGGCTTACTCGCATTTTGGCTTCTAAATGTTTGTTCTGCTTCTGTTATGTGGAGTTGGTAGCATACATTTTTTTTTTCTTACCCCCCTGGCATTTGTATTTGCAAATATAACTTTGCAACCTTGAATAGCACAGCAAGGGATGATCCTTTATATATTTCAGGCTCCCCTAAGTCACCCCAATCCTACACTTGATCAACCTCTGCAGCAAAGCCTACATTTAATACGCTATAAAAAACAATTGATCCAGTTGCAGCAGGTTATATAATAAGTGAGGAATTCTGTTGCTCACAGGCTCTGTGGTTAATAGTTTGTGAGTGGTGAAGACCATGTTGATGCTGGAATATGGCCAAGTATCGCCTGTACAACCGACACTAGTTCTTTGCAATAGCTAAACTTCTGTTTTATACCAATGTCTGTTTGTTAAAGCACCCCATTTTCACAAGCTTAATTGTTTACTATGAATTTATTTTAGGTGCCAAAAAGCAAATCTATGCTTTCACTTACTGGTAAAAACAGCAAGAAAACGACTACTCTTACCAGGTATTTATGAATTGTACAAGACCTCCTTTAGATCTACTAGCAGTGGTGTTTGCCCCCTATAACTTTAATGTTTTAAATCAAATAACTCTACCAGTGACTACATCTCTGGCTCAGTAGTTTTCTATCAATGTACAGATTTTGCCCTTAAATCTTACCGCTGGCCTTTTCTGTCTGTTTTGTGACATGGCTGTTCAACAACAACATAGACCCTCAGGCTCCAGTAAGGGCAGCCCCATCTCAAACCTGCAGTAATCTCATCCTACACAATATGTAAACCAAATGCTGTGACTAAAAATAAAACCTTTATTGTGCTTCTAGGTCTGTATCGGCCACACCTATAGACAAAGCTTCTAAAAGGTTATTGGTAACGCGGTCATCCAGGTAAGCAAGTGGATTGTGTATTGCATGCCCTGATTCTTATGGTACCACCAGAAGGCTGCACATCATTGGTAAAATGCTAGTATTAGCCTTAATTGCCTGTACTGTACACATGCTCCCCTTAACATAGTAACATAGTAAGTTAGGCTGAAAAAAGACTCGCGTCCATCAAGTTCAACCTTTTTTTATTTTTTTTATTTTAACTGCCTAACTGCTAGTTGATCCAGAGGAAGGCAAAAACCCCATCCTAAGCCTCTCCAATTTGCCTCAGAGGGGGAAAAAAATTCCTTCCTGACTCCAAAAAGGCAATCGGACTAGTCCCTGGATCAACTTGTATAATGAGCTATCTTCCATAACCCTGTATTCCCTCACTTGCTAAAAAGCCATCCAACCCCTTCTTAAAGCTATCTAATGTATCAGCCTGTACAACAGTTTCAGGGAGAGAATTCCACATCTTCACAGCTCTCACTGTAAAAAACCCCTTCCGAACATTTAAGCGAAACCTCTTTTCTTCTAAACGGAATGGGTGACCTCGTGTCATCTGCATATTTCACCAGTCCCAAATAAGTAAAGTCAAATTTCATCTTTCCTCACCCTACTCTGTTGTTGTCCAGTAGAGTATTTGAATACACAGTAGACTGTGAATGCAATTATGGAGAAGCAAGCAGTACTCCTACACTAATACTTCTTATTTCCCTTGGCTTCTTGTAACCTACCTCTCCCTTCCCTTTTTTTTTGTGTTTTTTTTAATCAAGTGGCTGGTGGTTTTACAGAGACAAATCAACTGCAGACCTGTTCTGTAAGAAATGCAACCACAGTTCTACATTTGCTTCTCCTGAATGTCCTGTAAATAATGTTTATAAACAGGGCTTACTGAAACTTGAGTATATGCTTTTATTTGGTCCTGTAACTCCCCGGTGAAATAGAACATCCTTATTTCACAATAGTGGCAAAAATATATACAGTCCACATGCTGCATATAAACTAATTTAATTCACTGGGAGACAAGGGGTTAATGCACAAAGATGGTCTGTGTGAAAGTATTTAAGTACAGTAAAGGATGATTATGTACTGAACTGCTTGTAAGTCTCTTAGGGAAAAAATGGAGCTGTGGCTTAAGGGGCTCCAGTTGGAATAAAAAATAATTAAAGTTAAATACTTGGCACAGCAGAAAAAAAAAAGGTCTAGGTCCTTTTGTAAGTCTGTTATAATAGTGAATATGAGTAAAAAGCTCTAGTAGCGGTCTGTTTAAGGATCATCCGATCGCAGCTGCAGTATTAGTTTGGTGTGACATCACTTCCTGCCTGAGTCTCTCCCTGCTTCCTTATAGCTCAGATAACAGCAGGGAAGGGAAGGTGGGGAGGAAGAGGCGCAAACTGATCATGCTCACACCTAGGGCAAGGAGGTTAAAGCTGAAGTCAGGAAGTCTGATACAGAAGCCCATGTGTACACAGTAGAAGGAAAGAAATGCAGTGTTTCTTTTGGCAGAGGACTCAGAGCAGCACTACTTTGAGTTTACTGGTATATTTAGGTGGACCTTTCTGATAAGGCTTACTTAGTTTTAACCTTTCCCTCTCCTTTAAGAAGGGGGAACTAGGGACCCAATTGCCTTTCACCATCTCTAGCCCCCCTCCCCCCTGGTTGAATCTGCCTGCTTTTTATGAATTAACAATTTGGTATTTGTATGTCCTGCTAGACCCTTGTTTGAAAAGTGTTTTTTTTTTTTTTTTTTTTAACTTTGCCAGACCAGAAACTCCACTATCTCGTTCTGCCCGGAATGATGCAATGTTCACCTTTGGAGATGATGCTTTTTTGGATAAAGGTGTCCCTTTTGTCAAGATCCCACTGTCTGATGGGCAGGTAAAAACCTATTTCCCTTGTAGAATGGAGTAGCCTTACACTGGCACTGTTTGGGCAGTTAATAAAGATGGCTTAGTAACTAAAGAGATCTCGACTTGATGATCACAAAGACTGAAAACCTTGCCTACTGAATGCAGTCAAGGTAAATTCTAATGTTAATAGTGACACTATATAAACTTGACATCTCAACATTATGATTAAAACTACAGGACATGGGCTAGATCATGCTACTCCACATATTTCACTGTATGGATTATAATATAGTCTGAATGTTAGGGATGCACCTAACCCACTATTTTGGATTCGGCTGGACCCCCGAATTCTTTCCGAAAGATTTGGCCGAATCGAAGGGGGAAAACATTTTTACTTCCTTGTTTTGTGACAAAAAGGTCACACGTCTCTAATTAGCATTTGCAAAATAGGGTTCGGCTGGGCAAAAGGATTTGGCAGAATCCCGCCGCGGTGCATCCCTATTGAATATTGTCAAATAGTATGCTATTGTAAAGGCTTGGAGCCACAAAAATCACTTGAAGGGCCCTGTCTGGCTTATGGACATTGAGTCCTATAGCTGTGGGCTTCTTTGGTTAGATATTGAGGTGTACTTTCCTCTCCGCTATCCGCTGCATGATAGCTATAGAGACTTTTTCCTAACAATTACAGTTCTAATGGCAATAGGGATGCACCAAATCCAGGATTCTGCCTTTTTCAGCAGGATTCGGATTCGGCGAAATCCTTCTGCCTGGCCGAACCGAATCCGCATATGCAAATTAGGGCCAGAGAGGGAAATCGTGTGACTTTTTGGCACAAAACAAGGAAGTAAAAAATGTGTTACCCTTCCCGCCCATAATTTGCATATGCAAATTAGGGGTTGGATTTAGTTCGGTATTCGGCCGAACCTTTCCGGAAGGATTCAGGGGTTCGGCCGAATCCAAAATAGTGGATTCGGTGCATCTCTAAATGGCAAGCTATTAAATGGTTTTATTAGCAACAGTATAACCAGTCAAGCAGGTTATGAACATAGTTACTTGGTTCTTGTGGCAGCTGTTGGATGGACTTTGAGCTTTAGGGCCCTTACACACGGGTGTTTTTTCAACCTGTGCTCCCCTGCGTTGCGTTTGACTGCGTTCAGCCGCAGGAGAGCGCAGGTCTAGATGCACTCCATTAGTTTCAATGGCATTGTACCCAGGTTCAGATGCAACATGGTAGAAAACGCCCATGTGTAAGGGCCCTTATAGAGGAACAAATAAGGCAGGTTTGCTTTGTCCCTGGGGGCCAACTTCTCCATGATTCTGGCCATTTTACCTAAATCTAGGAAAGTCTATAGTGATCAGACCAAAAGCACACAAGAGCCTCCTCCCTCGCTCCTACAGAATAAAACACATGCAGTTTATATGCATCCATGACCTTGCTTTCCTGCCCTCCAAAGGAGATATAAATATGAATTAAATGGTGACTTTACATGGGCCATTGGAATGTCTGTGCAATTCTGCCATTGATGGTAACTCCCCATTCTAATTTTGTGTGTTCAGACTTTGTTTTCAGCTGGAGATGATTTGGACAGTCTAAATGTGGAGTTACTAAGAGGAGATACAGTGCAGCATATTCACAACCTGGTGGTAAGAAAGGAATCCGTTACTCTTTGTCCATGATGTGTGTTTTGGTGGTATCAGCCAGTAAGAAGAGACTTCTCCAACTTCTATACCCAGCAGGATTCATAGAGCCCTATTTGCATTGTTCTCAGAATAGCCAACTAGCTATAAAAGAGATGGGGAACTTGAGTTTACACTTTACTGTCATGCATACACAATAGAACCTGCTTGTGCCAAAGCTTTTGGCTCTCTGTGAGTTCACTCACCCAACTGTTTTTTTTTCTTTTCAGGGTCAGCTAACCAACCTATGTGCCAAAGCTTCCAATCAGCAACATGGGAATACCTCTGACTTTGACTCTTAATGTGGAACCTTTGAATGTTTGTCTCCATCCACAAATTCTAGTATTAATGTCTATTTCTGTACTTTTTATCTGTAATGGTTTGTGTACTAATAAAAATACACTAAGATTTTGTCTCTGTCCTTGTGATGCAAATAACCTACTAACCATTGTGGTGTCCAAACTGTGCAACAATGGAAATGTGGTGCTATTGTTATCCGCATCTTCTATTCAAATAGCTGGGGGATTTCTGTCATGATAATCAAGCTGCCTGAACGGGTACTCGTCCTAGGTTTTACAGATATCTATAACTTAAATGGCTTTTTGGTAAAAACTGTCAGTAGGAGGGCTTTATAGGAAATTCTACACCTGGTGCACTAATGGCTTTATATACTGCATATAATGCTGCTAGAAACACCCTGATTAGGGTTGGCACCTTTTTTGAGTTCACGGCCGGTGGGGGCGGGAACAAAAGGGATGTTTTGTGATACAAAAGTGATCTCTCGCATGATGGCCAGAAGGCCATATAAAAGTTAAGTTCTAAGCAAATTGGCGGCAGGCAACAAATTGGTAATACTATCCCCAGGCCTATCCGGTGAGTAAAATACCAGATCCCTACAGGTGATGTTGCCTGTAGGAATAAGATTAGGAAGTTTAAATCCTGCTTTATCTTTTACAAATGTAATTACATCAGAGATGCAGATACCCTCTCTGCTGCATATCTAGGCAGAAATGAGGGGCGTGTCCTTTCATTCTTCCGCAGGAAGTGATCATAACTGTGAGTGACAATTACAACTTTGCAATAGCAGCCCATTCCCTGCCTCTCTGCTCCCAGCCAGATCAAACTGTGTTGCTATTCAGTATAGTTGGAACTACATGCTTCCTACAAACTTAAGGGACGGTATAACCTAGAGTACTGCAGCGGGTCAGGTACCTGCAAAAAACATGCGCTACCCTATGGGTTGCAGGTGGAATTTTCAGAAGCAGGTATAGACGCAGGTCGGCAAGTCTCCAGGTTGGGTCTTATCAATAGCCAGTTTTACACCTTTCTTTATCATACCTACTTCAAATGATGCCACTTCCTGTTTTACTCCTTTTCTGATCACACTTTCCTCTAATCATGTCACTTCCGGTTTACAATGACCGCACTTCCTGTTTCTTGATAGTCAGCAGATCAGGTTGAGATAATGTACTTGCAGGTCGGGTAACGGGTAAGTATGCGGGTTTATACCAAATTTAGATCCCTGAGGATTTTTTTTCAACATTAACTGAACAAATAGGGCTTGTGTGGAACATATTTGCCTATTGTTTTAACTACTAATCTATGGTTTCTGTTATATCTGGCACTAAAGCAGAAGATAGCCAGTTTTACTTTAGTACTTCCTATAACCACTGGTCCCAAATAACTTCTAAGGAGCTTTATAAACTAATTACTAGTCCATTTAGAAGCTCCTAATAATGAATGGATAAAGGCTTAAGGGTGCCTGCAACTAATCGCCAAATGTTTTCCCACTGGCCTTAAAGTGAATTTCCAGCGGTAAAACATTTAGTTTTTCCAAAGTTGCCTCATTGCCCTAAGGTCTGACACACAGTGCTGACCCATACTGAGAAATGCCTGTTAACAGTGTCTTAGCAGAGACAATCTTCAATTTTTATTACTGCAGCAAGTAGCTGGCTACTAGCAGCTCTGAACATATTGCCCTGTTTATAAAGGAAGGGCAAGGTCAGTGAACATAGTCCAACTTTCTAATGCATCCTAATGTGCTATATATATATATATATATATTACACAAAAGCCGTAAATATCTTGTAAATTATATCCTTAAACGGGGAGTTCTGATGTCATCAGTTATAAACTGTGAGTTCTGATGTCATTTGTCACATGACTCACTGAAACTTGTGTATTATAATAAAGTACCCCCAGTTGCAAAATATGAGGAGATTAGAAGTTCCCTTCGGCCTCGTGTTTTTATATGGTCATGAAACTCCTCGGTAACTTATAATATCCTTATATTTTACAAGAGGGGGTACTTTATTTACTATATATATATATATATATTCTATGTGTACTGTATATTGAGTGGGTCCCTAAGCTCAGTAAGTGACAGCAGCACAGAGCATGTGAATCCGTGAATCAGCAGAAAAGAAGATGGGGAGCTACTGGGTCATCTTTGAAGACACCGCTCTTTACTGCTAAAGGGCTGTAGTTACCTTGGGCTGGTACAGAAGCCCAAAACAATGTACAAAATTTCTAGCTACTTCATTAAAACTTAGTTCTCCTTTAAGATTTCTTGTAAGAAATGCTAACACGTCTTGATTTGTGTAAGGTATTTAAAAAATGGAACATTTTGTCCATCACTGGACAATAGACTACATACAGTATACATCAAACATAAAAATGCTGTGTGTAGGGTCCATTATCTAGAAACCCATTATACGGGAAGGCCATCTCCCATAGACAATATAATCAAATAATTCAAAGTTTTAAAAAAAAGATTTTATTTTTCCCTCAATAATACAGTATCTCATACTTGTTCTCTACTAAGTTATGATTAATCCTTAGTAAAGGCAATATTATTCAATTAGGTTTAAGGAATTAAATTATTCTTTAGTATAGAGATCCAAATTACATAAAGATCCCTAAATGCAGGTCCCAAGCATTCTGGATAACAAGTCCCATACCTGAACTGGTAAACCAACAGGTAAGTACAGAGTCCTACCCAGAGACTGATAGTAATTAAAATGATTTAAAATGTTTAACCCGAATGCTTTTTGTTGGCATTTTTGAATGATTATTCATCTGGTTTGTGTACAGCGATTGATATTAGGCATTTTCCTTCTGTTTGGTTTTTTTTTTTTTTTTAAACTTCAAATTTTATTTTCTAAATTTATCATGCACTGAACCTTGAGGGCAGAACTACAAGGACAATTGTGGTCCGTTTACTGCGCATCCCACGCTGGGAGTTAAAACGCATGCAACACAATCAAGGCAAAGAATAGAAAGTTGGATGGTGTCGCAGGGTTGATCCGACACGACAACTGTCGGATGAAGACGCAGCTTGGTTGCATTTTTTGTCGTGTTAACTCCCAGTGGCGGAAGCGAAGAAAACAGACCACAATCGTCCATGTAGTTCTGCCCTTAGAAAAGGACTATTCGCCACCTTAAACCTGCCCAATTGCCGTTTTATCCTACGGAAAACGTCCTGGGATCAATTAGGAGTTATTTGCAGCCTTCCTGACATTTTCTTTGAAAACTCGAACTGAGTTTTAAATGTATTTAATACATTTCGGTCAAATTTTGGGTTCATAGAAGAAGTTTAAAAAAAAAAACTCCTGTTAACTCAAAATGCGACTCGATAAATCTGCCCCTTAATTTAATAATGCACCAAATCCACTATTTGGTATAGAGCCGAATCCTAATTTGCAAATTAGAGGTGGGAAAGGAAAAAGTGGGAAAAGAATGTTTTACTTCCTTGTGGAGACGAAAGGTCATGTGATTTCCCTTCCCACAGCTAATTTACATATGCAAATTAGGATTTTGTTCGGACACACAAGGATTCAGCCAAACCCAAATCCTGTTGAAAAAGATCGAATCCAGGATTTGGTGCATCCCCACTTGTTATTCAGCACCACAGCAACTTTTTGTTATTTATAGAGAATCCTGAACCATGGGTGAGCTGGCACATGGTTATCTCAAATGCCACTGCATTAAAAATGGTGTTCCTGTTCTAGCATTTTGAGCATTCTCAATACTGTCCAGGCGGTTTATAAGCTGAACAAGCACAGTGGGATATAGTGCCTCTAAGGAAAATTGCATTTGGTGGGAGTCATTAAATGCCTTACAAGTCCCTTTACATAGTTTTCATTACTCTGAGAAATTTAGACAAAAGATATTTGGAATTGTAAAATGGGTTAATATGTTAAAGAAAATTACACACCAAGTTTGTTTTTTATTTCATTTGAGAAACTATTGACAAGAAGGTTAAAAGAAACGGACCATATTTTTCTGTTCTCCCCACATACACCTAGCTCTACCCCAAACTCACTGTGCAAGACCAACATAATTCCCATGCATCTCGGATAGATACAGGTTATGAAATTATTTATTCTATTTGTAGCAGCGTATGCAAGTGCAGCCAAATACAAACACCAGGACAAAATTGTACACTTTTTTTTTTTCCTTCTGTTTTTACAATGTATGAATTTAAAATATGAAACATAAAATCTACATAAACAGGTAAAAATCAGGCATGGGATAACCAAGACCAAAAATGCAAGTCTTGTGTCTTTCTTTCGAGTGTTTTATTTTGCTATGGAACAGTCAAAACTGCATGTAAGCGTTCTGGTTAGTTTAAATTATACACTCTGTAAATACTAAATGACCAATTAAAAAGGTACACATACAGCAACAAAAAATGTCCATCAGATATAGATTGTTTGAACAACTCAGCCGGATCGCAGAAACAAAACCAGGCAAAATTTTAAAGAAAATCCATTTGCGTAA
>CM044437.1:64536511-64548369 GCA_024363595.1 Xenopus borealis
AATTTTAACCAGTTCAATGTGTTGGAAGTACCATAGTGTAGTGTTTTATAACTAGAACCAGAAAATTCCACACAACTACGGTTTTGAAAATGAAAGAGCAAAGAACTATATGTTGATGCAGATTTGACCTATAATGCTGCTGGAATTGATCATCTCAAATATTTTTGCAAAAGTTTTAGACTTGCTAGATATGACGTTTATTGGGACCGAGACAAAATGGGCCTAAATACAAGTAAATAAACTCTGCTCAACACCGAGTTATATTTCTATTTGACAGATTATTTCCAGTAAAATTTTCCTATGTCCAGCTTAAATGATGGATAGAATCAAAAACATATAATATAATACTGTACCCCGTAAAAAAAAATTCACCTGATATTGAAATAAACCTATCAATGGGAAAGCTAAAGCACTCCGCTAATAAAGTACCAAGTGCAGGAGCACCGCTTAGTAGTGATAGGTGAATCTAGCCCATTTATGGGGACAATTTTTGTTGATACGCAACAAATTGTGCAACAAATTTTTTCACCCATTAGAGTCTATGGGTGTCATTTTCAATGCAAAACTTGGCTTAGGGACTATACTTCTAAAGTAAGGCAAATATATAAATTAAATCACAACATACCCATTACAGGAGCTACACAGAACATTCTTGCTAAGCTGAAGTTTGGTTGTCTTGCCATTGTATAAATCTTCTAAAGACACCCTGGGATAATAAGAAAAAAAAATCATCATATACATAAGCACACACAAACATATTTTACAACATAAGAATGACCTTAGGGTCCTAGCGACAAACTGTTTTAAACAGGTATATGTGACAAAGGACTTGGTGCATGTGCTGCCAAAAAGCATAGACATTGTCCTGAAAGCCAACTTTTGTTACAGGGCGGTTATACCTGTAGTCTAGTGCACATACAACACACACATTAAATGAAAAGTATGGTTTTTAAGGGCTTTTCTTGCGATTAAAATTTATCAGTTCCACAATATGACTGCGGCTTAGTATGCCATTGGGTACTTTCGGGTATTAAATTAATTATTCAAATCAAATTTCAAATCCTGTTTTCCTTTAATTGATTTATAAACATTTTACAATATGTCGTACGCAACCTTTTTTTTTTTTATTTTAGCTACGGATTAATGCAAGTTAAAATCAACAATTCAAAATAGATTTTGTCTTCAAACCATAAATCTAAGGTAATGCTAGCTTCAGTTTGGGAGCTACAACTGATAAAGATACTACAGGAACCCCCTATTCATTAAAAAAAAAAACCCTAGTCTACATAGCCCACTCCCCAGCCTAGGTGTAAAGTCCGCTAATAAGTCTTTACTTATCTGTCTTTGCAGAGCTCACAAGCACCATCTCCAGCTCTTTGGTCCCAATATCGATGCACATGAGCAGTTGGAGTAGTCTTCTGGTTTTTAACAACTTCACATGCGCCGAAAAGGATGGAAATTTCCGCGTTGGAAGGAAGAAGAACAAAGAGCCGGAAGATGATGCCTGTGAGTTCCGCTGAATCTGCAAAGAGAGTTAAGTAAAGACTTGGAGGCAATCACCAGAGTTTACACCTAGGCTGGCGGGGGGAGCAGGGACTATGTAGGGAAGGGGTTTTTATGAATAAGGGGTTTTCCTATAAAGCGTCACATTGTTTAGTACAATAGATCAACTGAACTACTTGCATTAAAACAATCTGGCAATTTCACTGTATAGCCAGATAAATGATCCAACCACTTCAGTCCACAGATTAATAATACTACAATATTGGAATACAATTACAATACTATTCAAGCTATTACTGAGAATACCAAAAAACATGAACTACACAGATGTAGATTTTAATTCCTAACTTGAATGCAGAGAACTAGATAAAAAAAAAAAAAATCCAGAAAAAAACCACTCACTTAAGTGGATGCATCATGTCTTCTCCTCTCCTCCTCCCATTGCGACTACGACTTTGTCCACCCATGAACCCAAAGAGACTGCCGCCAAATATGTGTGAAAATATATCGTCCATGCCGCTCCCCCCACTACCTTCACGTAGACCCTGTTCTCCATATCGGTCATATAGTTCGCGCTTTTCTGGATTGGACAGAACTTCATAAGCAAAACTTATTTCTTTGAACTGCAAGACAAGCAGGAGAAAAGAAGCATTTAAGCAAAGAAAAAAATAGCTTGTGCCAATCTTCTGACCCGCAAGTAACCATTTAGATTAAAATTGAGTAGTAAAGAAAACAAATCATACACTGCCATGGCTTCTTAAGTGACAGGCAAGCACTCACAGATCCCACAAACAGGCTTGTAAAAAAAAAAAAAAAAAAAACTCAAAACTTTATTTTACAGCAAAAATGGATCAATACATAGCTTTACGCGTTTCGTGCCATCCTGCACTTAATCATAGGCTTGAACAAAAGGCAGACGTCAGATGTCAGATTTATACCAAATACATGTTTTATACAAGCCTGTTTGTGGGGTCTGTGAGTGCCTGCCTCTCTTCTTTTTTTGGTTGGATACCTCCACCTCAAGCTGTAGGTTTGAGGCATGAGCACCCAGACCCCCACATATTACTGGGGAGATAATAATCTCATAGGGTTTACACTGGGATTTTATTCTTTTGAAATCTAGCAATTATACTAAAGTGATGTCCAACAAATAATAGTGACACACTCCCACGGATATCGTCAGATAGAGAACACATGCAGAGATCTTATCGGTCGACAATATAAATCTTTTAACCTGCCCGACTGTCTGAACGACCAATCATCATGGCATGAAAAATTTCAGAAAACTCCACACTGAAAATTGTATGAATCTTCGTTTCGTATGATTGTATCTTTGCATCTATGGCCAGATGTTTTAGATATTAAGATTTAATCTTAGACACCTGTAGCTAACAATGCAAAATATACACCTAGATGTTGATATGCCAGTCCACTTCTTTGTAATAGCCATTTAATGTATTTTATTCTCATGAAAAGTTTGCATTTGAACCCAGAGACAATGCTACAGTGTGAAAATAAAACCCAGTGAAATGCCTAAAATCCTTCAATTTCTCTTTAAGTCTTAAGCTGGCCATAGACGCAAAGATCCGATCGTAAGATGATTCCACGATCGGATCTTTGCATCTCCCGACCTGTCACTAACCTTCAGATCAACTATAAGTAGTAAAAAGCACAGACAGCTGACGTTCTGCCCCTGACAAGGATCGTACTAAAGTTGTACGATTAAAAACCTAGTGATGGTCTCCCACTGAAAATCGTACGATCTGCAATAGACACAAAGATATTATCGCCAGCCGACAAAAATTTTCTAACCTGGCCGATCGACCAAACGACCGATCGGCATGGCACGACAAATGTCGGAACACTCCACACACGATCCGAAAGTCGTACGATAGTGGTACGAATCGAGGATTCGTACGACCAAGTCGTTGCGTCTATGGCCAGCTTTAAGCAAATGGTTGCTTACCTTATCTCCTGCATTTGGGTTCTTGTCAGGGTGATATTCCTTAGCCAATTTGCGGTAAGCCTAACAGGAGAATAAAAAACAAGGCAATTAATGGTTATTCATACACATAAATAAATCTTTACAGTGGGCAATAAAAAGTTACCATATGCCTAATACAAAGCTAAGTTCAGCAGTAAATGGATGCATATAGGAAACCCTTTAAACAGTACGTGCATTCCCTGATGAATTATGTCTTGGCCTTTATTGTGGTCAGTCATATTTGCTACAAAATCATAGATGTGAAAAAAAAGTAAAATGCACCATAAGAAAATGATGGTGTAATGGTGGCAAAGTCTGTTACAACCATTTTTAAGCCTTTTTGTGGGACAGGCACACACTTTCCCATTTACCTACCCCTAAATCATTTCAATACAGCCTCTGGTATGTGGTCTAATATTTTATGTAGTTAAGTCACTACAGGTGTGGAACCTGGTTATCTAGAATGATTGGGACCTGGTGTCTTCTGGATAAGGGGTCTTTCCATAAGCTGGATCACCATTCCTTAAAGGGATACCGTCATGGGAAAAAATATAGTTTTTTTTTTTCCAAAATGCATCAGTTAATAGTGCTGCTCCAGCAGAATTCTGCACTGAAATCTCAAGAGCAAACAGGTTTTTTAGATTTCATTTTTAAATCTGACATGGAGCTAGACAGATTGTCAATTTCCCAACTGCCCCAAGTCATGTGATTAAGGCTAAGTCCAGACGGGGAGATTCGGGGGCGATTCGTTGCCTGGCGACTTTTCGCCGCGACGGATCGCCCCCGAATCTCCCCGAATAGGTAGGCGAGGGTTAAAAGCGCCGGCGCGTGTTCACACACAGCGGCGCGATTTTTAAAATCGCTCCAAATTGCCTGGCTTTACTGCTGCACTGCTAGTTGGAATATCAACCCCGACGTTTATCCCCCTGCACAATAAATAGTCGGGTAACAGGATAACTTCCGGACACCTGAATTGCTATAAAAATGCTCCCACCTAGTGGTAGATTTGAGATAAGTACTCAGTAGTCCAGTTCACAAAGTCATGTCTCCAGCAGTTAGAAAATAATCGCTCATTTAAAAGCAGTGGCATTGTGAAGAGATGGCTCTTTCTGAAAGAACATGACCAGGCAAAATGACCAGAGATGGCTGCCTAAACACCAATATTACAGCTAAAAAAAATATACATTTATTGGTTTAAGACTAAAATTTTAACCTGTAGAATTATTTGCAATATACACTGTATAATTTAGCAATTAAAACTGGACCATAAAAATCATAACAGATTCTCTTTAAAGAAGTAATCCAAATTACGAAAGCATCCCTTATCTGAAAAATCCCAGGTCCCAAGCACTCCGGTTAAGAGATCCTATGCCCATACAATATATTGTTTATTATCTTATACATGGCCCTGACTTTTTCAAAAATATTAGATAAAAGAAAACCAACTGCGGCAAAACACTAACATTCGATACATATTCATAAACTGCAAAGATATACTGAATGAGGCACCCGCTGTTAAAATATAAGGATATTATAAGGTACTGAGAAGTTGCATAACTATATAAAAGAACAAGGCCAAAATGTGCAGACAATACCAGTACAGGGAAAATATACCCCAGGGTTAACGTTCACTTTTAATTAAAAAAAAAAAAAAACACTGTTATCAGGTCATGCCACAAAATTAACTCTACAAAAGCAATGTCCATATTACACATCAACAACATATTTAAATATCTATACTTTTTTTTCTAAGTATTTAAAGGGGTGGTTCACCTTCAAGTTAACTTTTATTATATTGTAGTAGGGCTAATTCTAAGAAACTTTTCAATTGGTCTTCATTATTTATTTTTCATAGTTTTTTAATGATTTGCAATTTTCTTCTTTTTCTTTGCAGCTTTCAAATGGGGGTCACTGACACCATCTAAAAACAAATGCTCTGTAAGGCTACAAATGTATTGTTATTGCCACTTTTTATTACTTATCATTCTATTCAGTCCATCCCCTATTCATATTCCAGTCTCTTATTTAAATCAATGCAGGGTTGCTAGGGTAATTTGTACCCTAGAAACCAAATTGCTGACACTGCAAACTAGAGAGCTGCTGAATAAAAAGCTAAATAACTATAAAACCATAAACAATAAAAAATGAAAACCAATTGCAAATTGTCTCAGAATATATATTATACTAAAAGTTAACTCAAAGGTGAACAACCCCTTTAATATTTATATTGTACAAATACAAATGAAAAAAAAGACTTGTTTGCTTGACTGTTTTATTTGTACCAAAAAACAAGGTATACCATGTCATTTTTCCAACTTGTTCCTACATATAGTTTCGATTAAAACAAAATCTATAATTTTCAGAACAAGAGCACCGTATGTGAAAATGGTTCAACTAATAAGCAATTAAAGGGATACAGTCAAGGGAAATTTTTTTCCTTTCAAAACGCATCAGTGAATAGACTTCTGCACTGAAATCCATTTCTCAAAAGAGCAAACTTTTTTTTTTAAATATATTTAATTTTAAAATCTGACATGGGGCTAGACATATTGTCGGTTTCACGGCTGCCCCCAGTCATGTGACTTGTGCTCTGATAAACTTCAGTCACTCTTTACGGCTGTACTGCAAGTTGGAGTGGTATGCCTCCCCAGCAGCTTTACATATAGCAGCTCCCTGAAACAACATAACAGTTGCCTGGTACATCTAGGAACAGCACTCAACAGTAAAATCCAGGTCCCACTGAGACACACTCAGAACATTGTGTAGGAAAAACAACAGTCTGCCAGAAAGCAGTCCCATCCTAAAGGGCTGGCTCTTTCTGAAAGCACATGACCAGGCAAAAATTTTTTATTTTACATGACAGGGTTAAAGGGACTAGTTACTGAATTTTGTTCCCTCACTGAGGCAAATGGAAGATGGCTTCAGATTTCCTCTGGAACAGCTAGCAGTTTGGCAGGTTACATTTCGATTAAATCTGAACCCTAAGGTTGATGGACTTGATGTAATGTGACCCGATGTGCTTTTTTTCCCAAGCTAAATTACTATGTAACTATACTGTCCAGCACGCTTTTGCCCTCCTGGACCTCCAAATGCAAATATTTATGTAACTGTAAACTGAGCTCAGATATGAGCTGCTGAGAGTGGTCAAGTGTGAAGTCTCTTTTATTTCCTAAACTACCAGTAAAAACCTTCTAAAACAAAGCTGCTCCATGTGTATTGCTGCCAACACCACAAGAGGGAGGAATGGCACAAAGCACTCAAAGCTGGCCATAGACACAAAGATATAGCTGTACAATTCTTAGTTTTGTGCAATGTTGGACAGTGTTTGGAGAATACCAACTTTTCCCATAGCATGGGCATCGGTCGTTCAGATCTGCACGTCTATGGCCAGTGTAGAGACGTGCAGATTTACCTTCATATCGCACAGCTAATCGTTCAGTACCATCTCCCCAGCTGCCACTAATTATTCAGATCAAATAAAGCAGTAAAAGAACAGATCAGACAATGTTCTGCCCCTGACAGCAAAAGTACGTCTGACAAAACTGGTGACAGTCTCCCACTGATATTGTCAGATCGGTCATACATGCACAGATATTATTGGTAGTCGACAGAAATATATAACCTGTCCGATCAAATGAATGACCGATCGCCATCTCACAAAAATTGTTGGGACACTGCACACACGGCCCGAAAATCGTACAAAATGGAGATTTGCACGATCACATCTTTGCATCTATGGCCAGCCGTAGTCTCAGTACACAAAAATATTTCCTATGAAGCACTTTGGAAATGCACATGGACAGACAAGAACATTATACTTTTCTAATAAGGTGCACCAACTCCACTGATTCTATAGGTGGTCATTGCCACTATGAGATAAAGGTTTCTGATGATAATCATGTCTCCAAAGTGCTTTTGATGTACACATCTGCAAAGCCGATATCCTTGCCTAATATCACCAAACAGCATTTGATGAAACTAGTTACTAATCTTCCTCTCTAGAACAGAGGTTACAATAGCCTGCAATTAAAATACAGGAAGTTAAGCTGGCCATAGACGTAACAATTCCGATCTTTCTCGGGAAAGATCTTTCCAAGAAAGATCGTTCGTTTCAACACACACGTGTAGAGCTGAATCGTCAGATAAACGGGTAGAAACAATAGAATTCTACTTGTATCTGACGATTCAGCACTAACAATGGCCGATGTTCAGGGAGCTTTCAAAGGCATCCGATCAAAATTTTCCGTCCAGTCCGATCAACCAGCCGACCGATATCTTAATCCTCTGACGATATCGGTCGGCTCATTTCCCACCATACACGCACCAAATATCGTACGAAAATTCGTTTCGTACGATATTATCTGTGCGTCTATGGCCACCATTAGTTTCTGCTAGCTTTGCTCAATAGCAATTATGATGACTTCTTTTCAATATTTCTGCTATGATGAAACTGTAAAACAATGTCTCGCAGGAATCATTTGCATGAGCAAGAGGATACTTAACAATAATTATACATTGCTTATATAATTATACTTCTAAAGGACACTAAAAAAGCATTTGTTTTTAAGAACTGAAATATAATGCACTATGTAAATGCACTGGTAAAACAGGCATGTTTATGTTCACAACAGTTTATAGAAATAAGCTGCTGCGTAGGCATGTAGGCATCAATTTAAAGGGACTGTCACGATTTTTATAGTGTAGAATAGATTATGGTGTAGTTTTCAGACACACTATTGTTTCTTCAATTTAAAGGGCACCTATCGCTTTAAAAAGTTACCCCCAACCAAAGGTGTGTGCTGATAGAGCCAGCATTCCGGGTGGGAGTACCAGTACTTAAAAAAAAAAAAAAAAAAAAAAAGCGGCCCCAAACAGTGACCACTTTTCACAATTTGCATGACGTCATCCACTGTCATGGCGGCTCGCACTGGGGGCTCCCTTCCAGTTCGGGTTTGCCTGCGCTGGTGGGGTTTTTTTTTTTTTTTTTTTTTTTTTTTAAAAGTACTGGTACTCCCAACCGGAATGAGGGCTCTATCACCTTTGCTTGGGGGTAACTTTTTAAAGCGATAGGTGCCCTTTAATGTAACTGGAAGAGTTGCAATGGGACTTTGATTTTTTCTATTGAGTGCTATTCGCATATCCATCAGTGAGCCGTTATCTTGACACATTCTCATTGTTCTGTTGTTAGGCTGCTGTGGGGAAGGGAGGGAGGGGTGACATTACTTCAACTTGCAGTACAGCAGTAAAGAGTAACTTGGGGAACCTGGGAAACAAAATACATGTCTAGGCCCATGCCAGATTTCAAAAAGAAAATAAGATGCAACACCAGGTTTTGTTCTTACACAGGAAGATGAAAAGGGGTCAAATTTCATTAATCTAAAACAGGACTGCCAAGAAATATATTTATTATTGGAAATTAAAATATATACGTTAGCAACCCAAAAACTCAAATGCATTGATTTTTCTGCAGGAAAATAATTAATCACTCGAGTTTTCAGGCAAAACCCTTAAAAAAACTTATCATGAAGGCTATTAAGGTCTTCAAATGGTTCAAGAGACCTCTAGATTTTCAACTTGACCACATTCTTCTCTATCTTCAATTTCACTTCACACTTACCACTATCATAAGCAACAAGACCTTACATCTCAATTTTAGATTGTAAGCTCTCACAAGCAGGGACCTCCCATTTTTTTTTACTATTGTTTTAATCACATAAAATGTATGCAGTTGTTATTTCTTGAGCTAAACAGGTTTAGGGCAGAGATACGCTGCAATTAGGGGAGATTAGTCGCCCAGCGACAAATCATTTTCGGGGGGGGGGGGGGGGGGTAAATCTCCCCGAATTACCTCCTGCCCTGTTTTCTGCAGTCACCCGAAGTTTCCTTGTGAGGCAACTTTGGAAAACAAAGCGCTCCGAGTAGGCGAATTTCATCTCGTAGACTATTTTCATTCTAGACGGTAGAAAGGCAGTTTGGAGATATTAGTCGACGCGCAGAGGAGGACATTTGTCGCCGGCGACTAATCTCCAGGAATTGCCGTTTGCATCTCTGCCCTAAAACTGATTCTACTCCATGTTTACTTCAGTCCTTTGTTGTGACTGTTTCGTCTTACAGACTACCTGTGAACTGCCAATGTAATTAGTTATCTAGCAAATTCCGGCTCCCTGTTTACCTCAAGCAAGAAGAAAAACAAAACGTTTTCTTATGTTCCGCACAATCCCCTTCACCGAATTCATCTTCAACAAGGTATACTGCCCCATAGTTGCTCATTGTTACAACTGCATGTTGTTACTCACGTTTGTGCTTGTAAAATGTTAATATTTCATTTTGTAAAGCGCTACGCAATATGTTGGTGCTTTAGAAATACATAACAATAAAGTTCAGCAGTAACAATAGTACTAGATAAATTAACCCAACAATAAATACAAGTATGGGACCCATCATCAGGCAACCCATTATCCAGAAAGCTCCTAATTACAGAAAGGACATCTCCCATAGACTCCATTTTATCCAAATTTTAAAAACAGGATTACCTTTCTCTCTGTAATATTAAAACATTACCTTGTACTCGATTCAAACTAAGCTATAATTAATCCTTTTTAAACTACTATTTCTAGTAGACTTAAGATATGAAGATCCAAATTAAGGAAAGATCTATTATCCAGAAACCCCCAGGTCCCAAACATCCACTGGAGCCAAGACATGAAAGTGAGGAAACCTGCATAAGACGAATGAATGTGCAACTGCTGTCAAGATGGAACCTGCTTTCTGTGACGAATACCTAGAACTGTATAACCCACAGATAATGCAGGTCCAAATCAGGGCACCCAGCTGTCCTTGAACTGCAATTCCCAACATTCTCTGATAGACTTTACATTTAAACTGTGTGTGACACAGCTGGGGTATAGAATAAAGGTGGACGTTATCTCCCTATTAGTCAGATAAAGTACCTGGGTGATAAGAGTTTGCAATAAACTGATAACCAGCTTCGGCCTTGAATGTAACAAGACCCGGCAAAGAAATAATATGGGAGAGGGCCCGAGTACGGGTTTTTTTTTTCAACCCTGTGTTGAACCCCATCTGTACAATCCCAAATAACGCCTACTTCCCCGTCACGATCTAGGGCCTCAAAAAGCCGGTGCGCTCCTCCAGCAACCCCGCACATACCTTCTTCAAGTCGTTCTCGCTTGCTCCGGGGGGCACCCCAAGGATGTCGTAGAGCTTTGTGTCCACAACGTTGGCCATGGCGGGGCGCTGAAAGAAGGCGGCGGAGGGCCTTTAGATAGGTGACGGAAGAAGCGAAGAGCCCTCCGTGGGGGACAAGAACTAAAAGAGAGAGACCGGAAACGCTGTGCGGCAGCGTCACTCACACGTGATCCCGCCTTGTGGCGTCACTAATCCGCCCCTCTACTAATGGCGCATTAGATACCTGAAAAGTGGTAATAGTTTACTAGAATTCCAGTCTTGCGACTACAATAGGCTGTTATAATGCAGAGAGATCCGACTGCCTGACTACATTACCAATCATTTGCAATAAACGTACCAAGAAAAAAAAACTAGGCTAGGCAAACACCTTGCCGTAATCGTGTTGCTATGGTAACATTGATAATTATGAGCTGCCATTTTTAAAGCTGGCGTCGGTGGTTCTGTTTTTATTTTGGGTACTTATTGCGAGGCTGCTAGCGAGACAGCTTTATTCGTAGTGGAAGAAATGTGAACGCACTCCCTTGCCTTCCTATGTAGCAGATTCGGGTGCTCAGTCCTCTAGGGAGACGTCCCGCCTCTGAATCCACACACAGATCAGGAACTGGCACAGAGGAGATTAACTAAAAGGGGATTAACCAAGTGTTTATCTGCGTAAAATGATACACAACGTTTCGAGGGCTGCCCCCTTCGTCAGGTGATGGTCAGTGGCGTAACTACTCGCTGGTGGGCCCTGGTGCAGGATTAGGGTTGCCACCCAGCCGTTATTTTAGCCTGCAAGGGCCGGGGCTAGGGTTGCCACCTGGCCAGTATTTTACCGGCCTGGCCGGTATTTTTGATGTTTGATCCCAATGTTATTAATAGGAAAAAAAGATAAATATATATGAAGGCCGGTATTTTTTTTAAGAAAAGGTGGCAACCCTAGCCAGGGCTGGTATTACAAATTTGCCGTTAATTTGTAATACCCTTACAAAAAGCCCTCGGCCCTTCACTTTAAATTTATTTGTTCCCCGACACTGCGGTGGCTCTGCCTAGGGTTGCCTAGGCAACCTGTGGCTGAAGCAGGACAGGGGGGCGGGCCCGTGATGTCAGTAGGCGGGCCCGTGACATCACGGCGTCAATCAAGCTAATCCCGCCCGGTTTTCCTTATTTGGAAAACCAGGCAGGA
>CM044437.1:64550514-64566483 GCA_024363595.1 Xenopus borealis
CTTAAAACAATTGTATTGTTATAAAACCAATTTACTACAGCATACTACACACCTCAACAATTAGTTATCTGCCTATACCTTGTATCAAATTGATATCAACTAATCACAATAGTTGCTAAGAGTTACAGTAGTGGCTAGGGTTGGACGGTAAAAATTATGGTTGATCCCAATGTTATAAATGTGTTTTAATAGCCAAGAATTAGTAGCATATACCAGTGCTTTATTAGCAGGCTCATGCAGCCATTACACAATAGTTACCTAAACTCTAATGCTCTAAACAGTATAGTAAATATGCACAGTATAAGTCTTGAGCACACTGACATCTACAGTCCATTTGTATAAACACAATTAATAGGGAAAAAACAAATATAAAGGAAGGCCGGTATTTTTTCCCAGAAAAGGTGGCAACCCTAGTATTAATGCAGTTCACCACCTATAATTAGTGAATGAACTCAACTGCACAATAACTATCTGTGAACAGCCTATGGTGCTGGTTATTGGCATTACATTAGCAGTGCATAGGCTTGCCACCTTTTCTGTAAAAAAAATACCGGCCTTCCTATATATTTATCTTTTTTCCCTATGAATAACATTGGGATCATCCATCATTTTTACCGGCTAGGGCAATAAAATACCAGTCAGGTAGCAACCCTAGCAGTGCAGTGTGACAGCATCTTGCTAATCCCAAAGAAAATGCCCAAATGGTCAGGATTGCGGGCAGTTTATTGGTAGAACACAGTGTTTTTCTAGTAAATGAGCCTCAACATGATTTATATACTTGTGATAAGAAAAAGGATGACATTTTTAGAATCTCAACATATTTAGCAAGCCAAAATTTAAACCAAATGCTATGAATAGGTAGGTAGCATGTCAGCTGTTTTTTTTGATTTTCTTGATTCTTGGAAACAACGGAGTCATGTATATGCAGTAGTAGACTGAAATAAAGCAACACCTGGGTAAGTAAGATGGTGGTTCTGCATTTGGTTTTTGCCAGGCATTGCTGTTTTATCCTGAAAGGAAATCCATGGGGGAAAAACTTTCCAATTTGCTTCTCTGAATGCCTAACATATTGGCATCCCCTAGTGAATCAGGTTTCCATGCTTTTTAATAGACAAATGAAGTCCTACATATTGAAACAATTCATTATCCTACCAAACCTACTAACATTTTGGAAATAGAAAGAGTACCAAAAAGATTTGCCATGCAGAGTGTGGCAGATTTATTACCACACCCCTTTTTCTGGCCACTTCCCTAATTACCATGTTCATTTGACAAAATTTGTCAGTTTATGAAAGTTTTAACACAGGGGTCCCCAACCTTTTTTGGTCCGGGGACCGGGGTGGAGGCAAAAATTCTTTCAAGGAACGGGGGTTGGAGTCCAATCCGTGCACGCAGGCGTCCAATTCGACGTGACTCGTTAATATATATTAAAAAATGTTTCTAATATAGTTAGCCCAAAATGTATTCTATAAAGGCTGGAGTTACTGGATGTCTAACATAATAGCCAGAACACTACTTGAGGAGGGTACATGGTTCATAACCATTTTGCTTTTGAATCGGAGCTGCATGCTAAGTATCAATTGCAAACTCACTGAACAGTTATGTCCTATGTGGCCCCCCTTCAAGTCGCTAACTCAGAGTTAGAGAGATGAAAAGCAGGAACTAAAGTTCTGGTTATTATGTTAGACGTTCAGTCACTCCAGCCTTTATACATAACATTTTTGGCTAACTATATTGGAAACATTTTTATTTTACACAGCCTATTTACCAAGTTTTTATTTTTACGCTGAACTGTTCCTTTAAAAAGCCAGTTTTTCTACCTGGGATTATCTGGTGGCACATACAACGAAAAAAAGTGAATTTTTTTAAAACTGTGTGTATAGGTCAAAATAATTAGCAAAAACATCATTCTAGCAGACAAAGTAACAATTCATACTGCTTGGCCGCTTATCCTAGTGTTACGATTTGACGTTTTAATTTTTGTTTTAAAACATAAATGATAAAGCAGTAGGGGTTACTACTATGCTTTGAGCAATACCTGCAATTAAGGGTACTATGGACCCTGAGTACCAATAACATTGGGAAAGGAGGGGAAATTATACATTTACCAACAAAGTATGTTTCATTTTCTTTGAATCAACCGTTTTTGCATTTTCCAAACCATATGTTGTAAAATAACATGGGGTCGAAGATAAACTATAAATAAAAGAAAATTAAGAAAGATATATTTTAGTCAAAACTATTATGTGCTCAGGACAAAAAATAAGCAGTTATAAATTTGAAATAACATTTATGGATCTGAATGTGAATCTCAGCTTTGTTTTATAAATTCAAGATTTATGTTGAGATTGCTTTCCTCACTCTCCACTCCTGAATTACGTCAGATGTCACACACACTCGTTTGCATATTATCAGACAATCACAAATTGTTTTGTAACTTTATAAAGAAAAACAGAGACAATAAAGTGCCTTTAATTTTATTTGTGAACTACAGTTGGAAAGACCTTTTTAGAAAAGACTGACATTTCTTAGGAGACACATTATGTGCTGCAGTATAAATTGAATCTCTAAAGACTGCTTATAGGAGAAACTGATTTACCATGCAGTTAAACAGTTTAGTCCCATTAAAAGGGATTTTTGGACAGATGCGTAAGGATCTTAAAAGAATCATTATATGTTAGCATAGAGAATATGGTCCAAGAAGGATAATTTATGGTTAGAAATCCAAAAATGCTTTTTAGTTCTTTAAAAAGGAGGAATTAACAGTGTTCCCAAGGTGCCATATCTTCAGCATAAGTTAAAAAGGTATTTATAATGCAAAGAATTTGCTTTAAGCACCTGGTACAAAGCCCCACCCTGTGACAAAATATTTTATACAATGCAATAAATATGTATATATTACTTTGCCAACCGTGACCTAGTTAAAGCATACAGTGCAAAATGTATATGTCTCAGGAAGTGCCACATCTCAGTTAATAAGTATGAAGTCGTCTTCTCCAGCTGGTCTGCAAAGCAAAAATAAATAGTTTTATTTATCAATTCTCTTTGAAGAGGATAACCTAGATCAGGGACTTGCAGATACTCCTCATTTGCTGCCAAACTACGTACATATAAAATACATCCTGCTTACTGCAATGAGATGTAGGGAATGACTGAAGCTATGGTTCAGTACCAGTCAGGATTGTTTAATTCTGTTGAAAAAAAATTCCACCACATAGAAACTCAAGGCTGTCTCCAAAGTTTTCCCCATTCTTCTTTATGGAGGCTGTGCCCACCAGTGAGCATTGAATCTCCAAACACATTTGCATCTGCACTACTATAAGGCATATATCTATCTTCTTTATCATGCTGTGTAAAGGTGGAGTTAAGCATTAACGTTGTTGTTACACACACAACAACTAATCGGCAATTAGATTTCAACAGTTAGAAAACAATAACAAGATCTGATTGGTTTCTATGAGCAACATCACCGGTGATGTTCTACTCCACTTTTACACAGCATGATAAAGATATACCTTAGTATTGTCCTCATTATGAAGAATGAATTCAGTTAACCAACTCCTGCTTTCCCATCCGGTAACAGTCACAAAAAAAAAGCCAGTCTTGTAACGGTTCTTAAAGCAGGGTTATATACCTCCATGTTCAATGCAAGTGTAATGAACTTGTGCTGAACTTATTTTTTGCCTATTGCCCATTATCTATAGTTAAAGGGGAACTAGAGTTAATGTCACTGGGTGTGTCAAATGTTAGGCAACCCCAGTGATTATAACTGCTAACCCGATACCTGTTCTCTTGTTACAGTAATTTATAATACAGAATTTCTAGCCATAATGGTTTCTAGGGTTTAGTTCTCCTTTAATACATGAACAAATACACCATTTTATATTCCCCTGAACTCTATCTTATTATTTTTATAGACACAAATTATATACCTGCTTCTAAATATGCAGTGGGATATTGGTAGTTTTACAGAGCATCTCCTTGGTTCCATACACAGGGAGATCAAACCAGTGAGTGGTTTCTCTCCCCGATATGCCCACATTGAAGTGGGCTGAATCGGACTGATCTGATCACAATGTAGACATAACGGGTGGTCGGATCAACAAACCACATCAACAAACAGATGTTAAAGGGAAACTGTCATGGGAAAACGTTTTTTTGTTTTTTTTTAAATTTCCCATGACAGGATCCCTTTAATTTTTTAACCCGCACAATCGAGATCTGGCCGGATATCGATCAGGAAAGCCTATCGGATAGCCCCACACAAAGGCCAATAAGCTTCCGACTCACTCTATTTTATCGGCCCATGTATGGGGTCCTTTAGGAGCCCATCAGATCTCAAGTCAGTAATGAGAATCTTTGCGGCATGTTTGTGAAGTCAATGACTGATATGAAAGTTGATGAAGCCCTACTCTCCTATGAACTTCCAACCATTCTGGTCATGTGAATCAGTCACACACAATCTTTGTCATCTGTCTCAAGGGCTGAAAGACTTGCTAAAGATGACAATTATCATTGCTTTACAAATTGTTCAAACCAGTAGCTGCACTCAAAGCTACTACAAAAGAATGACTTACTGAGCAAGAAATGCTTAACACATTGAAATGCTTTGATAGTAATGTGAATGCCCTGACATTGAACCTTTATTGCATTATAGATGTGAAGTATGCTTTATATATATATATAAATAATTGTGATCCAATGTATAATGCAAATATTTTCTTTTTTAAGCTCAGTTGTTCAGTCTTACTATACCTTCTACAGCAGCAGATAAGAGTCACTGAATGGTCAGCCTTTTTTCCATTGTTCTGTGCACAAGCTATTGTATCATTTCCCCGCAGGAATTCATGGAGGTCTGTTGATGGGAAACCGTTCTGCTGGTATTTCTAATAAATTATAAAAAATATTCACAGTTAGCAACACACATATATACAGTTGTGCTCACAAGTTTAAATACCCTTGCAGAATTTATGATTTTTTAACCATTTTTCAGAGAACATGAATGATAACACAAAAAAGTTTCTTTCACTCATTGTTAGTGGTTGGCTGAAGCCATTTATTGTCAACAACTGTGTTTATTCTTTTTAAATCATATTAACTACACAAACTACCCAAAATGCACTGATCAAAAGTTTACATACCCGGGTGATTGGGCCTGATAATCACACAACTTGACACAAAAGGGTTAGAATGGCTATTAAAGGTAACCATCTTCACCTCTGATCTGTTTGCTTGTAATTAGTGGGTGTGTATAAAAGGTCAATGACTTTCTAGACTCCTGACACTTGCATCTTTCATCCAGTATGGCACTTATGTTTTTTGGTTTCTAAGTCATGCGGAAAGCAAAATAATTCTCAAAGAATCTGCGGGAAAAGGTAGTTGAACTCTATAAAACAGGAAAGGGATATAAGAAAATATCAAAGGAATTGAGAATGCCAATCAGCAGTGTTCAAACTCTAATAAAGAAGTGGAAAATTAGGGGTTCTGTTGAAACCAAACCAAATAAAACAAATTTCAGCCACAACTGCCAGAAAAAATGCTTGGGATGCAAGGAAACCCCCACAAATAACTTCAGGTGAAATACAGGACTTTTAAAAAATTTGGGTTGGCTGTTACAAGATGCACAATAAGGAGGCACTTGGAAGAAAGATGAGCTGCATGGTTGAGTTGCCAGAAGAAAGCCATTACTACGCAAATGCCACATAGTATCCCACTTACAATATGCACAGAGACAAGCCTCAAACCTTCTGGCACAAAGTCATTTGGAGAGATCAGACTAAAATTTAACTTTTTGGCTACAACCATAAACGCTACATTTGGAGGCCTATGATGAACGGTACACCATTCCTACTGTGAAACGGTGGTGGATCGCTGATGTTTTGGGGATGTGTGAGCTACAAAGGCACAGGAAATTTGGTTACAATTGAAGGCAAAATGAATGCAGTAAATTAACAAAACATTCTGGAGGAAAATTTGCACTCATCAGCCTGGAAGCTGCGCATCGGACCTACTTGCAGGCCCTGGTTTGTGGAAAGGCCACCTAGGCCCGGGCCTAGGG
Organism: Xenopus borealis; assembly: GCA_024363595.1. NCBI lineage: Eukaryota > Metazoa > Chordata > Amphibia > Anura > Pipidae > Xenopus > Xenopus borealis. The sequence goes on from CM044437.1 coordinate 64,556,573, forward strand.
TGACAGGATTTTAAGGGGCGGCATGCTGCCAAGCCACACCAACGTTGGTTCAGAAACACTGGTGATACGCAGGAGATACTATAGTTTTTTAAATTTCTCATCCCCATTGATCTGGTCCAGATGATGAAAATTTGCGAATAAAGGACAGAATATGGGGGCGACGAATGGCAGTGGGCCTAGGGGCGCCCTCTATGTAAATCCGGCCCTGCTTACTTGGACATTCAAACATGACTGATCCTTAACACAAGGCCAAGTCGACCAGTCATTGGCTACAGCAAAATAAAGTGAAGGTTCTGGAGTGGCCATCTCAGTCTCCTGACCTCAATATCAGAGCCACTCTGGGGAAACCTCAAATGTGCAATTCATGCAAGACAGCCCAAGAATTTACAGGAACTGGAGGCTTTTTTCCAGGAAGAATGGGCAGCTTTACCGTCTGAGAAGATAGAGAGCCTCATCCACAACTACTACAAGACTTCAATCTGTCATTGATGTTAAAGGGGACAATACACGGTATTAAGAACTGGGGTATGTCAATTTTTGATCAGGGTCATTCGGGTAGTTTATGTAGTGATTATGATTTAAAAAGAGTAAAACACAGCTGTTTGACAATAAATGGCTTCAGCCAACCACTAACTATGAGTGACAGAAAAGTTTTTGTTTTATCATTCATATTCTCTGAAATGTTTAAGAAATCATACATTCTGCCAGGGTATGTAAACTTAAGAGCACAACTATATATAGTTATTGTACAGTGAGACAATTAAGAATTGACAAATTAAGTGGCATATTTTAGAATCTTATCAAACTGGAATTTATATTTAAGTAAATATTTCCCTTTTACATCTCTTGCCTTGAACCAGCATTTAGTGATGGCCTGTGTGCCTCAGAGATCACCTGACCAGAATTACTACAACTGGAACAGGAAGAAGTGTGGAAGCAACTGTCGGTTAATTGGCTCATGTGACCTTACATGAATGGTTTGTTTGGTATGCTTGAGTGCACAGTGAATCATACAATCTGAGGGAGCAGCCTTTATTTTTTTTTAAAACGGCAGTTTTCAGTGCTCAGGCACCAGGTTCCTCCACTCACGCCTCTATCCTGTTGCCCCCCCCATGCTCGACATCACACAGTGTGCACGGTGGGGAGCGAGGTGATTGGCTGAGTTGCCTAGGTTGCCCGGTCAGTTTGGCTAGCCCTTGCTTACCACTTGCCTATTGTTTGATCACTGGCCAAGAGACCTGGGCCATGTGTACTAGCTTTTTATGCCTACCAATGCTGATGTTAGCACTTATTTGTAGTGAAATTAACTTGTTAATATACTAGCCACATGCATATCATATGCTGGGAACTTCTATGATTAGCAGATTACAGTTCATTTGCACAATACTAGGAGATATATTGGCACTTTATAAATGCATTATAGCAATAAGAACCTCCTATAGAAATTCATAAAATACATTCTGGATTAGGTTGTGCAGCCGACTCTCAAAGTAGCCATGCAAAAGCTGTCCCATAGAGTTACAAACAGATGCTGATGCCAGAAATTAAACTCTTTTTTACATCTATCATAATGTTGCCTTTGAAAACTATTTATAACTTTGTCATAAAGTATTTGCACAATGCTTTTACATTACCTGTCTGATGCCCCATGTTCCTGTATGAGGGGGCTGCTTTGTTTCTGCTGCAGGAGTCAGTCAGGTTTAGAAACTTCAACTAACACTTACAAAAATAAACCTCTCAACAACCTCTCAACAAATAACTTTTTAAGTACAAGCAGTTTTTTAGTGTCAGCATCACTCTAATGCTATACTGCTTACACCTTTTTTAGTAATACAGTAAAACAGACTTATTTGAAGAATAAGTTGCAGCAAGACATTTCCCCGATTTGACATTTTCTCTGAATTTAGAGGATTTTTGCCGATGTGAAATGAGGGGTTTCTACCGTTCTTTTGTTTTCATGTAAAATAAACATATTTGGGCAGATTTAGTCATCTTCACCCATCTCCGTTAGGACAAAAGATTGCAGAAACTTCGAGTGAGTTAATTAACTTATTGCTTTGGAAACCGTTTAAAAAAAAAAAAAAAAAGTGTTTCTTTTCCCTGTGACAAAAATTTAAAAAAAGCTTGCCAGGTTTTAGATGACACAGCCAACAACTAACCTTAATTGTTTCATAGGAGTCTGTTATAAGTACTATGAATAGACTTAGAACCATGTAGATAAAGAGACTAATGAAGGAATACAAGTACACTCTGCTGAATAGCCACACAAGGGTACTTTTCCGCCGAATCTCTGCAAATGTTGCAAACATGTCATCACCATTGACTAAGGAAAATAGGCATTCCGCAACTGTGTTAAGGTCTTCAAACTGCAAAAAGAACGATAACATTACAAAGCTTAAGTTAGGTTGAAACCTAAAACTAAAGACAATTGGGGATTTATATATAAAGATAGCATGAGACCTTCTGCTGAGCAATAATTAAAAATTCTGTTCTGATTAAAGTAACTACAAAAAATAAGGCGTGAGCCATGCATTATGAACAATCTATTCTTCATAAATATGCAGTTTACTGTAGCTGCTCCATATTTTCAGCTCTCCAGACTCCCTTGAAGACCTTTCTAGGTCCTCCTCAGTCAAGAATTCACTTAATAAAAAAAAAAATCACCTAATTAAATCTCAATAGTGGCCATATTTCATGACCCAATTCATAAAAATTGTATTTATAGTCACGGAGTCTGACATATGTTGGCATGTATTGACTAACTTGTCAAAGATAATTTATATTTGTATAAAATGCTGAAATATGTTTTTGGATATTATTAATGTAAGTTTTTCAATTAGAAAATATCAGTATCTTATATACCTTTTCATGGTAAGGTCCCAATACAATCCAGCCACAGAAAATGTACCCAAAGTAAATCATTCCAGCACAGCAGCAGAACCTTAAAACCTTTGGTAATGAAGCTTGCATTGTTAATATTAAAACCTATGAAAGAATAGATAGATTAGCAACAAAATTAAAAAGGTATCCTAAAAAGCAGATTCTGTTAAATATTACTTACATTATATTTTTGAAAGTATCCCAAGTATCGGATGACCCCAACCCAAACTAGTAAGGTAGATGTTCCAAGTAAAAGGCTGCAAACATCATAGCTAGTCATATTCTAGAAACAAATGAAAGAAAAAGGGTACATATTTAATAAAATCTAAATAATTTTTTTAAAGCAGATATTAGTTCTCAATGATGTTAATTAAATAGGAAAAACAGTCTTTACATTTGCATTCCTTTTTGTTAAAAGTGTAATAAGGCTAATATCTTCCTGAGTTCTTACCTTGGCTTTAATTTCCATTTTCATTATTGAGCCAACAATTGTCATCAAGTCACTTATGATCACCATAACATACCAACCATTTATAAACTCTAACTTGTCAGAAGAACAAATGTGACGTTTGTATCTTTCAAAGAAGTAGTTCACAAATCTCTGCAATGCAAAAACAGGAATGAATATGCAGGTCATTTGTTCCTTCAAATGCATCTCCTATAATGTATTGGTTAACAAGAGTCTTTGGCTAGCCCCCTGCTTCTTATTTAATATGGGATAAAATGTGTGCTCTTGATTTCCTATAGGGACTGTGCATAGAGCCGAGCTGAAACATGCATAGTGCCTTATACACCAATATATTAGATTGCCAAGAGCACAGTGGATGAGGAAATCCAGAAAACAGGGATATGGGTATCCTGTATATATATGTTGTTTTTACTTGCACAGACTGTGTGCCACTGAAGTGAAACTAAAGTTCTGCAGTGTGAAGGTTTTCTTTGTGTGCATACCTTATGTTCTATACAGTATACCAAACGATGCTGCCTACTGCATTCCATCTCTTTAAACATACTTAGAATATTGTCAATTCTGTAATATACTCAATACTCCTTAATGTTTCCTTTCATTTTTATGTTGCATGGATACATATGGAAGGCTGCAGTTTTGAAATCCCGCTTGTTCATGGCTAATCCTTATCTTTCCCGATGTGCTGCATTGCTGTTCTAATTGTAATTGAACTTACCCTTAAAGAAGGGACTACTGGCTGCACTTATGTTGTTGTTCACTGTTAATAAACTACTTCTTGCTGCAAAGAAATCTCTGTGACTGGAATCCATTTTGCCCAGAGGAGCACACAAGGTACCGGGAGTTGCTGGAAGTTGTCTGGCACCAGTGGGTCAGTGGCACAGCACAAGCAGCATCATCCTGTCCACACACTTTAATACACATGGCTTAAGCACACTCAAGGGTGGGCTACATTTGGTCACGGTATAGTACATGTATTTTGTGGCCAAGGCATAGACTTGACCAAATCAGTCAGCCAGGGGCTTGTACGTGCACTCAGTTGGAGTGCAAGTTTGGGGTTGATTTTGAAGTGGACTTTTTGGTTTAGAAGTGGATTATTCAGGCAATTCAGCGATGTGCATTGTTGTTAAAAGAAAAGGGTACACTTACACCTAGACACTTTTAACGGCCAAGGGCCCAACTTTTATTTTACCTGTCTGCCCAAGAAAATGATACCAGATGCCTTTGTAATACCGAAGACAAACAAGTGTATATTTATATATGTGACAATCTTCCTTGTGTTGTGATGCTGTATGAATCATACTGCTGATTACATGGATTGCAAAACTTCAATATTTAACACACCTAGAATTTGGATTATTTGTTAACAGACTGTTTTGTGGCTGTTTTTACAATAGTTAGCAATAACATTTACATATGTTTAACAATATGTGGATAACACAGCAAAAACCTCTACCTTGATTCAGCTCCTATGCAACCTAATCATATTGCCTCCTTGTCTGCATTCATACTCTGCTTGGTAACACTCTCCCACAATCTGTTTATGTTTACAGACTACACCGTGTTTTTTGCATTCATCGGTCTCCCAATACCCTGCTGATTTGCTTACTAACTGGCCTCTCATCATTGTTATTCTAGACATGCCATTCTCCATTGTGGATAACCAGAAGTGGATGCAATGGTAACTTTAAGTAACTGAATGTTTAATGTATGAAAATATACGTTTAGGGACTTTTAACATCTTTTAGTTGGTTGGTCTAACAAAAGCAGTAGGTACTGTTATACTCCGAACATAGGTCATTATCCATTCAAGCAGATAATGAAGCAAAGATACATAGAAGGCACGATAGGTGTTAGTTTTCTGGAAACCATACACTAATACTTACTTTTTGCAGCTTGATGGCAAGAACAATTGACCTTGTACAAAGAATAAGAGAGGCCAGACATGTCAAAATAACAAATCCATCAAAAAGCAAAATATAATGGGTGTTCTTTTGAGCTATCAATGTAAAGAAAAGAGGAAAAAGTAAAGTCATGCAGTAGTTTCAGTTTGTTTTAAAAATAGTCCATTACACAGTAAGTACAGAATATAGAAATACTAGAAATAATAGTTCTTGTTATTATAGTGCTTAAAGTTTAGTTTTGTTGCTTTAGAGCATTATAGGTTTAAAACATTAGCTAGAAGTTGTACCAGATACTGAATACTGATCATCTTAAGTCAAACAAGTGAAGGGTGGTACCGCATTAGCCATAAAAGAGTATGATAATATAGGCTAAAGGCACATAGTAATTTTTGCCACTTTCGCTGGCCATGAGTCTTCAGTTGTTAAATGTCTAAGGTGAACTCTATAAAGATGAATAAAAATATAAATATTATGCAGAGATGAAAGAAATATGAAAGAACGTACTGCATCCAGAGATATGCCAGTCTTTGCAATCTTGAACAGAAGCCTCGCTTTCAAAAAATAATTTGATTTTGCCACTGTGTGCCTGGTTATTAAAGATAATCTGAAAACAAACATTTGTAATTAGTCAGTAATAACAAATAAATGCTCGAGTGTTGGTTAGGCCTTGCTCACATTGCAATGTAGCAGACCAGCATCTTCTTTATTTCATGTATTCCTTTGCAGTATATTGAAAGCACTCACAGAAATTGTTTGAAAAAGAAAAAACTGTTTTATACTATATTTGTGGGAACATCTACGTGTTTCGGTCCAGCAGGGACCATCATCAAGATCTGATTGCCGTGAGTGCTCTCAATATTGTACTCGATATTAATTTTTTGGTTAGCACCCGGCGTTTTGCCCATGAGGGAGGCGAGTGCCGGTTTAATTACAAGGTTTGAGGCTTGTCTAGAAGACAGACCTTTTCTGTAGCTGCTTCTATAGTTTAGTATTAGTATAAGTATCTAAAACATATGAGATTTCATGTATTTATGTTGTAATTACTTGTGTGTGGAACAGTGTCGGGACTGGGACATCAGGGGCCCACCCAAAAACCTTAGACTAAGGGCCCACCCAAAAACCTTAGATAAGGGGCCCACCCATAAACCATAGATCAGGGGCCAACTCTCAGTACTATTATCCTTCCTCTCCTTTCTCAACCTCTATTCTCTGAGTCTTTTCTTTACATGCTATAATCTATTGTTCCATCTATTTAGCCTCATTTTTCTCATAGAAATAGGGAATGGCCATGAAATAGCCATCCCCAACCAGTAGCTCGTGAGCAACATGTTGCTCTCCAACCCCTTGGATGTTGCTCCCAGTGGCCCCAAAGCAGGTGTTTATTTTTGAATTCCAGGCTTGGAGGCAAGTTTTAATTGTATAAAAACCAGCTGTACTGCCAAACAGAGCCTGAATGTAGGTTGACAATCCACATAGGGGCTACCAAATGGCCAATCACAGCACTTATTTTTCACCCCAAGAACATTTATCATGCTAGTGTTGCACCCCAACTCGTTTTACTTCTGAACGTTGCTCACGGGTTCAAAAGGTTGGTGATTCCTGATTTAACAGCATGAGGGCCCACTGACACCTGGGCCCACCGGGAATTTTCCTGGTATCCCGGTGGGCTAGTACGACACTGATGTGGAAGAGGCAATATTTACATTAGTTCCAAATAAGTGATAAATAAGGGTGGTGATGAAAATTTGTGCTGCACGTCTATTTAACATTGTACATAGAATCTGCAATCTCTATCCCCCTTTGAGCCATTTCACCAAGAGAGTGAATGATTTGGTCTCTCTAAATTAGTTCAACAGCAAAATTCTATGTTCTATATTCTGACAATAAGCAGAACAGTATTTTTAAACACTATTCATGCTGCCACTTAATAGACATTGAAGCACCGTGCCATAGCCCCAACAATGGCTATGAGAAATCCTTATGGAGAAAATGTTTTGAGCCACAGCAATAACAATGCCCAGAAAAGGAAAATGAGTTAGGTAAGTTAGCATAACACTTACCCTATTGTGAAATACATAGCAGTCTGGCAACTCACGCACTCTCATAGTTTGCAAATCAATTCCTTTCAATTTAAAGGAAATTTCCACTTTAATGAGCCTAAAATAAAGCATCATTGTTATGCCAACCCCTACTATAGAACTGGGTGAATATGAATGTGGGAGAGAGAGCATTACCTGTACAATTCCAGATGAAAGAATGTCGAGTTTATTGCAGACATGTTGTGGGGTTGCTGAGAAGCCAGCACCTCATGTTGTATATGTAAACATTCTAGGAAGAAATAAGAATAAGTGGTATGTATCCTATGTGTATCCATTAATCTAAATTCTTACTGCCATTTGTTTATTCTGTGCATAGCAAATCATTGTGGCATATACTTAAAATATTTGTCTCACTGAGCATCCCTGCTTCTTTTACACTACAGGTATGGGATCCGTTAGCAGATGGCTCCATATTATAGGAAAGTTATCCCCAATCAAATAATTCACTATTTTAAAAGTGATTTCCCTTTTCTCTGTAATATTAAAACAGAACCTTGTACTTGATCCGAAATAAGATATAAATAATCCTTATTGGAGGTACAGGTATGGGACCTGTTATCCAGAATGCTTGGGACCTGGGGTTTTCCAGATAAGGGATCTTTCCATAATTTGGATGTTACGTTTACTAGAAATTCATATAAATATTAAATAAACCCAATAGATTGATTTTGCTTCTAATAAGGAGTAATTATACCTTTCTTTATAGAGAAAAAAAATTGTTTTTTAAAATTTAGATTATTTGGATAAAATGGAGTGTATGGTAGACGGGCTTTCTGAAATTCGAAGCTTTATGGATAACGGGTTCCCGGATAATGGATCCCATACCTGTACAACATTACCATTTGATTTATTTAATGCTTAATTCTTTTTAGTAGACGAGGTATGGAGATTCAAATTCTAGAAATACCTCTTATCTGTAAAACCCCAGTTCCTGTGCATTCTGAATGATAGATTTTATACCTGTACTCCTACCACCTCCTATGATGACACAGTATGTAGTAAATACTTGACCACGAACTAACAATTTTATTTTGTTTTTGCTGCTTATAAGAATGGTGTGAAAATCAAGAAGAATTATGAAACATTATGAAAATATATTATTTATGCTAGAAAATGGCTGTATTGGAAAGTAACGATTAAAGCCTTTAACGAATGAGTATTTCCAAATATTTATGTGACCATCCTTTTCTTTTGATGGAAAAAAGCAGTCCTGTCTCATTATTGGCAGATTTTTTATAACAAAATATACCTTCTGTGTGTTCAAGAACCCTCTCCAAAATCCAGTTGTATACTTCATTGTAGCCTTTGAACATAGGCAGTAAAACCAAGTTTGAAAAAAAATTTAAGGATAATATCTGAGGTAAATTGAATTCAGTAGTAGCCATGGTCACGGAGTACACAACCATTATTGGTTGTGTACTCATAACATCAATCAGTAGACCAAGGCCAGCAGCAACCTGAAATGGTTTGTTACCATGAAAAGGATCCAAGCAGGCAGTAAACAAAATATTTTGTGACTAAAGTAAGTGTAATTAGAACAGTGTCATGGAAGTAAATATTAAGTGTATTTATTGTAACGCTCACCTTTTTAAATGGCAAACCTGTTACAAATGCCGTCTCTACTTATTAATTGCTTTAATTTAACAGTTAAAAAGTTTAAAAGTTTTTCTGTGACATGCCACCGTATACATCTTCAATAACACATTTATTTGGTTCTGGGAACTATATCTTTGGGGCTTTGTGGTATGCTTTTGTGATAACATTTTAACAAATGTATAGAATTTGCTGAATTTGAAATAATGATCTCACATCGAGGTTTTAACACTATCCAGCTTCTTAATGCTCAAAGAATTAACAACATAGTCAAAAGTTACCTGTTTCGATATTAGGATCTATGTAAAATGTGTCATTGGATGGATGGATTGAATCTTGATGGTAATGTTGCTTACAAACTTTCAGGCCTCTTCTTTCACCCCGCTCATAGCCAACTGTGCCCAGTGATATTTCCTTTAGGCGACGGTACTATCCAGAGAAAATGAATGCAGAATCAAATGTTTGTTTATGCGGAGCAGTATGTGCACAATAAACAGCATTCATTAGACATAAAAGGAACATCAAAATTGGACAGTGGTACACACGAATATTCATTTTCGGAACAAATAGGAACTTTTGCAATGAATATTGTGTGCAAATCATTTAAAAAAGCGCTGCATAAATAAATCACAATGCAACCTTTCTTAGGGCTATTTCTATTATACCACCAACATCCAGCATTTTCAATTTTTTACATCTCTGGTGTATCTTGCCCACCAACCTACCAAATACCATACTTTGTTTTTTGTTCCTCTTATAGTTTATAGATTACTTACACTACTTTCTCCGTTGATTCTCTTTTTGAGAGATTATATTTCACATTTTGCAGACCTATTTATGAATAGCCACAGCCTGTCATTGAGAATCAGTGGTTAGACTGCAGGTTGGTCTAATACTGGGACATTTAAGGAAAATATTTATCAATTGCCTTGGATATTGGAGAGAAGAGTAGCCATTTATCTGTTACCT
>CM044437.1:64572093-64597781 GCA_024363595.1 Xenopus borealis
AGTAGTCAGACTTACAAAAACACTTCCTCGGACAAAAAAGCAAAGTTAACTAAGTTAATGAATTATCTGCATTTGCTATTTCAATTGAAAAATGACTTCCTCTCATGGCTAGAAACATCATGTATCGCAGACTGTAGTACAGAGGTCTTCAGACTTCTGCTCAGCCTCTTAGATAATAAAATGTTAATTATATAAGAAAAAAACAATTATAAGTCACTTTTATTATAAAACTTCATTTTCATCCTAACTGGCCTTAAGTCTGCCCCCCCCCCCCCCCCCCCCCCCCCCTCCCCAATTTATTCTTTTGAAATCTCCAAGGTGGCTAACCTTACAAATGTTTAGGAACGGACACTTTAAAAAATGCATGTTTAGTATATGCATGATTTATTTTAAAACAGGACTTTTACTTAAAACATGGTATAATCATCATCTAGTGTCCAAAATTGTTGCTTTTTGTGACTGTAGACACAGCTTCCTATAGGAATTATAGGGTCCCATTTACCTGCCAGGCCACATCTCTGATACACCCAAACTACACTGAGATACCAAATTTTGCCCCTGATCTGGCTAAACTCTGCTTGAAGGGAAGGCCCATGACTTTTGTTTGCAGTTTGGATCCTCAATTAGACTAAATCCTTGGCAGTACTCCTGTTTATCCCCAGACTGGCAGTCAGTCTTCTTTGACAACCGAGTTTCAATTTTTTTTTTTAAAGTTTAAATTTATCTCACTAGTGAATCACATAGCTCCAAAGTCACTGACAATCAGTAACTCCAATGCGCAGAATAGAGAGAACAAGTCAAATTGCATCTTGTAACTACAAGACCGCACATTCCATATTATGGGGGGAAAAATAACATCCGAGAATTGAGCAGACCTCTTGTCTTAAAGGGTCTGTTCACCTTTGAGCTAACTTTTAGTATAATGTAGAGAGTGATATTCTGAGATAATAAGCAACTAGTTTTCTTTTATTGTAATTTGTGGTTTTTGAGTCATTAAACTTTTTATTCAGCAGCTTATTATTATATTATACAGTTTGCAATTTCGGAAATCTGATTGCTAGGGTCCAAATTACCCTAGCAGCCATGCATTGATTTAAAGAAGAGACTGGAATATGAATAGGAGAGGGCCCGAATATAAAGATAATTAATCAAATGTAGAAATAAAAACTGGAAAAGCTGAAAGTTGGAAAGAGGCAGAAGAAGGAATCAAATAATTTTAAAAAGTACAAGAAAAAAAATTCCAACATAATAAAAGTTAACTTAAAGGTGAACCATCCCTTTAAGTTATTTCAGGTCACAGGTCCCAAGTCCCAGTAACTTTATCATGCAGCTATGCCAGCAATCCCTGTGGTGTTTGAGGGCAGTGTTACAAATAATGTTAACTGGAATTATTAACTAAAACTGCTTTGTGCATGACTGAAAAATGGAGAACGAGGTTTTGCCCTTAAAACTGTCTGTCACATACAATACAGAGTTTGTACAGTCTCTCATTTGCAATACCAGCATGGCCAGACTGGAAAGGACAAATTCATTGTGTGATGAAGGCAACAGTAAATGCACCCACAAACAATGTGTAAACACTTAAAACAATTCAAGCTGGAGCAAGATTCCACAAGCATATTGTTCTCATATGTGCAACATAAAACTGACCAGATTTTCCTTTTAATCTGGAACACTAATAATCAAGTGCACACTGCAGGCAAGAGCTGATTAAAATGCATCCCTGTAGCTATTATTTTTTATGTATCCTATTTAGAAGGATGATTGGCTTAGATTAAGGTACAAAATATAAGAATATTTGTAGCCACAGACTGAGAAATCTGGTTTTATGATGCACATTAAATCTCATGGCACAACAGTCATTTGGATATTCAATTAGCAGCCTTGGCCATTGAGGGATTCCTGGAAATTGCAATTTATATGCAGGCAATACCAAGCATGATCAATTTATATTTCTATACAGCAGTGCAGAGGTAAAATATTTATTTGCAAAGGACTTCAAGAAAAAGGACATACCTGAGTGGGACATTGCCAACGCACTTCATGGAAATGTTCATCATAAGGCTGGTTGTGCAAGCAGATTAGGGAGGTAGGGAAGGCGCATATGTAACTATTAACCAGATGACACACAACAGTAGATTTTTTAGAAAATTTACAAGGTAGAACTCTGGCTAATAAGGAAAATATATATTGCAGATGAAAGATGACCAAAAAGAGTTTTGTAGAGAACGTGTGTTACAGAACCTTACTACTTTGGTGAGAATATTGTAACTATTCTGCTAGTACCAGCCTGGAGCAGGAAACGGGAGCTACTGGGAGTTTATAACAGGGAGATGGAGGTGATAGAGTGGTGGAAATGTTGCTGGTTTAGAGATTTCACTTCATCTGGTTCATTTAATTTTTATGTGTAGAAAAGAGGCTAAGCTTGGGAGGGGCATAGCATTTTATTTCATTGCTAGAGGTGGGCCTAAATGAGGCATGAACCACCTCATTGTTAATATTGTTAAAAAAAAAAACCATATGCAAGTAATAATGGCATGCAGCTTCTGTGAATTTTATCCTAGGGCATTCTCAGAGTTATAGTTCAGCAGCAGCTTCTAATGTTTGCAGCACCCTGATATCTATAGGACAGTGTTCACCCAAACAACAGCTTCCAGGCCTGGATCATTATATTCCTGATTGCCTCTGATAAATGCATGCTATGGAATCCACTACTTTCAAAGGAACTTTGCATGCATTTGTGCTGATTAATCAGCCATGCAGCAGGTGTATTTTATATGGGGTTAGAATTGTAGTGTTTAGGTTTGCCTAGTCATTCCTTTCATTACTCACATATATAGAAAATGCCACCATGCATGGCAAGTAAATGTTTTTTAGATATCTAAATACGATACGTTTAGGTTCCATGTATCTGATTTTAATAGTAAAAAAGTGCAGCATGGGTGTGTAAGAAATACCTATTTAAATACGATTAATGGGAACTAAACGTATTACATTTAAGAAGGTGGTTGCACAGCCTTTATTTGTTAATATGTCCTATGAACAGGGCTGCTGCCTCATGCTTTTGTTATTGTGTGCCTGCTGCAAGACTCATTTGGAATTAACAGAAATAATCTTGCACTTTCATATTCATTAACAACCAAAATTCTCTTTAAGGGCAGAACTACAGTGACAATTTTGGTCCATTTTCATCACATCCGACGCTGGGAGTTAAAACAAGGCAACTAATAGAAAGTCGGATGGTGTTGCAGGGTTGATCTGACGCAACACAACTGTCGGATGAAGATGCAGCTTGCAGCATTTTCATCCGACAGTCGTGTCTCATCGGATCAACCCTGCAACACTATCTGACTTTCTGTTTCTTGCCTTGTTTTTGTCGCATGTGACTTGTCTCAGCGTTGGATGCGCCAAAAATGGACCAAAATCGCCCATGTAGTTCTGCCCTAAGAGGAGGAGACTTAAAAACAGCAAATGTGTGTGTGCAAAAACAGCAGATGTATTCCTTCCTAACGTATCAGTTATTGCAGTGAACACATTTCACTTGAATACGTGCAAACGTTTACATCTAAATAGCCTAGTAATATATTCCTAATGTGGGGTTATGCAGCTTTCAACACAGGTCTGCACACTTCATTTTTTAACCCTTTTATAAAGGGGAATATTACCATGTGTTCTTTACTAATATAGCATGTTCAGTTGCAGGGGGATATAAGCAAAATAGAAATGCTAATAAGTAAAAATAAACATTTTTTTGAAAAAGGAAAGAAAATCAATAGTTGTTGGAAAGGTCCTACCGTCCTTACCAACTCAAGGAAATGCAAAACACAAATTTTCAAGATGATCTTTAAAGAGAAAGCAAAATAATTAAGCTGCCTGCTAAAATGGTCAGTTATTTAGAATATGAGTGAAATATATAATTTGCAATGTACATATCTGGTGTTTCCGACTAATAAAATAGCAACCCTGTATCTGCATATGTGGATATTTTCTGCCTTTTTTCAAACCAGGCTCTCAGACATGTAAAAATTACATATGACCTTGTTTTCGACAAAACCTGCCAGTTTTGTTGATTATTTCACCAGTGCTATATTCATTTTGTGTTTTGTATTATGTTTGTGATATGAGTTAACAGTAGGGGGAGCTTTTGTATTACATTTGAACTGGATTAATATGGCTTTTGCAGTCTGCTCAATTGACCCAGTAAAAATAATAACTACTGTAGGTATTTAGCATGTATAACCTCTGCTTTTAAAAATAAAAGCCAAGAATGCAGTCATAAAACACATTTGGTATCTGATTTGCAAACTGCCTAAAATTGTCTTGATTTTGTTAATTAAAACATATAACAAAAAGTTTATCATTATTATTCGTTATTGTTGAAAAAAGACCAATGTAGATTAAGTTTAACCCTTCCAAAATACTTATACTATCTTATTTATGCATTGGTATATACTGATTGTACCTATATACACACCCATATCTATACTAATAATGCCTAATGTTAGGCACCCCCAAGTGATTGTAATGACTTACCTGAAACCCCTGGCCAGTGCTCCTATCAGCAGAAAACTGCGCCGGCCCAGGGGTTATATCAATGAGCACCATGGAAAGATCTTCTTCCTTCTTATTCTTTCTTTGCATGGTTGCGTATGCGCAGTGGAACAAAAAGCTGAACTTTAACTAAAAAGTTTGCTATTTCGTTCTACTGCGCATTCGTTTGCCCGGGGAAATTTGAAGAGAGAAGAAGCCAGAAGAAGATCTCTCTGTGGTGCTCGCTAGAAGAACCCCGGGCCAGTGCAGTTTTCTGCCAATAGAAGCACTAGCCCGGGGGTTCAGGTAAGGCAATACAGTCACTTGGGGATACCTAAAACTTGACACCCCCAAGTGCAAACAGACTTTCCTTTTCCTTTAAGAACACACTATGATTGTTCAAGAAATAATGCAAGCCACTCATAGCATTAACAGAACATTCCATCACCCAGCAGGGTATTCCCCAACTTCACTGTCCTAATTGTGAAGAACCATCTGCATTGCTTCAAACAAAATTTCTGTTCCTCTAATCTATAGGGGTGGCCTCTGGTGGGTTGATCCTTATTTTGGGGAAAAAGTCCCCCCCCCCTCGCTATCTGTCTATAATGCATTCTAATTTGGTTAGAAAATTTCTGTTGGATTATGATAATATCTGTGCATGTATTGCCAATCTGCTGATCAGTGGGAGACTGTCACCAGCTGTTGTCAGACTTTAGTACGATTGCCATCAGGGCAGAACATCATCTTATCTGTTCTTTTACTACTTTATTTAATCTGGAAGGTTAGTGTCAGGTCAGGAGATTGGGACGCCTGCTCGTTCATCCAATATTGCAGGTAAGGCTGGGGACAGACAGGGAGATTCGGGGAGATTCTGTCGCCTGGCGTTTAATAGCAGGCGACAGAATCTCCCCGAATCTCCCTGTCTGTCCCTAGCCTAAAGCTGCACGTCTATGGCCAGTTTTACCCCAGGGCATATGTGTCTTTTAAGTGAGCTCCAAGGAGCAGGGGTACATACCTCCCAACATTCTGGATGTAAAAAGAGGGACAAAAAGTTTTTATGCCTGCCGCACGTCAAATTTTTTGTGACCACGCCCATTTTTGAGGCCGCACCCCCTAATTACCATATGTATTTCACTAAATTTGACAGGTTATGAAAGTTTTAAAATATTTCTCCTTATCTAAACTGTTACAATGACTTATTTTCTTATCTCTAAAGTGTTACAGAGTATCTTATTTGCACCTATTAGCTGTTCTGGACTCTCTGCCAAAAGCCAATTAAGTTAAAATCTTTGCTTCTTTTTCTGGCTCTTCAGTGCAGAGAAAAGAGGGACTTTCCAGAACAAATGAGGGACAGCGGGTTGAGCTCTCAAAAGAGGGACTGTTTCTCCAAAAAAGGGACAGTTGGGAGGTATGGGGGTAACTACAGAGTGAGCAGACCCTGAAGCTGCATGGGGGCATAGGAGGTATAAGAGGCACAAATAATGAGCAAATTCAATATCTATTGGTAAAACAGTACAATCTCTAGATATGATAGGGGCCGTAACATTAATTTGCTCTGGGGCTGAGTAAAATCTAGTTAGATCCCTGCTAAGGGGTGTGCATTTCTGCAATGTACAGTAGTTCTCTAGCACAGAATCAGATGTGCAGGATGAAATAGGTGTAAGAGCCCAGATGATAAAACAGAAAAGATTTATTAATTTTTGAATAAGATTTTCCAGATATGGGTTTAAAGAGCATTTGCACCACTGCTGCCCTCCTACAGATAATAGCAGCATTCAAAATTATTCTCTCCACCCAGGGTCAGACCTGCTCTCTGCATTTCCTCTCCCTCTGACCCTGAAGCCGGATGCACTGTGCTGAAAAGAGGTTATCGCGCACACTCTGGGGTGGGCGGGTGGTATTGTTGAGGGAACTTTGCAGCTGCGATGAAAAGAGATGAGCGTGCGCACTCGGATGGTGGGAGGGGCATAGTGCAGAGGGAACTTTGCGGCTGGGGCCCAGGGGATGGTGTGGGGGGGGCCCCTGAAGCGTCAGGCCTGAGGGACCCTGGGCCCCCTAGTCCGACGCTGTCTCCACCTGTCACCACACTTAGGGGTCTATTTATTATGCTTTGTAAACAAAGTTTTGTACATATTTTTGGAAACCACATACCAGTAACAAATCCAGTTTAACTTTAAGTAGCCGCAGTTAATCTGTTTCACTTTTTCCTTGAGGGACTTCCCCATTGACTTTAATGAATTAAGCAAGGTCAGAAGCAGCGAATAATAATGATGACAAGACTGGTGTTCGCAGTAATGGAACTACCGGGGTAGCAGGCAGAGCCGGATTTACCTAGTGGGCGCCCCTAGGCCCACTGTCATTTGTTGCTTTGTCCCCTACCTTTTATTTGCTACAATTTTCATAATCAGGACAGAGCAATGGAAATTGGCACACAGGAAATATAAATTTCAGAACCAATGTGGGCGTGGTTGGGCAGGATGCCGCCCCCTAAAATTATGCCACCCTAGGCCCGGGCCTAGGAGGCCTCTCCACTCCTCTCTCTGGTAGCAGGGGGTGCAATTGCACCAATGTCCCCCTCGTGGCCCATAAGCACCTGCATATCTGCTAAAAACATTGCTTAAGGGGTAGGGGGCCCAACTGCATGGCCTGCACCCGGGCCCGAAGCCACTTAGTTACGTTACTGGGTGTTCAGACAGCATACAAACATGGATGAATTCATCATTTATTTTACACGTTTTTTTTTTATTTTTTGGCAAGATTACTTTTACACAGTGCAATAAATAGGCCCATTAATGTTCTTTAATGGCAAGATCAAAAAAAAATGGTCAAATGAGTTGATGAACAGTAAGGGCTAGGGCAGACGGGGAGATTCGGGGGCATTTTGTCGCCTGGCGACTTCTCGCCACGACTTGTAGCCCCTGAACCTCCCCGAATAGCCAAGTCCTGCGGCGCACCGGCGTTACTTGAAAACGCCGGCTCCTATTCAGACGGAGCGGCGCGATTTTTGAAATCGCTCCAAATTGCCTCACGAGTCAATTTGGAGCGATTTCAAAAATCGCGCCACTCCGTCTGAATAGGCGCCGGCACTTTCAAGCAACGCCGGTGCGCCCTAGGACTTGGCTATTCGGGGAGGTTCGGGGGCTACAAGTCGCGGCGAGAAGTCGCCAGGCGACAAAATGCCCCCGAATCTCCCCGTCTGGCCTTAGCCTAAAGGAGAAGTGAGACATCCACCTTTTTCCACTGAATAGTAGCAGCAGGGAAAACGTCCTGTCTGCCATTAGCCTTAAGGGCTCTTCCAGACGAAGAGATTGCAGGGAGATTTGTAGCCTGCGACAAATCGCCGCGTGTTTGAAGCAACAAATCTCCCTGCATCTCTTCCCCCAGTCTTGCGCCTGCTTAAGTTAAAGTCGCGTGTGCCTATTCACACGCGGCGCGGCGCTTTAGCAAATCGCTCGCCAATGCATTTTCGTGCGATTTTCAAAAGCGCCGCTCCGCGTGTGAATAGGAGCACGCGACTTTGACTTTACCGGGCGCAAGACTGGGGGAAGAGATGCAGGGAGATTTGTTGTTTCAAACACGCAGGCTACAAATCTCCCTGCAATCTCTTCGTCTGGAAGAGCCCTAAGGGTGATTGTCCACTTATAAATATATTTTAGGCATACTCCGCTCTCTCACATGCATTCCTTAGCCAAACTCATTGCAATTTATCTGCAAAGGTATATTCATGTATGTTGCTCTAGGAATTTATTTGCCTAATTTGCATATTGGACAGCAGGAAGAAGAATGGCCATTTTATAAGTAAAATATAATGGTAATAATTCTGTCTAAAGTCTAAAACACTGACTCATGTGGAAAATGATGAATGTGATTGCTGTAAGAATAGCATTACTTTGGAAAGGTGCTAAAGTGTTTTCCTCCTTAGAGTATTCATCTTCATTTCGGTACTTTGTCTTCGAATGACAGCGCTGATATGTATTCAGTTCAATACAATTTTCCAAATTATTGGCTCCAGGTTTGTGTTTAGAAATGAGAGATTACTGCTTTCCCCAGCTCTGCAGTTTTGCTACTTTATAAAGGTGAATATGTGAGTATTTTAATTTATTCCAGAAATTTACACCACAATTTTACTTAACTTACTTAAGTCAGTGGGACAACAAAACATTCTTTACACCAAAAACAAAAACTGTTTTTTTACACAGCATAATAAACATGTCCTCATTTTATGTGTGTTGAGCTATTGTTTTTCTCCAATAGAAATAGTCCTATTTTACATGCATTCCTTGGCCAAACACTTCTACATTTGTGATACTGTAGGCACAGTGATGATTGTTTTCCACTAACATGGACTCACTAATTCTGTCTTAGTTACCATCAAATACAAGGTACAATTTTATTGTTACTGGAGAAAAGGAATTCTTTTTAAAATTTTAAGGTAGGTGCAGCTAGATAATACTTGCATATAGTGTACAGCAGAATTATTCCTCTTCTGGATAATGAGTACAAAGTACACTAGCTCAATTGCTCTTTAAATAATTAGAATTTGACATCAGCATGCCTTCATCTTTTAATAACCTGGAAGTGCGCTGCACGCGCCCTAAGGAATCAGCGCCACTGGCCCACTAGACCACCCAGGGTGAAATTTTATTACACAGCTACACAGCACTACCACAAGCAAGGTGCAAAGGGGAGTTATGAGGGGAACAAGACACAATTTATTGATGTTCCTGTGCTGTTTGTATTACCAGTGCTCTATGCAAACAGACAGCTAAGGCCTTGGTTCACTCCTATGGCTATGCTTGGTAATTTCTAGTAAGCATGGCTTGTTTCATCTGTTGCCAATTTAGCCACAGGTGATTTGTGTAAGCCAATTGGCTAGCTATATAACTCCCTATTTTACTCTGACTTATTGCCCAATATAGGACTATGTTCTAAAGTTCCTGGGTGTGATTTTTTCTGATTTTGTTATTGACATTGTTATTACATTTTGGTCAGTACAGAGCTACTTCATATAGATACAGTCCACTTCTCTACTAGGCTATGCTCAAATCATACCCCGGCAGTGTTAACTTTGGAGGGAAATTAAACTGCCACCTCACTTTTGTTGAGCTGGCTACCCTTGAATGAAACCTGATATCATCTTCCTCAGACATAGTTAAAGAACAAGTAAACGTTTTTTTTTTCTATCTCTAAATTTGCTCTAAACAGCCCCTCAAATTAATGTACCTTAGTCCCTGCTGCAAGTCTGCTCTGGTTTCTGTGTTATCAGCAGCTTGTTTCACCTTCTTCCTGGTGCAGAGTGAAGCCCAGCCCCTTAGCTTTCTGAGCTGACCTTATATCTTGGACTAGTCCAGGAGATCATTTGCATACTATGACATAGCAGAGAGCAGTGTGTGTAGCAGCTTTTGCTTGGGGAAACTAGCTTACTAATGAAACACTGGCTCCCTCTTCCTCTCTATTGTGGAACAGCAGCAAATGGACTGCTCAGTAAACTAAGGGGCTGGGCTTCACTCTGCACCAGGAAGAAGGGGAAACAAGCTGCTGATAACACAGAAACCAGAGCAGACTTGCAGCAGGGACTAAGGTACATTAATCTGGGGGGCTGTTTAGAGCAAATTTACAGAAAGCAAAAGAAAAACATTTACTTTTCCTTTAAGCAAGAACTTGCAACAACACAAAGACATAGTGACCTACTATTAAATGAAAAATGTTCCCAGAGTGAGTTATATTGGAAATCTGCATGGTTTGATAAGGGGGATAAAAACGGGAAACTGTTATCCCTTTTAGCTAAGGCGGAAATTCGTGTGAAGGATTCGAATATTGGCTCGAACTGTCTCTATTCGAATATGCAAATTAAGTATTTTCGACTATCGAATATAGAATATACAGTTGCATCGAATAGATCAAATAAATATATATTCGATTGTTCAACTATTCACTTTAAAATTTTTATTCGACTGTCTATTTCGCCAGATTGAACCTACCGAATTGCAATAGAAGCCTATGGGAATTCAGTCGTGCCGGATTTCAATCGTACGATTGGGCGATTCGAACTGTCGATTCATACAATTTTGGCAAATAATCTAACTTTTTTTCAGCCGCTTTTCGTAAAATATTTTGATCGTACGATTCTAACGAATGGTCGAAAAAGCACTCAAAACCGGCGAATTTTTTATTCTATTTTGGCGAATACTTACTCGTCAAATATTCACCAGCCGAATTCGAGTGCTAAAAGCCCTCGACAATTCGATCCTTAGTAAATCTGCCCCATAGTGTTAAGGGAGAGTGAAGTGACCTGATCACGCATAGGAAGCAACTGGTTGACAGATTTAGGAAATAATTTCAAAAGACATACACAGCACCCTCCCCACCCCCTTCAGGTAGGCACACAGACAGAATGTTTTGCTGCCTATTTATGCAGCATAGAACTCCCATGTCTCTTACGACCCATAATGGATCTTGAGAGGGACGTGACAGCAGAGGAGACAGGGGATGCTCTCGCAGATATGCCAACGGGACACTCTCCTGGCCCAGATGGCCTTCTGGCTGAGTGGTACAAGGCACACTCAAACATCTTAACCCCCAGTTTGTCTACCTGCTTTAATAATACTTCACAAAATAAGCCCCTTCCAGAATAATGCTATATGGCCCAGCTGAGAAAAAATTTGCAAAGGTTTTGGCAAATAGGGTCAAACGGGTGAGAGAACTTGTACATCCAGATCGGAAGGCTTTATGCCAAACAAAGCTACATACATCACCGTCTGGAGACTGTATAACAACTTGGATCTAGATCATAACAACAGCAGTAACACATTTGGATTTGGGCAGCATTTCTTTGGTTGTGTCCGTGCTTTATTCCATAAACCTTTTAAAAAAATTCAATGGTCGAATGTCAATGTTTTTTAACTTCGAAATTCGACGCTTGATAAATCTGCCCCTAAAAGTAAGTGTTTTTGCTGAACAAAAATGTTCTTTATGGCATTTGGTTATTGTCATTATTCCCCACATTTTAATTTTTTTTATTTATTTTTGTAAGACAATACTTTCTGTGTTATTTAAAGGACAAGGAAAGTGTAAAATAGAATAAGGCTAGAAATGCTGTATTTTGTATACTAAATATAAACATGAACTGCACCACAAGCCTAATCAAACAAATGATTTATGCTTTCAAAGTTGGCCACAGGGGGCTGTCATCTTGTAACTTTGTTAAAGGGCACCTATTGGGGCAAAATTATACCCCCAACCAAAAGTGCGGGCTGATAGAGCCCGCATTCCGGTTGGGGGTTTCACAAATTTTTTTTTAAAAAATATGCCTCTCGCAAGCACTAGCGGCCTCGCTCCGGGAGGGAGCTCCCGGAGCGAGCAGCCGTCTCCCCACAGGTGTGCGTCTTAATGACGTCACGCGCAAGCGCTGAATGAAAAGCTGCCAGAATTGTGACCGCTTTTTCATTCTGCGCATGCGCGCCTATGGGGAGACGGCTGCTCGCTCCGGGAGCACCCTCCCGGAGCGAGGCCGCTAGCGCTTGCGAGGGGCATATTTAAAAAAAAAAAATTGTGAAACCCCCAACCGGAATGCGGGCAGCCCGCACTTTTGGTTGGGGGTATAATTTTGTCCAAATAGGTGCCCTTTAAACATCTTTGCAAGTCCAAGGCTGTGCACATGCTCAGTGTGGCCAGGGCTGCTTAAGGATCATCATAAATGCTCAAAACAGCAAAGTCAAATAATTAGTGATGGCCGAATTTATTCGCATGGGGCGAATTCGCGGTGAATTCCCGCGATTCCCCGCTAGCGAATAAATTCGCGAAATGGCAGCAAAAATTCGCCGCCAAAAATTAGCAAAAAAAAAAACGAGTCGCGCGTAAACTACGCGACTCGTCGGAAACGACGCGCCGCGTTTGATGCCCCGCGCATCAAAAACGATGCGCGACTCGTTTTGCGAATTTTTTCGCCAATTCCTGAATTTCGCTGGAAATTCGCGAATTTTTCGGCGAAGCGAAACGCGGGAGATTCGCCCATCACTACAAATAATATCTGCCACAAGCCAGTACAGCAAGACTGGTTAATAATCAGAATATAGACTGCACTGGGTACTGTGTTGTCATGTAATCTCATGTGGATTTTATAGTTTTTGTATTGTTTTATACAAACTTTCTCCAACTCTGCAGAACCAGTGGCTGCAGCAAATCAATCCTTCAAACAGAATCACAGTTTATCTGTTTAAATCTGGTTCTATGAACTTTGTCCCTGCAGCTGAGTTGGAAACATTAAAGAAGATGGAAAGGCAAAAATAAAATCCAATACAAATCTCTGTACAGTCACCGGCTGCAAGCTGCTGGAGTTCTGCATGGCTGAGAAACAAGGCAGGTGCTTCCCCTGCTGTTCATAAGTATGATTGTTTTCCTGCCCAGTAGGGACCATCTGACAATTCCTATCCACAGCAGTAGATGAAGGGAGAATTTCACTGCATACAGTGGTACACATACAGTGGTACACATTTTTTAATTAAAGTATATTGAAGATAGATTTCTTTTCATTAAAGAAAGTAAGAATGGGATTTAATTTTTTGCCTTTCCTTGTCATTTAAACAGATAAAACTAGCAAGATCTATTTTTTTTGTTAACTAATTGCCCAAAAATACATCTTAGTTTGGACAATCTGGCTTGTTTGGGAATTCCCCCACTAGAAATTCATTAAATGCTATATATAGTATATAGGTGGATTTAGTCATGACAACATTTTTATCTAAGGAAATCACAACTGGTTTTTAGTGTCTAGACTAATTAACTGAGTCTGAACAAGATTCAGTGACTGCCCAGTGCTCATTATATTAATTTTTAATTTCATTCCAATTCTGCCAGTGTGTTATAATTTATATTAAACAAGTTCACAATTACTGTTAATTTCACTTACTGGTAATTACGGTATATTAAATAGACATATTTCACTGATGCTGTTAAACATTTTCCTGATATATAAAATGTTTTCAAGCATTGTAAGTGCAATTATATGTTCATGTACAATATCTGTTGCTGATATATGCAGCTAATGATGTGCTATACCAAGATCTTCCATCTGTATGTTTTATAAGAAATGTGTTCCCTAAAAATAAAACTTAAGATGTAAGTCGGGCTGTATTTTTCTAATATTTAAGCTTACAATACTCAACCTTTGAGGGTTATTTATCAAAGGTTGAGTTTTAGAGGTTTCTGAGGTTGAACTCACAACTTGATTGTTTTGTGACTTAAGAAAAAACTCAAATGGAAAAAATTCAAATCAGTGAATCAGTGAATCAGTGAATTCAAATCGGTGAAGAAAACACTGAAATTGGTTGAATTAAACAATTTTTCGAGTGAAACCATAAAAAAACCTCATAAAGGCTACAATCTTCAAATGGGCCTCTCACATTGACATCTACATGACCTGGATAGGTTTTAGCTGGAGTATTTTCAGATTCAAGGTATTTCAATCTTCGGGGTTTAATAAATCTTGAAAATTTTGAGTGTTTAAAAAAAAAAACCCCAGAAAACTTTAGTTTTTTAACCCGAAAATTCAAGGTTTGACTGAAAAATACCCTTGAAAACTCAGATGTTTTGAGTATAAATCAACTCGACCTTTGATAAATAACCCTCATTATGTACCATATTTAGTAGTGAATAATGTGCTGTCATGTTTTCTCTTACATCTCTTATATTTCCTAAACCTCTTATTCAGTGGCAGATTAATGAGATATGAGGCACCTAGTCTACACTTTCCACAGGAAATATATATATATATATTCCAAGTGGAAATATAAGTTAAATATGGAGTGGACCTTTACAGTCTCTGAAGCCACTTTTTATAGTGCAGGCAGAGTGGATTAATGCACAGTCAGTGACTGACTGACCCTGTCTATTTTCATTTGTGCAGGGTCATTCGGAGACACGAGGCCCATCAAATTTTTTTTTAATTATTATTTGTATTTTATATATATATATATTTTTTTAATATAATTCTTTTTATCTGTGCTACTAGCCAGGGTCACGGGTGCATCTGGATGCACGAGGGCCCAATCTGGTTTTTTTAAATTATTAATTGTATGTTCTCTTCTTTTATGATTTTCTTTTATATTTATTTTTATCTGCTCTGGGCTGGGCTGGGATCCAGCCGGGCACTATGCATGGTCTGTAACTGCTAGCAGGGAGATTATTAGGCAGCCAGGAGGCAATGGTGGACACACCATACAGACACACATGATCCTGAGAGTTGCTGCCTTTCCTCCTGTCTGCCTAATCTTCTCCTAGCAAGCAGGAACTGGCCATGCACAGTACCAAACCAGACACAGACCCAGCACAGCACAATAAAAATACATTTTTAAAAGAAAATAAAATGGGCCCCTGAGCACTCCTGGTCAGTAATCAAGGGTAGCCTATTTACTTATGCGCCCCTGCTCTTCTTGGCTATATTAGGCAATACTGTTGTCTCTTAATAAATACATATATAAAAGAATAGGCTTTCAAACTGTAGAGCTGTCCCTCTAGGGCAGTGGTTTTCAAAAGTTTTCAGTTCAAACCCATTGAAGGTCCAGCCTTTGGTCAGAGCTGTCTCAACTCATGAAATTGGTGCACAAATACATGAAAGATTTGGCCAAATACCAAACCAATTCCATATCCTAATTTTTTTTTGTATTTTATTTTACTTCCTTGTTTTGTGGCAAGAAGTTACATGAGTTCCCTTCCTGCCACTAATTTGCATATCCAAATTAGGATTAGGATTCAGACAAATACGAATCTTGATGAAAAAGGTTGAATCCCAAACAGAATCTTGGATTCAGTGCATCCCTAATATTCACCCCAAATCTCACCCTAACTGCCTTTCAAGCTTGTTTTTTCATGCATTTATCTAGGAGAGCAAATGTGTATAATATGTATAAATACAAGAGATCCTCTGCACTAAACCCATTATCAATATATTAAGGACATTGAAACATTTTGTGCCCTAATCTACCAAAAATCCCTTACCCCTTGCAGTATATTTAAGATGGCCAACTACGTCAAAGTCATCCCATATCTGAACTGTCTTAATCTCAAATTGCATCTGATTTATTAAGAATTCTGTTGCTTCATTATACATTTTACAAAAGGGACTAAGTTTTACTTGAAATTTACTTGCTTAAATATATTGCAGTACATGGACAAACAATCCCTGTTTTGTTTAAAGGGTAAGGCATATTTAGTAGCATAAGGCACAAAATGTTTCAATGTCCCTAATATATTGATAGTTGAGTGCAGAGGATCTTTGGATTTGTCTATGTGAATTTTGTAGTCACAACATCATTACACCCCTGCTTTAAAAATTAGTGGTGAGCACAACTTTCCCTTGTTTATTATATGATATATGTATAATATATATCTTTTTATCAATTTAACAAAAGTGATTCTTAAGAGACACCTTTTCCTTTAACTTCCATTAACATGTAATTTTGAATGCAAATGAGACGTGCAGGCTCATGTATAAACAGAGCAAGGTGCAAAATATTTTGTTCAACAGAATTCCAAAAAGGAACGTTGCTGACCGTACCTCAAAAAGAAGAGGGGGAGACAAAAAAACAAAAATGCAAATATGGTGTAGTATTTCAAAATAAGTGTGGGGATTAATTATCACTATCACTATCAGTGCGCGTTTCGCCGTTCACCGGCTTCCTCATGGAAAGCTGCTGATTTTGGAAGACAAAAGTGTTACACTGTGGTTTGAACCTAATTTTTGTATTTACTGCAAAGTATTTTGTGTAAGAGGATCTATGGCACCCATTTTTGCTCCTGCACTTTCTTCTAATTAATGTAGTTAATAACTTGCCTGCATTTTTAAGCATTAAATGCTTATTTGATATCTGTTGGACAGCAGAACAAGAAGGCAAAAACACAAAATTAAAAGCAGCAATTGTAATCATATTGACCTTAAATTAAACCTTTCTAAGGTGAGAACAACAGGGCTAGGTAAGGGTAATGGTTCTGGATTTGCCCTGGACTTTATAAAGAAACTGTACACTAAAGCAAATTTTACTTCAGAGCAAGCAAGCGACCAGGAACTTTTGTTCTGCCTTCCTATTCTGTGCTGATATGATGCAACAGCAGGGTGGTAGTGTACTTGGGAGGTTGACTGGGAAACATTTGTGTCACGAACGGCACCCAATACCAGAACAGGTGCCAAACACCTTTGTCTCAGCTCGGCTTCACCAGTTAAGTGACCGCCTTTGGCCTCGGGAGGAGCCCTCAGCTTACTCAGATGCCACCTGGACTTATCGAGAGGTGTAGAGCAAAAGTTCTGGCTAGCACAGGGGCACGATCGTCTCACCAGGGTATTGGAGTGAAGAATACCACCAAGCGGAGTAGGCAGGCTGGAACAGCACAAGCTGCGTAGAATAGTCAGACAGGCCAGGATCAGGATTAGAGAGTGAAGAGTAGTCAGGGGACAGGCAAAAGGTCAGGATACCAGAGGACAGGAATAATCAGAGAAGCCAAAGGTCAGGATCGGAGAGAAGCAGGATAGTCAGGCAAAGCAAGGGTCAAATACCAGTAGATCAATCAGGAACAGTAATGCAAACACACCCAGGAACTCACAAATCGAACCTAACAACGGGCAGTGTTTAGCAGCAAACAACCCCTTTAAATACTATTTGAATTTCGCGCCAAAGCGCGTGACGTCATCACGCCGGCGCATAAACCCGGAAGTGCGCCGGCGCGCGCGCCATAGGAAGACCGGCGCTGGGGAAAGCAGCATGCACGCGACGAGCGTCCCCGCCGAAGGCACGGCGGGCGCTCCAGCGTGCTCGGGGGGCAACCGCTAGACCACCAGGGTAAGAGCCAATCCTTACATTTTGATGAACTAATGTAGGGACCCTGAGATTTGAGTGTAGTTTACTCCGGCAGTTTCCCCTCTATATTTGGACACCTAAGGGTCCTTAAGTAACGCAGGCAGCTATGTCTCTCTTCCTGTGTCCAGATCAGTTCAAGGGATTTGGCCACCAGGTGGCACTGTATAAAAGTATAAAAGGATATAGCCCCATGTGCTAAGGGTTTTACTCCTGGGACCGTGCCTCCCAGAGAGGTGTTACAGGACCAGGGCTCTGAAAACAGTGGGTGAGGTGAGGACCAAATCGGGTGCCAAGAAACAAGACCCCAGGCTGTGAAATCCAGGACCTAGTGATATCCACCTGAGAGGAGACATTACCTAGTGACAGGGTAATTATCCTGTTGATACGTGAATCATTGTTGCGGGCTATCTGTATTGCATATTGTCTGTATCATCCCACTGGAGGGGTATCAAAGTATCCTACTATGCTGTCAGTCCAATAAATCAGTTCAAGTTTGCTGCAAAGAACTGTGTCTGACTTAATCTCCTGCTGCACTGAACAACACCAGGTACAGGGAGTTGCACGGGTACACTGGTTGTCCTGGGCACAAGCCAAGCAGTTAGCCGGGTCACGCACATTAAACAAATCCACAGCTAAAGTGCACTCAAGGGTGTGCTACACTGAGTTAGGAGATTAGCAGTTGGCTGAGTGGTTTATATGTTGTTTTGACTAATAAGATGTTGGTTTGTTTAGCAATTTTCATGGACCATCTGCTATTTTTCTATAGTTTTAATTACTCTGTTGTTTGTTCACCTGTTAGCATGTTAGCTTAGCTATACTCTTGTTAGAAGAATGTGTTAGTTATCATGTGTAGGGATGGCGCGAACTGTTCGCCGGCGAACTTGTTCGCGCTCGCCGGAAGTTCGCGAACGTCGCCGGAAGTTCGCGAACGTCGCGCGACGTTCGCCAATTTGGGTTCGCCTTAGTTGGCGCTTTTTTTTTGCCATTTCTCCCCCAGACCAGCAGATACATGGCAGCCAATCAGTAAGCTCTCCCTCCTGGACCACCCCCACACCCCCTGGACCACTCCCCTTCCCTATAAAAACCGAAGCCCTGCAGCGTTTTTTCATTCTGCCTGTGTGTGCTTGGAAGAGCTAGTGTAGGGAGAGAGCTGTTAGTGATTTCAGGGACAGTGGATAGTAAGTTTGCTGGCTAGTAATCTACTGTTCTTCAAACAACTGCCATCTAGCTGTGTGAGCTTGTTCACATTCTGTCTAAATATCCATAATATTACCCTCTCCAGAAAAAGCACCTGAGTGACTTTTTTCAAGCAGCCATAATATATTTTACGTAATCCGTATCCACCGCTGTAGTAGTGTATACGTTGACCTTGTAGCCATTATTTGCCCTGTAGGCATTTTTTGCCCAGTGTGTTCTTCAAACAACTGCCATCTATAATATTACAGTGTCCACAACCACCACCTGAGTGACTTTTTTCCCTTTACAGCACAAAACGCAGCGCTGTGTCAACAATGGATTTTTCAGATACATTTTTGCCCTTGATCCCCCTCTGGCATGCCACTGTCCAGGTCGTTGCACCCTTTAAACAACTTTAAAATAATTTTTCTGGCCAGAAATGTCTTTTTTAGCTGTTAAAGTTCGCCTTCCCATTGAAGTCTATGGGGTTCGCGAACCGTTCGCAATTTTCCGGAAGTTCGTGAACATGTTCGCGAACTTTTTTTCCGCGGTTCGTGCCATCCCTAATCATGTGTAAAAATGAATAAAGTATTGTTTTTTATCCACATATTACACATTTGTGTGTTTTATTGTGTTTATTGTCCTAACTTACAAAGTGATATTAATTTGTCTCTTAATCACCCCCAATAAAGAGTAAACCACATCCCTCATAGTGCACTGTGAACACAGACCCACTATACTTTAAATGTCCTTAGGGGTAACATTTATCAGTTTTTTAATGAAATGTTTAAAAATGTGTTGATATTTTGGCATTAATTCACAAGGGGTTAATTACTAAGTTCAAGACAGGGTGCAAAGGGAATGGCTGGTGGTAATGTTACCAACTCTGCGCTCCTTACTCTGGAGTTTTTCTCCAGGGTCTAAGTAAATGACACCTATAGTTTTATTGTTACTCTAGCAGCAATAGAAAATGGAAGTCAGCCACAAGTATTCAGTAATGTCTCCTACCTTGCAGAATATAAAGATTATGATTCTTAAAAGAAGACAGTCATTTATGTTCCACGCTACCTAGTTTTCTATATCTTTGTGCCATTTCTACTGTATGTAATTATGGAGCAATTATTAGACATTCTATAAATCTGTTCATGTGGATGAATCTACTTATCTTTGTTCTTGTAACCATTGCCAAACTAATTATGTTGAGGTGGCTCAGCTTCTTCATCTTTGTCTCTTGAAGTTGTACCACGGCTTCTACATTATGAAGTATTTTAGTGAACAATGCCTTGAGCATCAGATTACGTGGAAGAAAAAAAGTAAAACAAAGCTGTTTTACTTATCTCATAATATACAGAACAATAGTTTTATGGATTTTTACTATATTTGTTTGCATTTAAATCCATCCAACCTGGTTTTCCTGGTTGCTTTATTCTACTTCTTCTCTTTAGTTATCGTCACTCTTTCCTGAGCTCTCCCCCTTTTTGATTTTATGTGTAGTCAAAATATGCTCTTATTCTTAACATCAGTGAAAACAAAATATGAAACATATATAGATGTAAGACTTCTCTCTTTTATATAAAGATTATATGAGTGCAATTTTAAACTCAGTGAGGCTCATGTATAAACACTGGGCTAATTTGCACCTGGGGAGTAACCCATTGCAACCAATCAGTGGCTGACTTTTTTCAGCCAGCTGCAAGTAGAACAATGAAAGCAAACCTTTGATTGGTTACTATGGGTTACTGCCCAGGTGCAAATTTGCCCCATGTTTATAAATGAGACCCAGTGTTTATTTTTCAAAATGTTTAATCCTCCCCAATCCACAACCAACTATTCACTTCATAGTGAAACTCTAGGCCTATTCTCTGTGTGCCATGTGTGTTTAGCCTTTAGACATATGTAGCTGGGTGAAGGGCATGAAGTTCGTATGAGCTAATTATCGTCAAGCACATTTCTGTATACAGTATAACCCAGCCTACGAGAGTGAAAGCTGAATGCGCAGAACAGCCTTGGAATAGAGAACAGGGTCAATGAGGTGCGTGAAAGGAACAGAGGTAATACTTAGGGGAAAACAGCATTAGAAGGAGTTATAAATTATATTAACACATTCCCTACAGTATGTATAACATAGGATGATGCCAGCCTCACTCAAGTTCATGCAAGATATAAAACACAATTATTCAGGATTTTTCTGTATTTCCCTTACAGCCACCAGTCTGTTAGCCCCTGAATTATTATATAAGCTTCTGGCAGGCTAAATGTATTAAAGTTAAACCATAGCTATAAAATGTCTGCTAAATAGAGGTTGGTGATCAATAACTCTGTTTCACACATAAGAGCTCATTTTCAATTGCTAGGTGTAGTTTTGGGTGCAAAAAAAATGTGCAAAATGGCAACCAAATAAGTCTTATTCATGCAGATTGCAAAATAAAGAAAACATTGCTTGGTTGCCCCCAAGTAAAAACACCTTTCCTTTTCCTTTAAGTTCAGTAAAAAAACAATATAAACATCAATTAAACCCAATCGTATCATTTTGCTTCCAATATGGATCAACTGTATCTTAGTTGGAATCAAGTAGAACCTACTGTTTTATTATTAGAGAAAAAAAAGGTAATCATTTATAAAAATTTGAATTTTTTGATTAAAATGGAGTCTAAGAGGGATGGCAACCCTTTACTTCGAAGCTTTCTGGATAATGGGTTTTTGGATATCCTTTCCCATACCTGTACTAAAAGATTAAGGTGATATAACAAATATTTTGCACCATGTATATTTTGTAGTCCTTTGTGTAATAAAAGCAAATTTATCAGGTGGAAAAAGTAAGCTGCCCTATAGCTCAAATACCTAAAATTAGAATCAGGTGTACCACATCTGGTTCAAATGACCAGTCAACATTATCAGTGGTAGAGGATCCCATATTTATTATTAGTACTCAAATGTAATCACTAAAATGAGGGCTTGATATGTGGCTATAATTATAGTCTAATATAATATTATTATAGTGTTTATGTTTAGTTATAGCTTCAGTTTCCAAAGCCCATTAAGGCTGCATGCTTTTAAAATAAACACATTGGAAAAATATAGGGGCAGATTCACTAAAGCGCGAAGCGTCTAACGCTACCGCTAATTCGCCAGCGTGACGTCATTTCGCAACTTCGCAAATTCACTAACACGGACTCTGGCGAATTTTCGCTAGCGAAGTAGATAGACTTGCGCAACTTCGCACCCTTACGCCAGACGAAGTTGCTCACTGACGAAGGATCGTAACTTCCAAATTCACTAAGATGAACATTTTCCTAAACGTCCCAAAAAACGTCCCAAAAAACACGCTGGCGTATTTTAGCATAGGAGGGTGATAGTCTGAAAAAGATCAATAATTTTTTTGGGGGGGGTTACCCTCCTTCCCCCCTACATTTCCTAACATATGGCAACTCAACTATACAGGGGGCACATGTAGGGCAATAGGACAACTTTATATAATTTATTAAAGGTTTCTTGGGCTTGTGTAGTGGAATGTAGTGGCTGTAACATATACTTCTATTATAAGTTAAAGTTACCACCGTATGCAAATTAGGCTTCGCTAGCGTAACATCGCTCTGCCTAGCGAAGTAAAACTTGTGCAACTACGCTACCATTTGCCGACCTGAGCGTAAATTCGCATTTTTGTGGATTTGCGTAGCGCTTGCGAAAATTCGCCTAGCGAAGTGCGGCGAAGGCTAGCGAAGCCTACGCTGGCGAATTTTCGGATCTTAGTGAATCTGCGCCATAGAGTCTATATCCTACCCATGTTTACTAAACATTCAGCTGGTTATCGGTGTTTGGATTTATTCATACCACTACATACTGTATACACCGTAACCTCCATCTGCCATGTCACTAGTACTTGTTCTGGTTTATGTGTGTTAATTTCATAGTGGATGACATCAAGTGATCTTTAAGATGTCACTCATACTACCTTTTCCATCTGGCACTGACATCTGCTTCATCTGCCCATACCATCAGTTCATACTAGCATCTATTCAATCTGTCATTAGCATCTACTGCATCTGACCATGCCAGTCCTTGGCATCTATTCATTTAATCATACCATTTACTCTATCTATTCTGGTCATATCATTTACTCCTGTCAGCTGCACCCAACCAAAAATATATAAAGTAAAATATAGCATACATCCGCATATATATTTCTCTTCACTACATTTGCATAATATGTAATCTCTTCATTCTAACCATCTTACCCATCTCTAGCCATTTTACCCATCTCCCCAAGTAATATTTCATTACTCCCAGTCCATCCCAGTTAATAAACTGGGATTTTCCTTTTAATTTAAAACATTTAACACAATTTTTCTTCTTCCTTTCTTATAACTAATGAGACAACCCACCTTATGTGATGTACCACTTCTCTTCCCACTCATTATCCCATCTCCCTCTATGTCACTTCTTCCCATCATCTATGTGCTCATGTGAAATTGTTTATAGTAATATCCTGAACTTCCACAAGGATGGACTGCATTACACTGGTATTAAAGAAATTACGCATTTTTAATTAAAAAATCTTGTTGTAGAGAGGTATCATTTTTATCAAACGATAATGGCAACTCAAGTGTCTAGCATCTATAATTGGCAGAGTTTAAAGGCAAACCATAGCCTTCCTTTAATGTAGAGTTCTGGTATATGAACAAGTAGAATCTCACAACTCACATCTACATGAATTTTTACATAAATGCCTCTGACAATGACAGTTTTATAAAAGACATGCCCTTTAATATTGCTTGGTGCAGTAGTTCGCCCTGGACAAATACTGTTCTTGCTAAATATTAAAACAGTACAGGTACCCTCCATAGGGAATCTGAGAGACTGAAGGTGGCTGCAACCCCCATGTTATAATGTTAGTGGATATCATCTGGCTTATCTGGGATGATAGCAACCTCTCAAGGGACATGCTAATGCATGGACGTGGCTATATTTCCTCCTATCCATAATGCAGGCCTTCTATCCAAAGCTATTAAACTGAATGGGAACTGAAAATAACAGGAGAAGGTTAATCCCTAGACCCTTATAAAACAATAGAATTTAGCACTGGAATGTGATAAATGAGCATGTAGCAATGGGGAAAAAAGCAAAATGAATGTAAAATTGTAGCATTGTCTCAAACTCAGAATAGATCAATGTTAAATTATATTCAAAACATGCAAGCCTGTGCTCTATAAATATGTCCCTTACCATTTAGAGTGATATATACAGGAGGATTCACAAGTTTCTTAGCAACTAATGAATTTTACATGAATACTCATATGTCAGTGACTGACATGAATAACAGTCTTCATACATTTGTGCTATTCCATTCCATAATTCTATTTCCTTCCTCAGAAAGGCATAAAAAAAAATCAGATTCAAAAGGTAGATACATGTCAGGCATGCATTCCTCATACATATTTATGGAAATAAACTGCTTTTTATCCTTTTCATTGGCACACAGATGAAAAGCACAATTTCTTGCTTTTCTCTCTGGTTCTTATGTAGAATCCTGTAAAACCGTATATTCTTTATCCTATTGCCACTTCTGAACATGAGAAACCATTGTGCAAGCAAGTTCATCTATCTCATATTATATTCTTTTTTTTTTTTCGATAATGTTTTTATTGTTGTTTTCAAACATGTATTACATTCGCTAGACGTAACATACGTCTCATTGATGCTTTATATTAAACATTGACGTTCCATGTATTAAATCAAAGTAACTTTGAGTATAGTCAATATAACAATATTTTATAAACACAGTTCCAAGTTTGATTGCACATTTTCACAAGTTAGATTTACTATTACCTTAAATAAGATGCCAAAAGTCTGTTTACGCGGTGACTCCTGGGGGGGGGATCTTTGAATTGTTCCTAAGGTGTATTGGTTTGTTTCTATCAATAG
This sequence comes from Xenopus borealis, assembly GCA_024363595.1. Classification (NCBI taxonomy): domain Eukaryota; kingdom Metazoa; phylum Chordata; class Amphibia; order Anura; family Pipidae; genus Xenopus; species Xenopus borealis. Next base: position 64,596,570 of record CM044437.1, read on the forward strand.
TGTGTTACCTCTCAGGCTTTCAGAGTCATACCATGTCGTGTTTTGGAAGGTGAGTATGGTTAGATGTCGAAGTTGTTGTGGGAGATTGTTAATGTATGTAGTCCAAATTGAAAAGAATTTCTTAACATGTTGTTCTTTTTTTGTCATGGCTTCCAACCAGTCCATGTGGAAGATATGGTGTAGTTTTTGTTTGGCAAGTGTAATTGAGGGTGTTTCTGTTGAGCGCCATTGGTGAAATATTGTCTTACGAGATGCTGCCGCCAGTCTTTCTGCCAATTGTTTTTCCTCCCTATTTAAATTTGGGTATGCTGTAAGAATACCAAACATGGCCCATTCAGCAGTTGGTTGTATCTGTTTATTTACTATCTGCATCCAATAAGAGGTTACCTCCAGCCAAAAGTTTTGTACCTTAGGACATTTCCACACCATGTGAAAGAGATTTGCTTTTGGGGTCAGGCAACGTATACATCTGTCTGAGGGGAGACTTCCCATTTTGAAGCGCTTCTCTGGTGTGAGGTAAGAGCTGTGAAGGAGTTGTAAGGCCATTTCTTGGTACCTGCTAGCTGGTAATGATTTCATGGTGCGTGTGTGTGCTTTTAGTATATCTGTGATCGTTATTTGTGGTATGTGTGTGTTCCATTTAGATATGGTGGTTTGGGTTATATCCATGTTTCCCATTGTGTGTATTATATGGTATATTTGTGCAGTAGTGCGTGTTGTGTTTTTATTTTTCCAAAGGCTGTCCACTTCATTATCAGTTCTCGTATTTTTCAATTTGCAGAGTGTCTTTTGCAAAGTGTAAAATCTGCATGCTGAGAAAGGGATGTAAGTTTGTGAAGGGAAATTTTCCCTTTAGTTCGTTTAGTGATAGTAGTTCAGTGCCTTTTTTAATTATGTTTTGTATATTGTAGAGCCCTTTTTCCTGCCAAATATGTAAGAGTGGGTTGGATATTCCTATAGGAAATCCTGTATTTCCCAGCCAGGTTAAATATGGTGAGTGGTATAGTGGTAGGTGGCATTTCATTCGTAAGGATTGCCATGTTTTGTAGGTGTCTAGAAACAGGGGATTGTTGCCAAGGGTGTAGAATAGCATTAAGGGTGAGGTTTTCTGATTGGCATTGGTCAAGATCTATGGTTGTGAACTGATTTCTGTTTGTTAGCCAGTCCCCAGCATATCTTAATAATGCTGCTTCATTGTATTTCTTGATGTTT
>CM044437.1:64597881-64624438 GCA_024363595.1 Xenopus borealis
ATGTAGGTTGTAGCCTCTTCTATTTGAGCTTTGGTTGAGGAGCTCTGTAAAATGCGGCCGTCTCGTGGGTCCGCCCCCCGGAAGTCGTCTCATATTATATATATATATATATATATATATATATTTATAAATCAAAGAATGGCAGTTCCACTATGGGTACAGTCAGTTTGCTAACAGCAGCTTCAGTTTGTCAAGAAAGATTACAGTTCGCTTGGTGGAACTTTTTTTGCAGCATGACTGCTAAATGTGCAGAGATTGTTACCTTTTGACCAGGCCAAGCTTATCACAAAGTGCCAAAGTAGCAGGAGATCTATTTTTCCTCTAAATGGATCATCAGACCAGAGGCCATCCTTTTAGACTACAGGAAAAGAACTTTAATTTGAAGCAGCGTAGGTGGTTCTTCACAGTGAGGGAAGTGAGGTTGTGGAATGCCCTGCAGGATGATGTTGGTGTGGCTGATTCTTAAAATGCTTTTAAGAGGGGCTTGGATGTTTTCTTGGACAGACATAATATGAAAGGCTACTAAAATACTAAGATCTACAATTTATATAGATATTGGCATATATAGATTCAGTGGGTGTGTGTAGGTATGTGTGCTGGGTTTCATTTGGAAGGGTTGAACTTGATGGACTTTTTTCAATCCAACTAAACTATGTAACCATGTAGTACCATGGCTACGGGTGGTGTTTCATTTTGCTGGTGCTGCTCTCAAATGGGAATTCGAGTGTGATTTTTTTTGGCTCTAGCAAAGTTCAGTATTTATTCTGTGCAAAGCACATTTACCATGACCACACTTTCATCACATCCATATGTGTGTGCATGTTTATGCAATTGACACGATTTTTGCAGCATGTACTGAATAGTCTTCTATGCAGAGCTGGGCCACAGGCAACCCTAGGCAACCTGGCCGGCCGCAGTGCTGGCTGAGCGCTCCGATGCGGGAATTGACTCTAGCATCACCTCGCGCATGTGCGCCAGCGTCACTTGTCGCAAGATAACGCCAGAGCGTATGCCGGCCGTGGCGTGCCAGCTGAGCACGTGCATGCAGGAAGTGACACTGACACTCCCTCTACCTTTCTGACTGCTCTTCTCTGTTATGCTTGCTAACTAATCCTCTCCCCCTATTCATGGGGGCTCCTCAGGGTTCTGCACTTGGTCCCTGTTCATTCTCTATTTAGGAGACATACCCCCAAATGTAATAAAAGGCACTAAGTTTGCCCAGGAGCAGTAACTCATAACAACCAATAAGATGTTTGCATTTAAACAGGTGACCAGTAAGTGCTACCTGCTGATTGGTTACTAAGGGGTTCTGCCCCTGGGCAAACTTAGTGCCTTTTTTTACATAACCCCTCTTATATCTTCATTTAGCCTTAAACATCATCTGTTTGCCGAAGACATCCAGATATATTTAGACACCCCTTGATGATGAAGCAGCACCATCTCAACTCAACTTGGCCAAAACAGATAGGGGTATATTTATCAAAGAGTGAAGTTAAGAGCGAAGTTTCACCACTAGAGTGAAATTGTGCCACTCTCCATTCATTTCTATGGGATTTTTAAAGGCGTATTTATCAAAGGGTGAACTTTTACTTTCACCCATTGATAAATATGCCTTTCGAAATCCCTTAGAAATGAATTGAGCTGCGGAATTTCACTCTAGCGGCAGAACTTTACTCTTTGATAAATTTACCCCATGGTCTTCCAACCCAAACCTAGCCCATCTATTCCTTTCATGATTACTGTTGATGGCAACCCTGTTAATTTAGCATGCTGATTGGGGTCCTCTTTGACCAGTCTCTCTACTTCATATTAATACTACTGCCAAAACCTGACAATTCTTCCTTTGCAATTTAGAGAAGATGTGTCCCTTGTTTCACAAACAACAGCCTTAACACTAATCCATGCCCTCATCCTATCCTGTTTAGAATATTGCAATCTCCTACTAACCTTTCTTCCTTACCCCCACCTATTTTCCCTAAAATCAATCTTAACCTCTGCTACTAGGATCCTCATGCTCTCTCTTAAGAGGGAGCCTGTCTAACCCAAACTAAAATCCTTAGCATAGCTGCCTGTTAAGCCAAGGAGCCAAGGATACATACATACATACATACAACATACATACCTACATACAAATGCATTCATTTCATATCATTGAAGCCACTGGCATTATGTATGCAACTAAAGGGATGGTTTCCTTGCAGGGTAATTGGTATTTCTACATTGTGATCATCTAAATGCCTCCTTAGTGTACACAAGAGGAAAGCTATAATGATTCCATGCAAGTTTTTAATGTAGTTGTTTCATTTACATAATATACACAAAGGGATGCAGAACACAATATTTTATATTGACTTTGGAGTATATCCAAGAAAGTATAAATACACAAAATATTGCTTTTTTTATGTATGGCAGCAATTTGCTGGTCTTTGAATCTAATAGCTGGCAATCAGCTTTGTTCTGAAACACACACATTCAATTAATTCAGTTCCAATTTGTTCTGTAAACAAAACATTTTTTAACCAGCAAAAGCATAACCTTATTTGTATTTATGATGTCCATCATTTTGAATGTAACTAACGTGCAGGAAGGAATTCTCTCCTACATTTATCAGTTCAGCAAAAACTGATTTCTTGCTTTCAAACGCTGCATTCACGAAATAAATAAACAAATGTTTAGAAGATTCAAAAATACAAATATTAATACACATGCGTTGACCTATTTTTTTCCATGTTTTACTCAAGTCAAATTGTATATATCAACCATGACATACAAGGCTTCAGCCTTGAGCACTGCAATGTAAGGGCATGTGCATGAAGTGAATGAACAAAGGGAAAGGGGGAATGCTATCCACCATGCTTTTGCCCTTTGCACCCTCCCTTGCACATTGTATGATTTGCAGCAGGTCCCTGTGCTCTGTTTAGGAACTGTGGGGGCCCATGTGACTACATTGTTGCCAGTATTCTGCAGCTCTTATGGGTTGCAGTTGCTTACAAAGTAGGAGAAACAAGTGATCTCAATCCTTTTCTTGACAGTGCAAATGAACTGCTTATCCCAGAATGACGAAAAAATGCTCCTCCTGCAGGTGGGAACGCTGTAGTCAGGAGGAGGTACTCTGTGGTTATTTAGTCTTGATCAGTGGTTATTTGCTAGACATCTACAACATCTGCTTGTTCAGATAGAAATACCGATGAAGGGAGACATGGCAGTGGAGGATGACAAAATACAAAACAAATTAGACTTGCCAACAGAAAGGATTCAAACTAGGACAATGGCTCTAATAATTGAAATAGTTTGGAACAGAACAATCATACTGTACATAAATGCTACATTCAGTAACACAGAATATTGGCAGTAGAAGGGTTGGCAATATAATTCTTAAATCTTGTCTTACAGACCCAAAATGAAAAGGCCCATTTTTCAACATTGTCATCTTAGTGATTTTAGAGGTTTGTGAAACAGAAATGAACTTTTCTGAAAAATGTGAGTTTTTCTGACAATTACAAAAAAAATCCGAAAACGAAGTCTTAATGGCTATAAAAGACTCAATAGGATCAGCATTGGCTTCTATAGGATTGCAACTGCTTTTACTTGCAGACATTTTGTAATAGAGTTTTTCATGGTTTTTACACTTTATAAATTTCGAGTTTTAGGGACATTAAAAAACGAGATTATTGGTGGAAAAAATAGAAATTCCAATGTTAGGAAATAGGCCCCTTAATAGTTTACCACTTTCATGGTCTGCTTATTACCATATTCAATTAGCAGACAATGGATGGAAAAGATAAGGATCTATGGGCCAGATTCAGTTTGAAGATATAAGCTTTTCTCCTGATTCAATTCCAGATTTTGGTATCTCACTGTCTCATGACACGCTATTGAAGTGTTTGGATAAAAACTGGAATTGAATTAGGAGGGAAGTTTTTTCTTCTCAAATTGAATCTTGACCATACATTTTTATGTTATAAACCATAATGTTTTCTCATTTATTTGAATATGTCCTTAAAGGAGAAGTAAAGTGTAACTAAAGAAGTAGCTAGAAATGTTGTACATTATGTTTTGATCTTCTGTACCAGCACAGGGCAACCACAGCCCTTTAGCAGGGAAGATCTGTACCCCAAAAATGCCACAATAGCTCCCCATCTTCTTTTCTGCTGATTCACTGATTCACATGCTCTGTGCTGCTGTCACTTACTGAGTTTAGGGACCCACTCACAATATACAGTACATATAGAATAGAAATTTCATAATATAAGGCTGATCAGTAATTAATAGATAACAGATAATTACTACACTGCAGCACAGAAACCAGTGCAACTAGCATCAGAATTTAATGATCAGCTTTGTAACATCAGCTTATATTACAGACAAACCTCATTTTGTCCTGGATAAGTTGGGACAACCCCTAAACAATGCTTTTCAAAAGCTGCTCAAAGCCCACTAAGCATGTGAGTATCATAGACACTTTACAAGATGGTGACCCCCTGTGACAAGTTTGAAGTCCTGGATCATTGCTGCTACTGAGAAGTTGAAAGTTTAGGCTGGTGTAATAAGTTCAGTATGTAAAATATGGCATTTTAGTAATATTCATTTTTAGGGTTTAGTTCTCTTTTAAGTACCTAACCACCCCCTGAGTTGCCCCTTGCACTGCTCCTATTCATATGTGGGTTCCATGGTGATTTATCTGCTTCCACTGCTATTATATTGTTTCAAACTAGTACATCAAAATCTTGAGCAGTATGTGTTTTTTAAAGGGGAAGGAAACCCCCAGGCGCTAACTCAAACCCTCCACTCCCCCTCAGAAGCCCCACTCCCCCGGCCTAACTCTCCCCCCCCCCGGGCTATTGCCCCTAAGTCCCTACTTACCCCTTCAAGCAGGTCCCCTCCAGCGATGTTCACAGGGGCCATCTTCTCTTCTAACGGACTCTTCCTGGATCTGACGGCGATGGGCTGTGCATGCGCAGTAGGACGCTGGTGGAGCAGGATCCAGGAAGAAGAGAAGAAGGCCCCATGAAGAATCTGTTAGAAGAGAAGATGGCCCCTGTGAACATCGCTGGAGGGGACCTGCTTGACGGGGTAAGTAGGTAGGTAGGCCAGGGGGGTGGAGGAGGGAGGGGGCCTACGGGGGGTTAGGGGTTTGAGTTATCGCCGGGGGGTTTCATTCCCCTTTAAGCATATTTAGAGTTATTGAGTGTGCCATAGGGCACATTCAATTCAGTGAGTGTACTATGTTACTTAATTCATCACAAGCAGGAATAGTCCCATGGCCTCACCAAGTATATGCAGGGCACGTGTTTCTTTTTGGCTGTGATCTTTCACCAGATGTTAAAAAATAGTACACACAGAGTGACGGTTGGCTTTACATAAGCACTAAAGTATGTGTTTCCACACTAATATTCTCTGCCTGTGCCACAGTTTGTTGTGAGTTCTAGCCTCAAACCTTTTGTGCATACACATGAGTTCCCCAACAGGGAACATTAGCCGTGCATATTACAGATTTTCCAAGTATGCCTCGTGGCAACATCATTCAGCTTTTAGTGTGACCTATATACATTGATGTATTGCTGTGGAGCACATTCAGAGACAAATTTCCATATCCTTACAGATTTCTTTAAAAAAAAAATCAATTAATTTCTTTTCTGAGGATGTTTATATTTTTACATATTTTAATACAGACAAAATGTTGCAACGGGTGGGATTCAAATAGAGTTCACTGTCAATATGGTTCTGAAAACCCAGTAAACTTAATTACTACACTGCGGCATGACTAGGGATTTCAAAATGTTTTCTATAAAATATTAACGCATAACATTTCAAAGAAGTGTAGTAAAGCTTATCCATTCCTGGTGCTGAGCTTTCCTAAAGCTATATATATATTCAGTCTATTTCTATGAAGTGGAGAACAATATGAATATTTTCTCAAAGGGTCAGTAACAGAGAAACTAAAATACCTTGTATGCATCCACATGGAATGCACTTGCAGTAGGGCTGATAAGTAATTCATTCAGTCAGCCATATTGTTAGAAATCAATGCAGCCTTGAGTAGCCATCTAAAATGTCACAGATTGTGGAAAACACACTGCAAAAAGAGACAAGATGGACATGCAATGGCAAGAAAATACAGGTATGGGATCTGTTATCTGGAAACCCATTATCCAGAAAATTTAAGGCCATCTATCTCCCTAGAGTCCGTTTAATTCATATAATTCTGGATTTTAAATAAATGACATAAATGAGAGAGTTCCTGCTCGAAAAGATTGATAGAGCACAGGGCTCATTTATGACCTCAACTTATAAACATATCCCATTCTTTAAACCTACTAAAACCCAAAAAAACAGTTTACCTTTGAAAAGTATTAATTAGAGCTTAGTACAAGGTCCTGTTTTATTATTACAGAGAAAGGGGACTTAAGACTGCCAAATGCTGGCTGATATAAGCTGCTAACTCCAGTTAACAGTTTATTACCCCTCATATTGGGGCTTCTTAAGTGCTGGCCCATTCAATATTTAACTGTCATGATCAGCCACCATTTCAAATCCTGTTTGGCAGGGGCTGCAGTAGTGCACTGATGTTGCCTTCAAAAAACAAATCTTTGTAGGCCATAGTATAATCTAATAGGTGAAACATTGGCAAATGATTGGACCCGGGTCCGAAACTAGGGGTAGGCAGAACATATGTACATCGATACAACGATGGGGGGGGGGGGGCATTAGGCACATAATCTACTTTCAGCCCTCATCCCCTACCATAGTCAACATGCATGCACATGGCCAGGTGAGGGTGGGCAAGTTGGCCTACTGGATTGACCCAGCACTGATCAGGTAACCCCTATTTCAATTCTGCTATGTACTGTATAAGCTGCAGAGGCTCACACATGATCTACAGTGCTGGACTGAGAATCAAAATAGGCCCTGGCATTTCAGGTACACAGAGGCCCAATCATCCCACATAGAGGCCCAAACAGTCCCCACCAGCCCACTAAATACTGACTTTCTATGGCACCTTATAGCAGCCCATCTGGCATTTGCCCTAACCTACAGATTGCCAGTCCGGGCCTGCAGTAGATGCAGGCACAGAAGGGATGCACGTGCATAAATACTGTACAATAAGCTATTGTAAGCCTTTTTGAGAAACCTAAACGTATCACTTTGGTAGGGGGTAATATGCCAAATAATTGATGTAGCCAATGAGAGGTCGATGTCCTTTAAGTGTTTATCTTGCCTCTCTATACTTTATTGGCAAGCACTGGGGAGCATTTTGGTGCTTTAAAAACAACACAATAACCCTTCCATCCCACACATATGTACCTAAGTCATATTATAATTTTATGGTTTATTTGTGTGTGGCATACTTATGTCTATATGTGTGGTGTGCAGTATATGAAGAGCAGTAAACTCTACATTATTGAGAAAACATTCTAGCATGTGTTACTGCAAAAATGATTCCCAAAAGCTAATACAGGTATGGGACCTATTATCCAGAATGCTTGGGGCCTGGGGTATTCCAGATAGCTGGATAACTGATCTTTACGTAATTTGGATCTTCATACCTTAAGAATACTAGAAATCATGTAAATAAACACAATAGGCTGGTTTACCTCAAGTAAGGATTAATTGTATCTTAGTTTGGATCAAGTACATGCTACTATTTTATTATTACAGAGTAAAGGGGAAAAAATAAATTTGGATTATTTGATTATAATGGAGTCTATGTGAGACAGCCTTTCTGTAATTTGGAACTTTCTGGATAATGGGTTTCTGGATAAGGGATCCCATACCTGTATTTCAGCAGTGTATTTATAGTGGTATACTCTAATATATATATATATATATATATATATATATATATATATATATATATATATATTTCTTTTTTTTATTAGTTTTTCAAGACAAGATATTTTCCATGGCCAAAAGTTGTTATACACAATAGCTATGACATTTCACCATAACAAGTAAATAAAATAAGACAATAGAGCAAGCTTCTTAAGGTAGCCTTCTTTACTTTTCTTTTTCCTCGTATTTTCATGTACTGTATTCTTTCCATGGGCCAAATTCATTTCATTGAGAAAAAGTGATCTCATTGTTTATCAAGTGAAAAGTCATGAACGCGATTCAATTCGTGGTGAAAAGCCGTTTCTCCAAATTCAGTTCCAGTTTTTTCCCATAGACTTCAATAAAATTTTCACGTGATAAACCTTGAGATAAGATTTTATGCAAAGCTTTTGTATCATGCATTCTGTTCACTGACACTTTTAGCACTGCACTTTGTGTACAGGCATTTTAATGGAACAGTTGTAAACCGAACTATATTCAGACAACTGCTACTGTGTTAAAGGCTGCAGGAAGACAGCATGCAGCCAACTGGCATCTGGGTCTCTCAGCTGATTCTGGCCTCCCTCTGTGATAAAGAGCTCAGAAAGTCCTATGCTAGCAGCAAGTAAAATGCCATTTCCCGTGCCCTTAGTTCTAACAATGGCCAAGCTTAGAAAGTGGTAATTTGCATCTGACTAAACACCATAAATTATTAAAAGTATTGCTAAATACCATATAAACAGTTTCTACCCTGAAAGAAATTCTGAAGATAGTTTTTCTTACAGACTCTCTTTCTTTCTGTCTGTCTGTCTCTATATATATTTATGCTGTATATACAGTATATACTCTATATACAGAAACGTAAATAAAAAAGTAGAAGGCACTTTAAAAAATACCACAATTTTTGAAAATTCCTCTGGTGCACTGGAGATGCCCGCTGCTTCCTTCCTACGTCGTTCCTCATCATCACACACTGAATCCTAAATGATGGGAACTCGCCCTGCAAGACGCGAGCACTATGTCTGGTGTTATTGCGTTTGCCGCGAAAAATTTTAAATATTTAAAGGTGAATGTCCCTTTTTCACGTTGCCCAGTGTTGGTCTATTTTCCATGGTTCTTGGGTGCAATTTCTAGTGTTTGTGATCTGTTCTTGACCCTGCCTGTGCCTGATCTTGTCTGGTTAGCTGCCTGTACTTACCTTTGCCCATTTATTGACTACTCTCTTGGATCCTGTTCATGTACTGCAATATTGGTGTTTTTGACCCGGCCTGTGACCTCAATTACATTTTTGTCTCTTGATTGTGTATTGCACTTGGTGTTGACCCGGCTTAGTTTCATGACTACCCTCCATGTTCTATGCTTTCTGTAAATGTTTGGTTCCCTTGCCTGCCCAGAATTCTCTCCCTGGTCCTCTCACTATAAGACCTGGCAGCCTATGATTAGCGGAGGGCTCCTTCTGAAGCAAAAGGTGGTTGTAATAGGCAGAAGCATGAGCTAAGCCTTGGACCTTGGACTTTGTTCTGAGTTTGGGACAACATTTGTAACACAATTATCCTGAAGTGAAACAGTTCTTCTATACTTTGTTCTGGGTTTGGGATACCATTCATAACACAATTATCCTGAAGTGAAACAGATCTTCTATACTTTGTTCTGGGTTTGGGACACCATTCATAACACAATTATCCTGAAGTGAAACAGATCTTCTATACTTTGTTCTGGGTTTGGGACACCATTCATAACACAATTATCCTGAAGTGAAGCAGAGCTGCTGCTCCTAACTACTGAAGGTAAGTAGAATGTTAGTTCCTGTATATAGTTATATAAAAAAAACAGCTAGAGCTAATATCTCTTCCTGCAATACTGTAGGTTTCCCATTAACTAATCACTTCTAGTGAGGCGAACATAACCTGTGATCAAAAGTTCAACTCCTTTTAGTGCAAAAAATAGAATATAGATGTATTTCAGTTAAAATACCCCATTTTTATGGAGTAGTCTTCCTAGACTGCAAAGTAGGACTAGAGTTAAATGAATATTTTGCTGTTCTAAATTTACTGGTAGAGTCCAGGATTAGGCCTTTTTTAGCAGGATTTGAATTTGGCTGAATCCTTGTGCTTGGCCAAACCAAATTGGCTGAAATGCATATAGTGGATTTTGTGCATCCCTAATAAAATAAGAAAGAACGTTCAACCAACTCTAGGGTCTTAGTCTCCCTTTGACTTTGACTCTGTCCAAATGGTCATGCATATGGGAAATGATGATCTGCTAGGCTTTATCAGCTGTAATTACATTAAAAACCCTCTGCTGGGGTTAGAATTAATGGTGCTATCTGTCTCTTTCCCTCTGACAAGGAGCACTTGATATGACTGCCTCTGTCACCAAGGCTATTCGCAGTAACCAACAAATTCATTACTCTATATTTTAGGCAGTTTCATAGGATAAACTCGCTCTATATGTTGACAACCTTTTGTAGTGTTAGACACCTTCTAGAGGCTTACCATCAATAAAGTCAGTAATACTGCCACAGGGGAATATAATAAATCAGCCTTTTGATACTCAGGGTCTCAAATGGTTCACCAATTATTTTTGTTTGTGTAGCCTTTAATGGGCATTCCCCCTGGCCACTCTCTTACCTACTTTGTGAGCACATGGGGGAACTTGAATGGGCACAAAGTGCAGGGAGGGGCAGGTAGGTGTGTGTTGCTGTTACACTGCAGTTGTTCTCCATACATATATGTGCCTCCCCCCGCATGGCTTTCTGGAATAGAGCTCCAATGCACAATAGGGCTAAATGCAAAAGAAAATGATGATTTTGGCTTTTGATATAGATCGTATAACATCAATGTGAGCTGGTCGGTTGCTCACTACAGAAATATTTGGACACTGTGTTTACATAATTTGGCAACTATTTTAAACGTTTCTTAAAACCTTGATTACGTTATATAATTTTTCTTTATATTTGCACAATGACAAATTGCCATACTATTTTACAGCTTGGATTGCATTTGCATATCCCATTTACTTTTAACTTTACATTAAGTAGAGCTAGCTGTGATTGTCTGTCCAAATAGCACTGGCAAGATGTATATTTATAGGGGTACCTATTTAATACACAATATAATGTAATGGTGTTTTTCTGCTTCATACATCATTCAACCTATGCTGAGAAAATCTACCAACCTAAGAAAAAAAGAGATTAATAATAGCAAAAAATGATATGATATGTGACATTTTACTAAACAGTGTTTTGCGTATACAAATTAAATTCCCTCAATCTCTCCTGTTTTTCATCAGAAATGTTCTGCAAGTGATTCATAAATCAGCTGTAACATGAAATGGCTAAACTGAATATTTCTTTAACATCAGAATTAAACAGGAAAAAAAATAATAGCATTCAGTACTTTTAATATGCTGTACCCGTACTGTACCTCTTGATTAATATATTTGTGAAATTAAATTGGCATCTTTTCTGAGAAGAAACCATGAATAATGTGAAACAGTTGAGTGGCCTTGTAACAGGGAAACCATTTTATGCCTGATAAACCATACCATCTACAATAATACAATCCCTTTGCTGTGTTATGTTTCCATTTTAAGTGAATGATGTAAAGCGCAAATGCAGCAAAAAAACAAGTTTCTCTTCCGATCCTAACTTCTTTAATATAGTAATGGTAAACTCTGCAATAATGGATCAAATATGATACATCATAGTGGATGGTAACTTTTTTTACAAATAAGTTTAATTATTTTAGATAATCAATGCATATATATGAGTCTGCATTCTCAACCTAACTACTCAACCATGCTGTTTGTCAGTAGGGCATTGCACTATGCTTACTTCAGCCAATTAGAGTAGGTGAAATCTTTCACTGACTCACAGCATGATTATGTTGGTTGCAGCCAGAGGAAAACATAATGGGTAGAACTCACAAATACATTGTTAAATATGTAAGATATGACTAAAAGAAAAAAAGAATGACAACTATTATTGAAATAGATTTATTAAATATGCATTAGGGATTATTTATAATGGCAGTGGTTCCCTTTTAATAGCCCAAGTCTTACTATAAACCTTCAGTGTGAGAATTTATCTTGGGCAACTAAAGGACAGAACCTGCAAGTAAGGCAGGGATTGGGTGGATATTGGGCATGTTCTAGGCATAATAGGGTATGGATGGGTGGGTTTGCAGTGGCCCCAGTAAACTTAAAGGAGTACTAACTCCCCCAAGAGAAAGTTCCCATTTGATAGCCTCCTTTGGCCCCCTCCCAGCTTCCTCTCTGTATAGCCCAATACTTGTCACAAAAAGTTGCACAGACCTCTCCATGCAGAACACCACAGTGGAGCTCACAGACTCCATCTTTGGTATCTTCAGATCCTCTTCTTCCTTTCGGTTATCTACTGAGCTTTCCAGCACATGTGCATTAGATGCAAACACCAAACAGACTCTCACTGCGCATGCAGAAAAAGCTTAGTGTTGGTGGTCCTTTAACAAATGAAGATACTGAAGATGGCGTCCATCAGCTCCACTGCACTACTCTGCATGGATAGGTCTGTGTTACTTTCTGCAAATTTTTTAAGTAGTGGGCTATGCGGGGAGAATAGGAACTCTCTTTATGAGGGAGGTTTAGTTCTCAGTATTCAACCTGTAACAAAAAAACCCTCTCTCCCTCCCCTGGGTAGACCCCCCTCCCTCCTGCCCCCCCAGCCTACCTGCCCCCCTGGGCAAATGCCCCTAATGTTTTACTTACCCCTCCTGCAGATTCAGGCCACAGTAGTTCACAGGCGCCATCTTTCTTTGGTCTTTTTCATATGTAGGCCGACGTTTTTGGAGCAAGTGCAATTGGAGGAAATTTCCGGTTACGAACCACTGCGCAAGTCATGAAAATGTCTGCCCCATAATTTCTGATGGTGGCCCTAAGTCTCTTAAACCAGAAAATGGTTCCCCCTCACCAATACCGAAGTTGAAATATCAGTGAAACAAAGCAGAAATGTAGAAATAAATGAGTTAGATCACCTAGTGCCAAAATCTACTTTGCCATCATGGCACTTAAAGATAGGACGCATCCAGCACCCTAAAACAGTGTATGCTTATGTTAAGTAGTTAGTGCCAGATTCTATTCCTGAAATGACTGCAGTTCCATTTAGTTGTTTAGTTTCTTTAGCATGACTTTCCCATCACCTTTCCTTTTTAAGAAAAAAAAATCTGTCAGCAATTATGTTGCTTTTTTCCTTTCAGGCGACTTATTTTTCTTATCTTGTTGATTTACAGATATCTGAATTTTCTCGGCAGGCTTGATTTACAGTATTTGACTGAACAGATCACAGAATTAAACACACATTATTCAGAAGGTAAGATCCCATCTCTCACTTCCTGTAGCAGCTGCCATTAGGCTGGAACGTGCAGTGCTTCTTTAGCTCAGGCCATGATTTGCAAAGCTGACATTTATGTGCACGGAAAGGAAACGTTACAAATGTACAGACATTTCCCCAGAAATGAGTCTATATTACAATGTTATAACTTTAATACACATAATTCTAGATAGAGGATTTTTCAGAGAATGATTACTTCCATTACTGCCACGGGAACTCCTATTTCAATTTTAGAGAAGGTATATTTCACAATTAGTTCTCTGCTCTGCTCTGAAGACATATAGGCTGTCCACAGTGACTAGAACCAGAGCTTCAAAGGAAGTTTTTCTGAGTTTGAATTCTGTGCATCCCTGATTTCTTATGGAAGAGTGGGCACCAGTATATTTACCCCATTTTAGCATGTTACGTTAATTATTCTTCAGATTTTCTATTTGATTCTTCCCTTCATGCTTATCTCTATCATTTCTTTTAAAGGGAACCTGTCACCCAAATATAAACATCCTTATATTGATTGAAATGATACATAAACCCCAATTTGTCTTTTCTTTTCTAAAAGGATAGTGTCATGTTTTTTTCAAAACGCATCAGCTGATAGTGCTGCTCCAGCTGATTTCTGCACTGAAATCCGTTTTTTTAATATTTAATTTTGAAACCTGACACGGGGCTTGCCATATTGTCAGTTTCCAAGCTGCTGCCAGTCATGTTGCTTGTACTCTGATAAACTTCAGTCACTCTTTACTGCTGTACTGCAAGTTGGAGTGATATCACCCCCTTCCCTCCCCCTCCAGCAGCCTAACAACAGAGCAATAGGAAGGTAACCAGAATACAGCTCCCTAACACAAGATAACAGCATCCTGGCAGATCTAAGAACAGAACTCAGTAATAAAAATCCAGGTCCCACTGAGACACATTTAGTTACACTGAGTAGGAGAAGCAACCGCCTGCCAGAAAGCAGTTCCATCCTAAAGTGCTGGCTCTTTCTGAAAGCACATGACCAGGCAAAATGACCTGAGATGGCTTCCTACATACCAATATTACATCGAAAAAAATACTTTTGTTGTTTCAGGAATGAAATTCAGTCCTTTAGCAGAACAATGTGAAGGTAACCAAAAAACATCTCCTTGACACAAGATAACAACTACCTGGTAGATATGAGTATATCACTCAATAGTAAAAACCCATGTCCCACTGCAACTCCTTCAGTTACATCAGTAGAATTCTATTGAAAACTGGGGGGGCTGTAGGGCGGCTTTACAGTTGGGTGTACAATCCCTTTAGTGATTAAACTAGCTGCTTTATGCACCTTTGGTCTTCACTATGTAAATGCAGACATAATCTGCCAGTATGGCTTAGGGTTCAATTATTTAAGTGCTTCCATGCCATTTGGTGCACAGAATTAATATCTCTGTAGTGATGTTTCAAAACCATATATCATTGGAAAAACTTGTGATTAATTTTCTGCTCTTCTACATGTGAGGGTCCTTCTTTTTTATAAGCTCATCTAGGCACAGATTTGTTCTGTGATTTCTCTTTTGTTTCTCTTCTTACAAATTCTTTTTTCAGTAATGATAAATATTTCTACAAATAATATAAAATTGGAGCTGCAGAAAAAAATCAGTCATTTTCATACATATAAATATACATCACCTACGGTTTAGGCATTAACTTGAAGGTGCATTTTTACTTGAACAGTGCTCATGTTTTACTTTCTTTTAAATTAAAAGACAAAAAGGTAACAGGGTGCGAGGAAGGTAAGCAGACAAGTGGAGCTTAGCTTTTAATAAATGTGTTAGTAACAGCATCAAAACATCATATGTGTAAAACTATGTTTAGGTGGTTTTACAGAAGATACTCTGTGTCTGGTTGATGATAACATTGGCACATGTCCTTAGATAACCCACGTCATTTCACAGGGTCCAAGCTTCCCTATAGTAATTTAAAATCATATCTGTTTGTTGGGGTGACTAACCCTGGCAAATCTGGCGGGATGCCCACCACTCTCATTGTGGTGATGTCTCTTCGTTGCGCAGAAACTTCCAGTTTTTATTTCACGGGATTGATGCAGGCAACTTTTTACTTTGACGCACCGCTTGACGTCATCATGTTTGGCATGAAAATTCACTATTTAAAGGTGCAATGTACTTTTTCCAGTCATCCAACGTATTTCTATCTTCATAGTTCCTGGGATTGTTTTATATTGTCTGATCCTTACGCTAGACCCTTGCCTGTCCCTGACTTTGCTAATCTGCTGCCTGTACTGACCACTGCCTGTTACTGACTACGCTACTGTTTAGGCTTTACTATACTTCTGCTCCCCTGTTCCCTCTGTACATGTTCAGTTCCCCTGCCTGCTCAGAACTCTCTCCTTGGTCCCTTCACATCAAAGCTGGCCATAAACACAAAGATCCGATCATACAAATCATCAGTCTGTCGCTGAAGATTGTCCGATCTGCAATGCATGCTGAGATATTATCGACAGCCGACAGAAGTCTCTTAACCTGTCCGATCGACTGAATGACCAATCTGCATGGCAAGACAAACGCCGGGACACTCCACACACGATTCACATGATCAGATCATTGCATCTATGGGCATCTTAAGACCTGGTGGCATCCAAGTAACGAAGGGCATCTCCCGAAGCGAAAGTCGGTAGAGGAGTGAGTCGTGGTGTTGGTGTTAGATCTGGGTTTGGGATACTTTACATTACATTCAGTTTGATTTATAATATTATTGTCTACAGCATTGATCCCCAACTCGAGAGAAACATGTTGCTCACCAGTCCCTTGAATGTGGTTCACAGTAGCCTCAAAGCAGGTGCTTGTTTTTCAAGTTTTGGCAAGTTTTGGGTGTGTAAAAATCACTTTTACTGACAAACAGAACTTCTAGTAGGTTGCCATCCCCCATGGGCTACCAAGTAGTCAAAATGAATTCAGGGTCTGGTTTTCCCAATCAGATGCATATTCAAATTCAGGCCCAGCATAGGACCAAAATGGCCTGGAGCTGTCAATGATAATAAGTCCACTCTATCATGAAAAACTGTACTTATCAGTACAGTGTGTGGTAATTAGTGCCTCAGAACCATATATGCTGTTAATCAGGAGTTCATTACAAACTGCTGACTCATGCTGCAATAGACCTTACATTACAGAAGGTTAAATCTGTCAATGACTCAAAGCATATGTGTGTTGGTTTTGGCCTAAAAAATGTTTAGTTGACAAATTCACAAATAAGTCATAAAACATACAAAAAATATACAATAAAGACCCTTTCTTAAACATTTAGTACACATATACTACAGCTTAATGGATGTTTCTACACGAGCAATGATTTCCCTTAAAGTGCAATTGCAAAACTGGGATGTATGTTGTCAAAAGTAAAGTGTGCATGTGATTGGATGTAACTTAGTAGGATGGGCTAATATGGTACCACATAGAAGAGCCGAATCAATCATAGAAAATGTATTTCTAACAAAATATTTCAGGCAGTGCAAAGACATGGATATGATTACATGACAAACCACTTCTTTCACATCAATAAGGTACAGAACAGGCATTCAGTGCCGGACTTGTCAGGCTGGGCAAGAGCATATGCCAACAAGTGCAAAAGCGCCTGTACACTGGGGGCTATCGCATCCCCGGTGCTCCCCATAGAGAGGCTGGGTGGCATGACGCCCCTAAAAATTTGCCACCGTAGGCCCGTGCCTTTGTAGCCTTGCAAGGTGCCTAATGGCTAATACAATTTTTAAGATCTCATTACTATGGTAACATACTGGACTGACACTAAGTTATTCTGAACAAGCCCCTTTAATTACAAACTTCTACTGAAATAATGATGGCATTTCTGTCATTGCTGTATGTACTCTGACAGCGTTTGGGTAAAAGATCAGGCAATTTAAGCTACTTAATGTTTTTCCTGATTCTTTCTGAAGTATTTTTACTTTTGCTAGCTATGTCTGTAGTACATTACAAATCAATGTACTGTTTACCCCTCTAGCACTGGAATGGCATGGTCTGGAAAGCACAAAAAAAAGAAATAAAAGAAATAGAACAAATCAGCACATGGTTTTTAAAAAAGCAATATGACTTGCTGACAAGTCAGTGATGAGGAAGGCAACATTCTTTCATCAACTAAACAGAGGTAAACATCATAATGCCAAATAATCAGGATTTTTGCAGTACAGGTATGGGACCTATTATCCAGAATTCTTGGGACCTGGGGTTTTCCGGATAACGTATCTTTCTGTAATTTGGATCTCCATACATTAAGTCTACTAGAAAATCATGTAAACATTAAATAAACCCAATAGGCTGGGTTTGCTTCCAATAAGGATTAATTATATCTTAGTTTAGATCAAGTAAGTTTTATTATTACAGAGAAAAGGGAAATCATTTTTCAAAATTTGGATTATTTCATTATAATGGAGTCTATGGATTACATTCTGTAATTCAGAGCTTTCTGGATAACAGGTTTCCAAATAACGGATCCAATACCTGTATTAAGAAAATTAAATAGAAGTAGCTGAGACCTCAGGGTCCAGGTAATTCTATTTCATTGGGATAGAAGTAGTGCTAAAAAAAAAAAAATTTATAACCATTTTGCTCCAACACATACACTATTGTTGTTTTGTAGGAATGTCTTTGAGAATTAAACTTGCAGAAGTCAAGAACTTATGTCCTCCCAACAATCCACTGTGAGTTATACTATACATAATGCAAATGGAAACACTGCTTGCCTGATGAAAAGATGCCAAGTCATTCAGCCTGGAATGTAATTTCTAGAGATTTTGAACAACTGTAATGGGTAGCATAATTTTTATGGATAAAGTCAAAGCAAGCCCAGGTAAATTTTGAGCCCGCATCCATATACAGACTATACAGGGAACTTTATTCAAAGAGTGAAGTTCCGCCACTAGACGGAAATTCCGCC
The DNA here is from genome assembly GCA_024363595.1 of Xenopus borealis. Taxonomy (NCBI): domain Eukaryota; kingdom Metazoa; phylum Chordata; class Amphibia; order Anura; family Pipidae; genus Xenopus; species Xenopus borealis. The sequence continues at coordinate 64,615,988 of CM044437.1, forward strand.
GCTCTTCATTCATTTCTATGGGATTTTTAAAGGTGGTATTTATCAAAGGGTGAACTTTCACTTCACCCATTAATGAATAGGCCTTTCAAAATCCCATAGACATGAATGGAGAGCAGCGGAATTTCCCTCTAGTGGCGGAACTTCACTCTTTGATAAACTTACCCCAATATGTTTAAATATCTGCAGTCAGGAAATAATAATAATGTTGTTGCTGGTGAAGGGTGTTATTGCACCATAATATTTGGTTCCACTAAAATCTGGAACACAGATTTACTTAGACTTTGCTAAAGCATTTGATACAGTGCCACACAGATGGTTACTGGTTAAATTAAGGAACGTTGGCCTGGAACATAGTATTTGTAACTGGATAGAGAACTGGCTAAAAGATAGACTACAAAGAGTGGTGGTAAATGGAACATTTTCTAATTGGACCAGTGTTGTTAGTGGGGTACCGCAGGGCTCTATACTGGGTCCTTTGCTTTTCGACTTGTTTATTAATGACCTGGATGTGGGCATTGAAAGTACGGTTTCTATTATTGCAGATGATACTAAATTGTGCAGAACTATAGGTTCCATGCAGGATGCTGCCACTCTGCAGAGTGATTTGTCTAAGTTGGGAACTGGGCAGCAATCTGGAAAATGAGGTTTAATGTTGATAAATGCAGGTTATGCACTTTGGCAAAAATAATATAAATGCAAGATATACACTAAATGGCAGTGTGTTGGGAGTTTCCTTAAGTGAGAAGGATCTTGGGATTTTTATAGATAACAAGTTGTTTAATAGGGTTCTGTCCTGCATAAAAAAGGGCATGAAAACATAATTATACCTCTTTATAGATCCCTAGTAAGGCCTCATCTGAAGTATGCAGTGCAGTTTTGGACTCCAGTCCTTAGGAGGGATGTAAATGAGCTGGAGAGAGTACAGAGACTAAGTGCAACTAAACTGGTTAGAGGGATGGAAGACTTAAATTAAGAGGGGAGACTGTCCAGGTTGGGGTTGTTTTCTCTGGAAAAAGGGCGCTTGCGAGGGGACATGATTACACTTTACAAATACATTACAGTAGATTATAGACAAATATCAGGGGACCTTTTTACCCATAAAGAGGATCACCGCACCAGAGGCCACCCTTTCAGACTAGAAGAAAAGGACTTTCATTTGAAGCAGCGTAGGTGGTTCTTCACAGTCAGGACAGTGAGGTTGTGGAATGCACTGCCGGGTGATGTTGTGATGGCTGATTCTGTTGATGCTTTTAAGAGGGGTTTGGATGATTTTTTGGACAGACGTAATATCAAAGGCTATTTTGATACTAAACTCTACAGTTAGTATAGCTATGGGCATATATGGTTTGTGTGAAAGAGTGGAGGGGGGTGTGTGTGTGTATGCTGGGTTTTTAATTTGGAGGGGTTGAACGTGATGGACATTGTCTTTTTTCAATCCAATTTAACTATGCAACTATGTAACAAATTCCAGTAAAACTTTAACAAAGCAGACAAAGATAGAATGCATACCCTAGTTCAAATGGAAATAATAGATGGAGCCATTATTCAAAAAAATATATATCTACTTGCTATGTCCATTCTGGGGAGCTCTGAAATTACCCCTTATAGACAAGTCTGCAAGACTGGTTAGACCATTAAGCAATATGAATGTCTATGAAAATAAAGCAATGGATGGCTATAATTATTGCTGATATAGGGGGTAAATATGTATATAACAAACATCCATTGATCTTTATGATTCCCTCAGTATTAAGCCATAAAAACGTATTCATCTTAAGAAATAATCTTATGTGTAATAAAGTATAATAGTGATACTGTATGCCTATGTAGTAGAGATACGTTGCTATGTTTTTATCTCTTATAGCAGCATAAATCTCTGTATATAGTAAATTCAGTATCAGAAGAAGCCATGGCAGCCTCATTTTTATGGCCTGATACAAATCTTGCAGGTTATTTGCAACAAGAATGTGAGATATTAATGCAGCTTTTCTATTGTGGAGGAAAACATTGCATCATTTGCCAATGGAAGAGATTTTTAAATGGCAACAACATGGATTTTACAGTAAGTATAGGTATTTTTGTATACACAATGTTTTCCAAAGGATTTTGCAAACCTCAGTTTTAATTTGAAATTTTTATCATACTTTTTTTTTTCATTTTATTGTTTTTCAAGATAATTTTTATTAATGAAAATTAAACAATACATGTATGTCATTATATTATGTTACATATTAGACATTAACCTTATAACTTCTGCGGTTAAATAAAAAACCTTTTAATATGCGCTAGTTTGGGTTTCTTTCAGTCCCTTGTCATTAAAAATATGATCAAAATATTATATTTACAGTCATTCTTCTTGAAAACGCTTGTAATTTTTTTGTCTGCTGTTTAGTCAATGGACTGCAGGAAATGTAGTTTATTCCATTTCATGTCATTTTTTTTTTAAAAAATCTGTAAATAAATTTACATGAAAAGCAATGTGAGATTTTAGATCCTCTCCTTGTTTGTATGAATGCTGTGTAAATGTACTTATGGTTTGCAGTTGTGTAACACTACATAAACAAAACAAAGTAAAACTGACCATAGAATTATCTATAGGCAACGTTGCTTCATCTGATTGCTCTAAAGTGCTATACAATTGGGGTCACTAAGTTTGTGGGTTTTATAATGGCAATTCAACCCTGATGTCTGTGTATTTCCAGATGAAATAAAATGAGATATACAGAAGAACTTTTCTTGAAGGTTCCTGGATGGCAGACATTCAGGGGCAGATTTACTATTGGTCAAATTGCGAAATAAAAAAAAAATTCGAAATTCGACCATCACATTTTTGGGGGGGTCAATTTTTGATCGAAAATGGACCTATTTCGGTGGAATAGGTCTGTTTTCAATTGAATTCGAATCGTTCTATTGCATCATTCAAATCGAACGATTTTTAAAAAAATTTCCAGGACTTTTTCAGGAAAGCTTCCAGGAGGTCCCCCATAGGCTACAATAGCATGCTTTAAGGTGGTGAATAGTCAAATTTTTAAAGAGACAGTACTTTGAAATTTGAATTTTGGGCTATTCGACAGTGGAAGTAGCCCAAAGTTACTTTGAAATTCGAATTTTAAAAATTTTAATTTTATTGGAAAATTCACTTCGGCCCTTAGTAAATGTGCCCCTCAGTGTAGGTTGATTAAAGGTTATTCATTAATTTATGCTATGTATACCCATAATGGTGTAATATAAAGTGCTTTCCTCATGAAAAAGAGGAAATTCAAGTAGGCACTGAATGTACATTACTAAACTGGCCAATATTTCTGCAGAAGTACCATACTTACTGTAGTGTATCTTTAGTCATTGTTGTGCACAGGAAAGTGTCTGAGAAAAGTTTCCAGCTGCAAGGTGTTTTTAGAGTACCAGACAGGGAATTTCAAATTTCAGATAAAATAATCATACCAATTTAAACATATGAACCACCTGCAAATATTAACCATACCATGTATCATCATACAAATCCTTAACAATCACAACAACATTTAATTCCATTGGCAGTGTATCATGCAAAACATTAATTTTAATATAATTTGGTGAACAACTCCATTCCCAAAAGGTTTGGCAGAATTGCTTTCTTAGTATATTATTGCTATATGCAGTGTTTCATTCGGAATATTATAGTTAATCCCATGCCAAATATTCTTTCTATATTGAGTCATTTCCAGTGTATAGCACCTGAGATTGAAATGTCACAAGGCTCTGAGTCACACTATAAAAATCATCTCACTGTTAGAAACTGTAAATTTAAACCTTAAAATATATACCAGCAGGGACTCTTCTATTTTACACAGAACCTAATTGATGCTCTAAAACAGGGCTGTCCAACTGGCGGCCTGCAGGCCCTCCATGAGTCTGCATTGCTGTGTCTGATACTCTGCTTGTCTAGTGTCGCTTGTGTGTGTCATACACTGCTTGCCCAGTGCTGCTTGTGTCGGTCATACTCTGCTTGCCCAGTGCTGCTTGTGTGTGTCATACTCTGCTTGTCTAGTGCTGCTTGTGTGTGTCATACTCTGCTTGTCTAGTGCTGCTTGTGTGTGTCATACTCTGCTTGCCCAGTGCTGCTTGTGTGTGTCATACTCTGCTTGTCTAGTGCTGCTTGTGTCGGTCATACTCTGCTTGCCCTGTGCTGCTTGTGTGTGTCATTCTGTGCTTGCCTTATTCTACCTGAGGGATGTAAGCCTGGTAGGGGTTTTTTCTGGGTGTTAGCATTTGGAAATAGTTATTAGGGTTCGCTAAATTGTTTAATCATGTGTTGCAGGGTTTCTGTATTATCCACAGGGGAGGATTAGACATATGGATGACTTAAATTTTTCACATATGAGTGATGAGGGATATCTCTGCAGAGAGCACCAACCATTTGGTTTTTTGGTGTGCTACTACTGTTAATGTGGATATGATCTTAAAAGTTCTTGTGGTAAAGTGGGTGTGGTTTACAAGTGGTCAATACTGACTTCCATTATCGGCCCTCCACCACGTAGGCCAGAAAAAGTTTGGCCCTCGGTACCACAGAAGTTGGACAGCACTACTCTAAAATGTACCCACATGAAGTGATAGTTTGAAAAAGTATTTGGTCATTTAAAGGACCCCAATTTACCCAATTAATGTACTTTCCTATCCTTCCTTTGTATCTTTCTTTTTCCTTTTTTTTCTTACATTGCTTTTTCAGATTGTATTCTTTTTTCATTCTACCCCTTCCTTCCTCTCCACTATTTCTTTGCCTCACAACATCTTAACAATAAGGTTGTGTTACTGCTTGCCTGCTATTCAATCACAATATTCACCATGAAGAATTTGTGTTCCATCACTACCCGTTTCCTAGTGTTTCAAGTGACACTTAGGTGGTTATTTACTAAACTCAATTTTTTCTGGCCAAGTTTTTTTGGGCAAAAAATATGAAAATCTGTCATTTCAAACCTGCCACGGTCATGTAGAAGTCAAGTGCAAATCTCCCTTTTACAATTTGAAGATATCGTGATCTGCACTGGGTGTCGCCTGATAATACAAAAAATTCAGGGGTATCCTGTGATAACAAAATCCAGTGATTTGGGTGTCAAATCTGAATAATGCAATTCCAGTTTTTACTTGATTTTATTGAGACTTTTTCCAGTTATTTTATTGATAAATAAGATAAAATGTGGTTGAGAGTTTGGTCAAGCTTGGTTTAATAAAAAGATGATATGAATTAAAATTTTTGTAAATAAGTCCATCAACAAGTGATTAAAGGTCAAGTTTTAGAGGTTTGTAAAGTTTTTTACTCAACTCAAATGATTTCTAATTTAAGAAAAAACTCTAACCAGTGAATTTGGGGTTGAAAACCTGAAAATTTAAATTAATCAAGTTTTTCCCAGGAAAAAACTCAAATCGCACAAATTAATTGAGTTTTTGAGCTAAACCCACTGAAAAAAAACCCAAACATCATGAAGGCGATTAACACCTTCAGATGGTTCAAGGGATCTCTGCCATTGAATTCTACATGACTTCGACAAGTCTGGAGTATTTTTCGATTCAAGCTGTTTCCAGTTGGATTGGATACAATAAATCATCAAACATTTTAGTTTTTTTTTTTTTATAAAAACCCAAAATAATTTAGTTTTCTATCTTTCCCTTCATATATTCATTTGCTGCAGTAGTTAATAACATTTAAATGGCATCTTTCTTTCTGTGTCATTCGCTTAGCTAAAACACTGTAATCTCTGTTAAAAGGAAAATAAGAAAAACTGTCTTTGATGAAAGTCAACTCAAGAACAAGTGTCTAAAATAAATTCAAAGAAAATTAAAATAAAATAGGAATGGCCTATATTTCAATGACAGATAAAAGTAACCAAGGTTATTTTTTCCTACCACCAGCCATAAATGACAAAGACAGACTTTTTTCTTTTTATGATAATAGTATCCTAGCTCCAAATCAGTGCCAATAAAGTCACACATCTCTTCCTGTCTTTCGCATCTCATGTGATATTTAAAATTCTGGTGTGTGTGTGTGTGTCAAATCAACACAGAAAGACACATTTTTTTAAGAGAAGTTCCGTAGATGAAATTAGATATTTTCTATGCAGACCATTCTATAACCTGTAGCAATATGGAAGAATCATTTTCTAAGGTTGCTATTTGAGACCAAAAATTGCTTACTATTGTCTTGGACCAGCAGTTCTTATAATCATCTAAATCTAGAAAACCCTAAATACAAAAATATTTTGTATCCTGTTTCTATAATGGAAACACTGACTGACTTCCATAGCTTTGTCATTGTTCAGGCGATCACAAGAGATGGAAGTCATTGTATAATTTTATATTATTTATTATTATTAATTTGGATTATCTAAATATACATTTCTCAACTGTACATATAACATATTTTATTTACAAAGTAAGACCAAGAACTCACAACCATAGATACTGCTGCTAACCTAACAACGTGTGCTCAAAACCCAGGTAGTGTGTTGACTCTTATGGGCTTCTGGCAATGACTGTTGATGCACAATGGAACATCCAGTTATAATTTTCATCTGCAGTCAATCACAGCCCTTGTGATTTCTGCAGTGCAGTTTCAAAAACGATTTTGTTCCAGCCAATGGGTCTTGAGTTTGAGGTCAGCTTGTTGCTCTTCTGCGTCCTGCATCAATTTAAACTTTGTACTTACTAGCAGGGAAGAAGAAATCCAAACCTTGTTAGGTGAGATGGGCTAAAAGGAATCAAAAAGCCGTTCACAAGCAATTACATGCAAAGTGAAGCCTTCTGAATACCAGCAAGAGAGTTGGGCAGAGACATGCAAATCACTGCTTTATATCCCTTCGGCAAACTATGAATCCAGAACTGGTGGTTTTATAGAACAGCTACATCCTAATGCTTCAAAGCCATTTATCCAAACTTCAGTTTCATCTCATCAGCGCAATAACATGGCTTCTGAGGGGGTAGGACTTGGAGAGTAACAAAGTAGAAAACCAATCAGGGTTGTGGCACTTGTAAAATTAATCAGTTAATAGGAAATATATTGCAACAATACCTTACACAACCTTTAAATAACAAGCCACAGTTCATGAAAACTAAAATTAATGCAAACAAGTGTCATTTTAAAAATAAGCATTAAAATAGTGAAACCTTATATAAGGGCATTGTATACACACACGCACATATATACAACATTTATAATATTTCTAAACAGGATTTTTTTCATTTGAAAATATAAAATGCTCTACTTACAATTGCAAAATTGCAACTCAAGCTCTAATAAATGTGCCCCTATGTGTGGGTTTTAGGTGTACAGAAAGGCTTTGGAAACTTCTTCCATTTGTCTATATTGTCTTTAGTGTGTCTTCAAGAGATAATGCTCTGTAATAAGTATATCAGTGACATAATATCCTGTATCCTGGAAATGCGTTAAAGTGTAAAGTGGCGACTTTTCTTTTTTTAAAGCGGGATTGCCTACAAAAGTCCGAACTATTAAAGATTTATGTATGAAAAAATTTTAAAACTAATTTGACATATGTTTAAGGGTTGGCTCATGTCTAGGGCATTAGATGATCTCTTCTGTTTTTATTATGGCTCATTGGACATGTGTTTGAAAAAATGGCCACTTCAAGCATTTGCGCGAGCATTGCTAATAGTAAGAGTGCTAGCAAAGGTTCTCTAGGCAGAAATGAACACTAGTGAAAATTCATTATGAAATGGTCACCCAGCTGAAGTAACGCAAGTGAAAATTCTCCAGTGTTCAACTGTGGAGATGCAACTTCACATTTTTGTGAAGTAGCATAGTGGTAACAAATGTGCTCCTTGCAAAGTGGCGAGGAGTGTGGGGAAGTGGTCGCTGATGAAACTTCTCCCTTTAATGATTTTGTTCATGTGCATCAAATTTTTTTTGTTTTACTATGTTATTTTATAATAAGGTGTTATATTTAAATACTGTGGTTTAATTTTTTATATATATATCTGTTTTTGGTAAAGTTTGGTGTGCTATTGTGCTTACAGCAAGTTTGTCATAACCTGCTTTACTTTGCACTTAGTTTTCCCTCAGTTTGAGGGGGAGGGGTTTGATTAGTTGCGCCTGAACAGACTGTATAAATAGAACCCCTCGGACTCCAGTGGAGCTTGCTCTAGTGTTTAGCTGCTGTAGTGTTTGTTCTGTAAGTGGGGGATCTGTAAGTGGAGTTGCAAACTAAAGGAGGTTCAAACTAGGTCAAATGTTTGTTCTAAACCCTAATTTTCTTTTTAATTATTCCTGTTTTGATCTGTAACTGGGATAATGAGTGCTAGCAAGATTGAAGTTTTGACCCAGTCATATGTATGCAGATTTGGAACAGCAGATCCAAAATGCTTACCTCTGCGGTAGATGTAAGCAAATTGCCACTTTGGAGACTCGAGTTAGAGCACTAGAGGAACAAATTGCAACACTGCGGTCGATTGACAATATTGAAA